>LPNX010335286.1:476376-494397 GCA_001517045.1 Pseudotsuga menziesii | reverse complement strand
TTAATATAAATATATTGAAATATATATTAAATAAATTTAATTAAAATTTAATTTTAATTTTAAAAAAAATTATATTTATATTTAAATTAATATTTATATTTATATTTAAATTAATATTTATATTAATATGATGATGTAAACTAACATAAGAAAGAAACCCGATTTATATTTCAATATATATATGTGTGTGTGTGTGTGTGTAAACCCCATTATATATTGAAATATAAATTTAAATTAAATTTAAAGATATAAATGTAAACTATTATAAGTTACTAACAACAAATTTAGGGTGTATTCCATTGGTAACACATTGTGGTGGTTTGAGGTAGGTCATGGGATCAAGTCCTGTTGATCCACCTTTCCCCCATTCTCACCAAATGCAATGTTATTCAAGTTTATATATATTTTCTTTACTATTAATAATAAGTACCTATGGTGTAGTGATAGGGGTGTTGGGTTAATCGGCATGAGGGTCAAGGTTCAATCCTCCCAAATCACTTAATTTTTTTTAAAATATATTGAATTTTAAATTTGCATAGAATTCAGTGTATGGTTTTTTTTATAATTTCATAGTTTTCAATGTATAGTGTTTCAGTGTAGCTATTATTCATTCAGTGCATTGATTTTAGTGTAGATTTCATTGATAAAAAAATTTAGTGTATATGTTAATGATTGCCATTTTTTATATAGAGTCTGACCTAGAAATGGAAGATGTGCATGTGGAAGATGTTATGAGACAAACAGGAGAGGGACAAACATTACAAAACGTCGAACATCAAAAAGCATATCAATGAAGAAAATCTAACGAAATGACATTAGAAGAAGGAGAAGAACGAAATAAAGAACAGGCAGATCGACAAAAAGAATATCGAGAAAGAAAGTTGGACGAATTGACAACACAAGAACAAGAAGAACAAAGAAAATGAAACGTTGATAAACAAAGAGCATATCGAGAGAGAAAGTTCAAGCAATTGGAAGAAGCAAGAAATCAATTTGCAGAACAACAAAAAAATCAAAATGTCGAACGACAAAGACAAAATTCACCCAATATACCAATGGAACCCACTGTGGAAGATGCTCAACGTGTAACGGTCAGAGAGCAACATGTTGATGGCATGGTCCAATTTCAAGCAATTTCAATTACTAATATGATCCCAAATGAAGATCGACAAAAATAATATCGAAAAAGAAAGTTGGACGAATTGATAGCACAAGAACGAGAAGAACAAAGAAAATGAAACGTTGTTCTTCAAAGAGCATATCGAGAGAGAAAGTCGAAGCAATTGAAAGAAGCAAGAAATTAATTTGCAGAACAACAAAAAAATCAAAATGTCGAACGAGAAAGACAAAATTCAACCAATATACCAGTGGAACCAACTGTGGAATATGCTCAACGTGTAACTGTCAGCGAGCAAAGTGTTGATGACATGGTCCAATTTCGAGCAGTTCCAATTACTAATATGATCCCAAATACAGATCGAAAAAAATAATATCGAAACAAAATTGGATGAATTAACAGCACAAGAACAAGAACAAAGAAAACGAAACACCGATTGTCAAAGAGCATATCGAGAGGGAAATTCGAAGCAATTGGAAGAAGCAAGAAATCAATTTGTAAAACAACAAAAAAATGAAAATGTCGAACGACAAAGACAAAATTCAACCAATATACCAGTGGAACCATCTGTGGAAGATGCATAGCGTGTAATAGTCAACGAGCAACGTGTTGATGACATTGTCGAATTTCAAGCAGTTCTAATTACTAATATGATCCCAACTGCAGATCGACAAAAAGAATATCGAAAAAGAAAGTTGGTGTAATTGACAACACAAGAACGAGAAGAACAAAGAATACGAAACGTTGATCATCAAAAAGCATATCGAGAGAAAAAGTTGAAGCAATTGGAAGAACAGAGAAATCTAAATAAGGATGCTCAACATGTAACAGTGGGAGAGCGATTTATTGAAATGGATGATAATATATCGGTACCATCTGAAGAAATGTATACTAGACATCACAAATTTCATGAATGAATTGATCGATTAGCAGAAGTTCAAATGTGTCGTATCTACCTGGACTCATATGATGGAATATAAGTACGTAATACAAGTACATGTCCAATGTGCATGCGATGTCTATGAGAGGGATCTAATCACAGATTCTCAGCTACGAACCACATGGATCTAGGAACTCAACCTCATGTCCTTGAAGATCTCACATGAGTTGAAGAGACGTTGATAACACGTGCAAGTCCAATATTGCAGGTGCTTCATTCAATAGGTGGACAATACAAATATCGAGGACACACCATTAGTTTTTTGCGGGAGATTAAAGATGTCATCAAGACATTGCCATGGCATATTAACAACTTGGACTTAATGGTCATTGTGCGAAAAAAAGGACGCCAAGGATACAGTTATGATTTCATTGTTAGAAAAAAAATAGGTATGGATGCATTATTATATTAAATTCATAATGATCCATATTATCAATATGTTTGACTGGATTCTGACGCAGTAGAAGAGTTACCTGAAAATGCAACATATATCTCACATATGCTTAATTCTGTTACTCTTCTCGATATTGACAACGACACAGACTTTGCAATGTTGGAAGGGATACCAGGAGTTGATGATATGTTAGATGGTTTACAAACAACTTATTTTGCATCAAGGCTTCCAAGTGCACCACAAATGATAGAAATTATTAGAGCATGGTAAAATAATCAAAATCCGGATGCAAGTAACACAAATGAAGAATTGACTAGTGTGCTTAACTGACCAAGCATTGACTCATCTCCAATTAATGAGTATAACGCTGTTGGATTATTTGATATGGAATTTCCATCATTGTTCCCTAAAGGAGAGGTAGATTGGTTACAACTGCGAAGGTGAAATGTCCATCTACATGAGTACACAAAATATCTTCTCAGATATCATGATAACAGATTTGGAAGGCACCCTGGCTTCAGATATTTTTTACTAAGTATCATAATGAGATATCGTGCTCAAGCTTCCTCAACAGTTTTTGTCAAGAAAAATATTAGTGAACTACCCACAACAATGGAAGAGTTACGACAACATTTACAAAATCTTCTAGATTCAAGATTGGGAGAAAGATTAATGAGATTTGGAATGGTATTAAGAGGTACACGTGCATATTGGAGCAAGTGTCCTCAAGATTTATCCGACTTAATTCAAATGATAGGTTGTAAGACAATATTATTCACACTAAGTGCGGCGGATATGCAGAGCCATGATTTGCATAAATTAATGCCAGGAACAAGTCCTACAGATCCACGTGAAGCGATAAAATGGCAACGTTAAAATGTAATTTATAATCCACACATCGTAGCACATTATATGCACTTGAGACATACAATGTTTCGAGAGGAGGTTTTCGAATATTTTCATAAGGCTACAGGTTATTAGAGTCACTACGAGTAGAAACATCATGGATCTCCTCATGTCCATGGGTTTCTTTGGTTAAAAAATGCTCCCAACATGGACACTTTGAATTGGGATGATCCTAGAGAAGTTATATATACAAAAAATATTTCGATAGATGTGTGTATGCAATAAATCCACGTGAGGGACATCAACATAATATTCAAATTGGAGTTAATGTAGATGATCATCCTTCTGTAAAAGACATAAAACAAATATTTCAATCAAATCCAATGATTGATTATGAAGAACTTCTTAATTATGTCGAACGTCATATTACTTGCAATGAGAAAAGTTGTCTTCGAAAGAAGGGAGGAAAAATGGTATGTCGGTACCACGTACCATGGGATCTATGTGACCATTCAAAACTTTACATTGATGAACAAGGAGAAAAAAAGTATGAACCTAGAAGAAATGATGACAAAGTGAATACACACAATCATGAAACATTGATGATGTGGAGGGATAATATAAATTGGTGGCCTCTACTTTCCAAGCGTGTGGTTATTAATTACATAGAGAAATACGTTGCTAAATCTAAAAAAGGATCTAAAACTTTCCACAATATGTTAATGTGGGTCTCTTCTATCTAGAATCCAAATGAACCCGTGGCACGTGCATATAAAATTTTGTTGTGTGAATCCATTATTTATAGGGGCATTGGTGCACATGAGACATGTCATTTTCTTCTATAACTTCATCTTTCAGAATGTAGTCGTCATTTTGTGGTTCTAAATGTTGGTATCAAGTTTATACATATAATGTCAACAACGATAATTCTCCGATTGATGCATATACTAAGCAACCTAGGAATATGGAGGAACTTACATTGATAGATGTTGCAAAATACTGGTCATATGACAAACGTCGACGGGGGAGGGAAATGGTTACAACGGAGGAATGCATCTATTGTACGTGTATTTCCTATATTTAACTCTAATCCTGACAAAAAAAGATGAGAAGTTTGTTGAATTATGTTGGTCTGAGTTGGTTTTGTACAAGACATTTCGTGACTTTCGAAAATATATAGGCCACACATCTAATGAAATAGTACAGAATTAGCAGAATTTGCAGTATATACCTTGGCATGTTGATTGTAAGCCTGTGCCTACAGATGCTCGATTTGAATCCGACAAAGAAGAAGAACATCCAAATCCACAAAAATATGCTAGGCAGCATGAATAGGAGATCATATGTGGATTATATAAAAATCAATTTATAAATTATAATGAGTTTGAGATGATTGGACATAGGGATCTTGATCATATGAATGATTAAAACACTGCTTTTGTATATGAGGAGACATTCAATCATGCAATTCATTTCATCTCTGAAATGCGAAAACTGAAAAATTATTTCTACTAATCAACATGCAAAGTCTTACTCGGTTGATAGATTGGGGGATAAGAAAAGAATTGCATACAATGTTATCCTTGAGCATTATAGAACAGGTGCCGATACACTACGCATGATAATCCAAGGAACTGTCATTACAGGAAATTCGTATTTGATTGGATCCATTAAAAATATACTTACAAATCTCTCTCATCCAGGGAAAAGTCCATTACTTCTTCTAGGTCCTACAGGGGTGGCAACTTTCAACATATCCGCAACTACAGTTCATTATGCACTTCATATACCGATCAAAGAAATTAATCCTTTAGGAGGACCGAGTTTAATTAACTTACAAGAAGAGTTGAGGACTATTAAATATATTTTGATCGATGAAATGAGTTTTATTGGAAAAAATCTATTAATCGGAATAGATTCAAGACTTCGCCAAGCCTTACCATAAAATGCTAATATACCTTTCGGTGGAATATCAATTATCTTGGTCGGTGATTTGGGACAATTTCCACATGTCATGGATAAGCTTGTATATGCATCGAAAGGTATTGCAAAATAATTGTGGAACACGTTCACAACAGTTGTGACCCTCGATACTGTGTTTCAACAGAATGGACAAAGCAATGAACAAATATCTTTTTTTAATTTGTTAATGAATATTAGAGATGTAGTTCTAACAATTGAGGATTGGAAATTGTTGATGACTCATACAGATACTTCCTTGGATGCTTCAATGAAAAAATCATTCGATAAGACATTACATTTGTTTGTGACAAATGATGATGTAAACTGTCATAACAAGCATTTAATAAGATACCTAAACTGTCCCATTGCGACCAATATTGCTACATCCGTAAGAAGCAATTATTCTACGGAAGGAGATGAAGAAGGGTTGGAACTTGAATTACTGATAGCCATAGGAGCAAGGGTAATTTTTACATCAAACCTATGGACTGGCGTAAGACTCATCAATGGTTCTCTTGGAGTTATACAACAAATTGTATATAACCCTAGAAGTTCGCCTCCATAACCACCCACGTATCATTTAATAAAATTCGATAATTATGTGGGGGTACCATGGGATGAATCGTTTCCTCGGGTTGTTCCTATTACATCTATCGAAAGAGGTAATAAAAAACAACTTCCATTGAAACTCGCTTGGGGTTTAACAATCCATAAGTCACAAGGATTGACATTGGACAAGGCTACTATTAATATTGGAAAGCAAGAGAGACATGGTATGACATTTACAGCAATATCTCGAGTTAAAGATTTGGCAGGTCTATGATTTCAACCTCCATTCTCATATGGTCGATATGAGAAGATGTCAAAACTGTTGGGTGTGAAGATAAGAAAAGATGAATAAGATGGATTGAGAATGATCACAATGTGGACCATATTTTCATTTATTTAATCCTTAAAAAATTATTGTCTATATTTTCTAGTTTGACAATTTATTCAATCCTTAATACTTATTTCTTACATTGAGACAATCCTCATAATTCTATCTGTGTTTTCAACTTAACTTGTTCCTTACAATGTTGATCAAACTCCAATTTCTTTTCACCGCCCACGGCTGAAACCATCCTAGATCCAAATCTTAGGCTCTATCAAGCGTCGAGAGGGATCAAATCTCCCGAGGTGCAAACCTCTTCTCAGGTGTTGCACTCAAGGAGCTATTCGAGGAGTGGTTTGCACCTCAAAATATTTGATCCCTCTCAACGCTTGATAGAGCCTAGGATTTGGATCTAGGCTGGTTTAAAAACAAAGGTTCCACACCTTTTGATTCATGCATGGTGTCATAGCTACAAAATCCTCATTATAATTGAGACTAACAAAATCAAATACTCTTGACCTTCTAGTCTCTTGGTTGTGAATGATTCTCGCTACAAAATTGTAGAAATATATATAATAATAAAAGTTTATAGGTATGGTACTCCAATAATTATACCTTAATCTAGTGAATTGACCCAACAAATGTTCCATACCTTCAATGAATTCAACATATTCAATGATGGATCCCTAAGAGATTGGGAATCTATCCTGTACAATAAATATACAAATTAGAACATAGTTACTAAGTAAGCTAAATCTACTTTACACCCATTTAAATATATGTATTTCCTAAAATATTTCAAAAACATGACATTTCCTAGATCGTCTCTCCAGTAAAAATACTTAATGAGGACATATATCTCAAAACATAGTAGATAGATAACACTAATCTAGTTTTGTTAAAGCCAAGATGACTAGATATACTTTGTCATAAGAGACTTCCAACCTTTCTTCAAAAGGATATTTTTTTTATATAGTACTATACCAAGCAATATTTTCTCCCTTATGCTACACCCACAACCACAATCAAATATAATGGAAATCAATCTCACCATATTCATAAACACAACAATATTTTTTAGTTGCAAAATCAAAGGAAAGGTGACCTAGGAATTCCACTTTGCAAGTTCTTATTTATAACAAGACTAGTAAATATTCAATTACATCGAGTGATTATATTATTGTATGAACACAATCTATACTACAACCCTTGTAGGAAACCCTAGAAAGAGAGAATCCTAACTCCCATCCTTAGGATGTGCCCTGATTTCACCTTTTCCATGGATCCTGAGGGGATCCACGAGGGGATTCCCTCAGGATCCACCCCTCCTCATGATCTTGAACTAATGAATTTATTTGATATTGTTCAATATTTGAGTAAATAAAATCAACAATCCCAATCCTCTCATTTGGTCAAGAAGATGGGAAAATTCCCTAAATTTCCTCTCTCCCCTATTTCATCTTAGAGGAAAGTAATTGTTATAGACAAAAGAGGCCCAATTGTTCAATTTATATGTATTTGGACCTGAGCAAGATATATGAATCTATGGATGTAGAAAAATTGGATGGTGATGATAAGGGGAATTTTTCCTCCTAATAATTTGAGGGTTATATTCCTTCCTGTTTGAATCAAAGGAATATACATACCTCATCTTTTACAATGGACCATATTTATTTGGCAGTAGAAGAATGCACTTAAACATATAAACCCCTATTTTTTTCCCAAAGTTGGATGTACCTTTATATATTCTAGTATGTGTTTGGATTCCTAACCTTCCTCTTCACAATTGGAATGAATATGCTCTTAGATTCATAGGGAAAAATTTTGGTTAATATATTGACAAAGAAGATCCCAAGGTTGGAATGTTTGCATAAGTATAAATTTGTGTAAAATTATATGTAGAGAAAGGATTTCTATAATACATTATACTTAGTTTGGATAATTGAAAGAATGTCTAAAAAATTAATTATGAACAACTATCCTTTAAGTGAAAAACTTGTTATGAATATGGGCACTACGTGAGTAAATTTAAAACGAACCAACCTAAATAAAAACCAATAGAAAATAAAGAAAAATCTTGGCAAATTGTGCTGAAGAAGTTTTCTTATATTCCCTTAGGCCCAACCCATCAAGTGGTTATTGTGACCAAAGAACCATATGGATTGAAATACTCCATTCATCTAATAGCCTCATTGATATCCAAGCATGGGGTTAGTGTTAATTTAGTTCCCCATCTCTCCAAACTAGTTCTTCTTCCAAAGTAATTTGATCCCCTCATCCATGTGGAAGAAGGATAACATCAGTACTATTAGAGTTGGTCCTACTGGAAAATGTTGTTGTTTCAACTCCATATAAATTTCAATAGCCTTGTAAGTGGAATCTCTATTAATGTTTGAAGAAGAAGAACATTTAGATCGTTAAAAGGTCATCGGTGATCATCATGAGAATCCCCAAATTTATTCTAGCAAGGTGGTAAAAAGGGAAAACACACAAAAATATGTTGAGGAATAGGAAATATAAGAGGAATTTCCCCTTGGAGGAATGGGGAGAAAACTATCCAAAGAAAAATGAGAGGAAATTTCCAGCAACAACAAAAAATCTTGGGCATCCAAAATGCTACTGGAAATTATTTAGGGACAGGTATAAAATTTCAATTTACCAAAAATATTGGTACCTAAAGGCCACTAGGAACACCAAGAAGTGTTAGATATAATCTTCATCTTCTTAACTAATGATTATAGTCTCTTATAATTATCGAGGTTTGGACAACATGTTTAAGGAACAATTAATGAAGGACTTGATCGTTTCTAAAAACAATAGTTGTTCTCCTCTAAGAAATGAAGCTAGAAATTAAAGAAGTATTAAAGGTTGGAAAAAATAGTGGAAGAAAATTAATGGCGAAGTAGTTAGTTGAAGAGGAGCATTTTGAGTATTTTTCACTTTGTAGGATAGTGATATCTTTATCATAGAAGCATCCCACCAATCCCAAAATTGGATTTTGATTTTCCTTCTTCATCAAGCAATAGGTAACATATGTCATTTATTTAATGTTTACATTTTATTTCTATATAAATATAAATAAAATTGTTTGCAATATTTGGAAAGTCTCAAGGACTCAAATCTCACAAGAGGTAGCGTCATCACTGCGGACTTCATTGTTGTTTTATTTAACAAAGAGAAATTAAGGGTGTAATATATTCAAGGAACCCTTTACAAAAAAAAATGAATTCCTTATGAGGGATTAGGATTTGGTAGATGTCAAACCCTTGAGACAAAAATACACCTTGGCAAATAGGCTCGTGGGTCCAAATCATATGGAGGCTAGACTTGACATATTTCAACTCAAAAATTATTTGCTAATACTAAAAAATCTTATTTCATCCAAATTATCCCCTCGAGAATTTCTAATAAAAAACTGATCTCCTTGCAACTCCATTTCCCTAAAAAATGCGTTTGCGTTCATCTTAAATTTAATCCTTTGTAGTTTCATGATGCAAGGGCTATGAAATTATAAAAGAAGAATGGGGAAAGTTGACCAATGGATTGCCTTAATTTGTTTGGTAAATCTAGCTAAGAAAAATTAGAAATGAACCCAAAAATTGGTGTAAGATATCTTACATACCGCCCAACCACGAATTACTAAAATTTTATAAAAGGTATGGTGCATTTTCATAGTAAAATGGAGGAGGTAGAAATAACCAAAAAAAACTTGATGATAGAGAGAGATATTTGTTTCTAGATACATAAAGAATTCAATAAAGAGGAATAAATTTGTAGGATCTTATCCAAAATCCTATGGTTATGCTCAAGTGGTATAAATATGTCCTTTCAAAAGAAAACAAAAGTTATGCAACAAAAAACATGGTTGGGAATTAAGATTGGAATATGGCACCAAGATGGATGGTTTTGTAGCATTAACAAAGGCATATTATCTCCATTTTAGTGCTTGTTAAAGTGAAGAAGAAGAAGCCTATTGTAAGGTTTGTTGTTACACCAAAACTTACAGATGTTGGTAAATTTTCCAAACCAAGCACAGACGATTACTACCATGATCCTAGTGTGGAAGTTAGTCCACAATATTAATTCCCGAAGGTGCACTGGTTATTCCAACACTCATATTTATGTTGTATGCATCATGGGTCCTTTAGATACATGACAAAGTTTTGTAATGATTTCAAAGACCGCCCTTTGACAAGTTCTCATTCTACAAATTCACAAGAAGTTGAACCTTCCCCTTCACCCAAACCCAAAATGTGTTTTAAATATCAAAAGAAAAACATTGAATGGAGTGTTAAATCCAATGGATTGGGCCTTCCTTATTTCTTTCTCACCTCACCCTCGAGGTTTCGTCCAACACCCCCCCACCCTCCAACGTAACTCAGGGGAATTGAACTTGGTCCAAGGATCTGATGCCATGTAAGGTTTGTTATTACACCAAAACCTGTAGATGTTGGTGAAATTTCCAATCCAAGCACACACGGTTAGTCCCATGATCCCAATGCGTTGGTTAGTCCACAATATTAATTCCTAGAGGTGCAACAATTATTCCAACACTAGTCCAACACCAATTAAAAAATGGTTCATGGTATTGTTTAAAATGTCCCATCAATTATCACTGGGGAATATAACAAAGAGTTGTGTAAAGAAATTGAAGAGGAAGAGGTAATAAATTAAATATGGGGCCTTGCTCCAAACAAATCCTTGGGCTAGATGTATTTCAATCCACTTTTATAGGTCTTATTGGAATATTATAAGAAAACATTTAACCCATACATTATCCTTCTCATAAATAAGTCAAATTAGGGGTTACTAAGCACAAACTCCTCCTTATCTCTCATCCCAAAGTAAGTTATTCCTTCCTCTTTTTCAAAATTTCATTTTATTTCTTTATGTAATGCTTTGTATAAAGATGGCCATGATAATGGAAAATAGGATAGAAAAAATCATATCTAAAACAATTTCTCACAAACAATATGGATCAATGCAAAGCTCCCAAATCATATACATATAATTTTAGTCCAAGAGGCTACCCACTCTAGTTAGAGGGATATAGAAAAATATCTGATTTTAAAACTAGATATGGCTAACTCTTTAGAAGGGGTGAGGCTATCCTTTATCTTTGATGTCTTAAAAAGAATTGGATTTTCTAGCTTCTGTGTATCTTGGTTCAAGTCATGTACATGGTCTCCTTGGATATCTCCTTTGGTAGATAGAAAAATCAATTAAAATCTTCAAGAGTGGCAAGGGACTTCATCAAGTATGTCCATTGTCCCCATTTTTGTCTATCATAATAGTGGATTTTCTAATTAGAAAGATTGAAGATTAAAAATTTTCTAGTCTAGTTCAAGGTATTTCCTTTGCAAGAGTATTTAGTTCTATCAATCATTCTAATTTCTCAGATAAAACTCGGTTATGTGACAGAAAACTGTCATCATTTCCAAAAGGTTCATATAAATCTTGGGTTCTTTTCTAAATGCATAAGGTGGGGAGATAATATTAATGGAAAAAGTCATATTTTTTGTTGGAACATAAATGAGCAACAAATTCATCAAATATCCCATATTTTGGGATTCCCTTACAAATATTTTGGTATTCATGTACATATATAGGGATGTTTATTTACTAGGAGATTCCTTAGAAGAGATCTGATATGGAATCATCGATAAATTAGAGGCAAAATTCACTAATGGGGGTCTTATTGGCTAAATTTGACAAGGAAAATAGTCCTTATTAATTTTTTCCTACTATCCTTACCTTTATATAAATGTTCACCTATATTGTCCTTGTGAGTATTATGCAACTAATATCAAAGGAGATGGAGAATTTTCTATGTTAAGTTAGAAAAACTAATACTAAGAAAGTCCATTCAATTAAGTGGAATTTGGTTAGGGTGCCTAAGAATAATGGAGGATTAGGGACAATAGAACTGACTCTTATGACTACAGAAATGGGAGAAAATATTGTATGGTGACTCATAATAGGGCATATAGATTGGTGGAAGCAATTTCTTCATAAAAAATATTGTCAAGGAAGTAGTAAGAGATGCATAAATCACCCTTTTGAGAATGTCAATGGGATCTCATCAATATGGAAGCTTTACAAGGTAGTAATACCCTTAGTTAAATCAAAGCTAACTTGGACATAGGGGGGAATATATTGATTTACTTGTGTATCAATGGGATTATGGGGAAATCGTCTTTAAAGAAAAAGAAAAATCAATGGGCTAGAAAGTATGGATGGGAAACCAAGGAATTAAAAACCTTTATAATCTCTCTCTCTGGAATAGTGAACATTGGGTGGGATGGAAATTACTATATCCCCCAACACACCTCTCATCTATGGTATCTTCCCTTTTCTCCTAGATTAATGGTTGTTCTCCAATTGATCATTAAAAAAAAATTAATAGGTTTTTGGGCCCCTTAGAGGTGTTTATAAAGTAATGAATGGATATAAAGACCAACTTATTAATATACCTCTATCTCTATTCCCAAATATTTGGAAGCATATATGGCATGGGTAAAAACTCCCAAAAAATAATACTTTTTGTTGAATAATGGTTCATAATAAACTTCTTATGGATGATAATATTCAACGGTGCAAGATCCTTGGACCATCAAGATTTTCCTTATGTAAAGATAAATATCAAACACAAAACACCTTTTCTTTGAGTGTCACTACACAATCCATGTATGGTCAATTGCATTCAAAGAAATAAGTCTCTTGGTAATCTTCTCCCTTTGTGGAATGAAATTTTCATAAAATGGCATAAGAGTTACAAAGAATCGTTTCTAAACAAGCCATTCCTTAAGAAATTTTGCATTGTTATGCCAATTTTATTATGTTGGAAGATATGCTTGGATCTAAATAATGAAATATTTCAAAATGGAAATTTGACTCCAAGGGATGCAATATATAAAGATCGAGCCTATTGATTGTATCCATCAAAGAGGGGAGTGTTAAAGGACATAATATGTTAGATTTTTATCATTTAAGCAATATGATTTTAGGATCTTATCTGATAGAATAACATGCACAGCAATAATAATAAGAGACAAGAGACACAAAGAATTTTCCTCGGGGAAACCATAAAGGAGAAAACCCCGCAACTTCCTCAGAGATAGAATGAGCACCAATGGCAGCAGTAAAACCCAAAGACAGAAAAGATGATCTCCAGTAGTTGTTCTCTCTCTCACTTGTGTGAGCACTTCCTGTCTCACTCATGCACCCCAGTTGAGTGAGTGTGTGTGTGTCAAATAGAGAGGCTCACTCTCTATTTATACTAATTTCCAACTTGACAATTACTTACCAGGTCTGACATTTCTAGGAGAGTCTAATAAACCTAGTGCCCCTCAATTGTGGGGACAATTTCCCCGACTTACAATGGAGGTTTAACCTCAATGACTTTACATGAATTTATTATACTAATGACTCTCCCGATAGGAACATCATGGTACAATGAAATAGAAGTGATTCTCCCAATAGGAACATCGGGGTACAATATAATATATACAAGTGAATACATTCCGAAGTTACAAATACATCAACACTCCCTCTTAACTAGGAAGGTATTCTCTTGACACAATTCATCAACACAAGTCTTCTTCTCTGGATCAAGTCTGGATCATCATCAATGCTGGATAATCATTGGATCATCTTCAAAACTGGATCATCACTAGATCATCACTGGATCATCATCATCACTGCTTCCACTATCTCGATCAATTGGTGCTATCTCTCAATTCTACTCGTCATAGGAAGTTCTATAGAGCTAGCCCTTTTTCATGCTGGTTGTAGGCCTAGCCTCCATGTAGGTCTTCATCTTCTTCAGCACTTATATCTGACCATGGGAGGAACACATCCAGCAACCATGCAAAAAGGCCCTCCCAGTACTCACATCTGACCATGGGATGAACACATCCAGCAACCATGTCAAAAAGGCCCAGCACTCACATATGACCATGGGAGGAACACATCCAACAACCATGTCAAAAAGGCTCTGGACTTATAGCTTACCATGGGAGGAACACATCCAACAACCATGCCAGAAAGGCTCTGCACTTACATCTGACCATGGGAGGAACACATCCAACAACCATGTCAAAAAGGCCCAACACTCACATCTGACCATGGGAGGAACACATCCAACAACAATGTCAGAAAGGCTCTGCACTTACATCTGACCATGGGAGGAACACATCCAACAACCATGTCAAAAAGGCTCTGCACTTACATATAACCATGGGAGGAACACATCCAAAAACCATGTCAGAAAGGTTCTACATTGACATTTGATCATGGGAAGAACACATCCAACAACCATGTCAAAAAGGATATGCACTTACATCTGACCATGGGAGGAACACATCCAACAACCATGTCAGAAAGGCTCTGCACTTACATCTGACCATGGGAGGAACCAATCCTACCACCATGTCAAAAAGGCACATGGACTCATCACTTCCCCTTGGAAGGAACCTCGATATGGAGAACACCAAGCTTCTCCCTGAAGTACTCAAACTTCACTCTGGCCATTTCTAGCATAGAATCACATCAGGGTTGATTACATCCAAGGCTAACCTACGAGCTTCGCCAGGACCGATTACATCCGAGGACAACCTACAGAACCGTTTACATCTGAGCAACCCATGAGCTTCACCAGGATTTTATGGTCAAACAACCTGTCTCACCGGCTATGCTAGAACTCCCTCTTTCGAGAGATCTCGTTCTGGATCACAAACTAGAGCTTCATTGGTCCTCTCTCGGTTGTACTCAGCGCCATGCAGGGCTGCTTCCTGCTAAACCAAGAGATCACACCTGATCTCATACTAAAGCATCACCCTGAAGTGTTCTTCCTATCAATGGCACTGCCTACCCAATTCAAATCCACATAACCCTCCAGGTTAATCTTCTAATTTTCCTCATACTTGAGCCCATAATCAACTGTACCCTTCAGGTACCTCAGAATATGCTTTGCAACAATCAGGTGAACATGTCTCGGATCTGTCAGGAACTGGCTCAATGTGTTCACAACAAAGCAAATATATGGTCTCATATTTGTCAGGTACATCAAGGAACAAATCATCTGACGATACATCGCAGCGTCAACCATCTCTGATGAAGCAACACTCAATAGCTTCAGGTTTGATGTGATAAGTGTGGTCATGGCCTTGCAGTCCATCATCCAAACCTCTTCAGGATCTCTACTGCATACTTCCCTTGTCCCAGGGAAATTCCATCTGCATTTTGCCACACCTCCATGCCTAGCAAGATTCCTCTTCTTGCAACTTTAAGTAGTTCCTCTTTTCTTGTCAGGAATGATTCATCGACATATAATAGGAGCATCACTGGTCTTCCGCCTTCAACCTTGAACCAAAGGTAAATCCTAGAGTCATCAGTAATTTGTCCATCATGTCATACCATGTTGAACCTCAAGATCTTATGCAGTCACTCCCTCAGAAGCGGAGCATCATTCTCCCTCTACCTTTCGTACTCTATGCATTGAAACATTCTGTACCAAAGTGACAAGTAGCTTCCTCAACTACTAATATTCTATGTATCCATCTAGGGTCATTGGATACCAAGATCCTCTATCTTGAACATTTTCAAAAGTTCTTCTCGCACCCATTTGTGAGCTTTTCATCCTCTATAGGCTTTCATCTTAAACCTTGTAGCAAAGGTTAATATCTTCATCACTCTAGGTGATCTTCAAGCTCCTCATGTATGTGTTATCCCATGGGTGTCTTCTGAGCTCATACAAGGCCTTCTTTCATTTGCACACATGAGTATGCATGTCATGTGTCTTATTTTCTAGTGGCTGCAAATGTCTTTTCGTAGTCTATGCCTTCT
The DNA here is from genome assembly GCA_001517045.1 of Pseudotsuga menziesii. NCBI lineage: Eukaryota > Viridiplantae > Streptophyta > Pinopsida > Pinales > Pinaceae > Pseudotsuga > Pseudotsuga menziesii. Next base: position 478,421 of record LPNX010335286.1, on the reverse strand, counting down.
TTCCATAAGAAGCATCATGCTACAAATCTTGCCTTGTATCCCATGATGTTGCCATCTACTGCATGTTGGATCTTGTAGATCCATATGGAAGAGATTACAGACTTCCCTCCAGGTCTCAATACTACATCCTAGATATCATTATTCTTGAACTGGTACTCTCCTTCTCTTTCTTCTTGGCTACTTCTTCATAAATGGAAGGATCTGCATCAATGATGTCGTTCAACAGTGTCACATAACTACACTATGTCTGAGCCCTCATCATACTATTCTTCATTTTGGATTATTTCTTGAATTGTCGTCACTTTTTCTTCGAAACAAGTCTCATCCTTCTTTCCTTGTAGGCGATTGTACGCGATCTTTCCTACAAATCAAATGCATTAGTTATATGGTTAGAAACATTTCATAAGGAATATTCATAATGGAAAACTCTTATGCATAAAGATATGATCACTACTACATTTTGACCAAAAATCCGACGGCCGTCATGTCGGTTTTCCGACACTTCCCTATCGCATGTACGACACTTTGATTTTTTCTTAAGCATCGAAAACTTGTCGTCGGTTATCCGACACCTAAGTAACCGTCGGTTAAGCAACACCTATGTAACCGTCGGTTAAATTTATAGCTTCAGTTAAGCAACGGAATTTCTTCAACAGGAATGAAATTTTTTAATAAAATAACCCTTCATACCGTCGGTTAAGCGACAGCAGGGCCGTCGGATAAGCGACGGTTATCAACTAAAGGCGTCGAAAAATCGACATTCAAAGCCGTCGATGAAGTGACGAGTAAAACTATTGAGCGTCGGTTAAGCGACGTCTCTTAATGTTTTTTTTTTTAAAAATCGCCTACAGAAGCGTCGGTTAAGCGACGTCTGTAGGTGTTTTTTTTTTTTAAATCATTTGTCACCTGTCACTGACACTAAACTTGTCTGAAATATTTGCAGATCATTAAAGCTCGCTGCTCCATTGATATCATTGTGCAGTATGCCTCTCCAATGGCATGATCATCATCTCTTCCTTTAAAACAAGGGCATGCAACTTAAACCTGTTCATATGTACAATGACATCAATCTGGTTTTCATGGAAAGAAGAGAAATAGAACATAAATAATAACAGATAATCTAATTGCAAGAAATGAAAGAGGATAAGAAAAGACTAAGATAAGATCCAGACAACCCCTAAAGACTATACATATGCCAAAAAATCTCCATATGTGCATAGCACACTACACCTCTGCATCAAAATAACATATAACTAAAACAATTTGAACATACCCTATATCAATGCATAGACAATTAGAAGAGAATGACAGTTTGAAAGGCCTAAACTTGGACAGAAGACAACAAACCTTCATTACAGCCACATTTGTATCAATTCCCTCTACTTTCACTCCATCTATTGATGCATGTGCGAGTTCCAGCTTTTTAAAGTTGTTTCTTGATTGTATAACTGCTCTTTCTAAAGGATTCAAATCACCAACAAGAACTTCACCAACTGGAAGACCTGCTTCATCGGTTGTCTCAGAGCCCTTTGTAAACACGAATCCTAAGTTAGCCATTGTAGTAACAGCCGAGGTTGAATAGAGGCCACTTTTTTCTATCTTCTCACTAGCATATCCACCGTCATTTTTTGTACTTACAGCATCCACTGAGGGAAAAAGCTCTGCTAATGCTTCTAAGATCAGATCCCCTCCAGGAAGCTTCTCTGCTAGGTTAAAAGTGAGAAGTTTTGCAGGATGAGATGGTAAAATATGGAATGCTTCCCGAATGGCACGAAGACGTAAAATGCCTAAAACAGCCTTTGAAAGTGCTTCTGCCTGTCCAACATCTTCAAGATGAAACTTTCAAATGAACTGATGCACACACAAAATCTCTTCAATAATAGCCAACCAATAGTCAAGACGTGAATGTCCTGTAAGTTCTGGAAACTCCATAACCACTGGTTCAGGTCTGTAGAATGAACTTTGAAATTTTAATTATATGGGCAAACTAATATCTGCAAGCATCTACAGAAACTAGACACTAATGTAACATTTGAGAGCCTCGC
>LPNX010335286.1:386264-468708 GCA_001517045.1 Pseudotsuga menziesii | reverse complement strand
TTGTATTTTGATCACTCAAGAATACATAGATAGCAATATTCTTCCAACTTCATCACATTTCATTATATGATATTTTTTTTGGATAGTTTTATTTATTTTGAAGTTTTGATTGTAAGGAATCATTTCCCATGGGGGGGACTGTTTCGTTATCTATTGGACTCAACTAGATGCATACCATAATGATGTAATGACCTATTTAGTTATTGGTCTCTTGTCATTGAACAAAAATGGAAATACCTTTAAGGTTCGTCAATGTATATTTTGATTTCCACTTGAAAAATCAAATATATTTTTTTGTCGTGTAAAAAAAGAATAAATTTGTCCACAAAATGAAACTTGTCTAAATCAATCTTTGATTTATTGCAATTCACTACCATCATTTTATAATAATGATATTAATCTAATGTTAAGGCCACAACCAATCCCACAAATATGTACATGCCATACACCCCTCCACGTTTAAACCTATAATCTTTTAAAAGGAAACATGTGTTTGAAGCATGTACATGCCATACGCGTCGGATAAGCGACGGCGCTTTCCATTTTAAACCCTAAACCAATCAAGTGTATTTTATTAAATAATTGAGAAATTTATGCACCGTCGCTTAAGCGACGCTTAGGAGGATAGCTATCGCTTAAGAGACGCTTATAAGCCTAGCCGTCGCTTAAGCGACGCTGAAGCCCACCATTTCAAAAAAAAAATTATCTTTCTAATTTTTTGTACGGTTAAAAGAAAAAATCCACGCGCCGTCGGAAAAAACCGTCGGATTTTGGATCGAAATGTAGTAGTGGATCATGCAACTATTTTATCCAATACAACATTCATCCATATCTCACAGAAACTTTCTAGATTCCTTCCATCTCTACCAAGACATCATTGAGATTGTGCACTAATCCAATATGTCAGCAAAGAGGTTTCATTCTAGATAAGTAGCAGTGGAGAGTTGTATAGCACCATGAGCTACTTACCCATCGCATGCATATTAGTAGTGTATTGTTATTAATTCAAACATTCTATCATGAATGACACATCAACTGAATATAAACAAATTCATAACAAAACAATATCATGAAATAACAATTAAATACTTATCTTTTATTCGTTTCGTGGGTAGACTCCTTCTTGAGCCTTCTGCTTCATAATCTTCTTCATTCATGACATCATCATTTCTTATCCAAATGTTAAGATGGATAAGAGGTTCTTCAAGAATTGAGCTCTTCATATTCCTCATCACTTGAGGGATCTTCTTTGAATCGTGAGCGCTTGATCTTCAGTTGCTCCCATCTTCTCTTCTCTTATTATGGGTCAAGCTTCATCTTGTGTGTGCTCTTCCGAGAGTCTGTTGAAAGTTATCACATCCTTATGGAACACATTCCTCGAATAAATGAATCCCATGATCCTGGGAGGCCATTAAGGTGGTTATCACAATTTCTGCATTCTCTACTTCTTCATCCACTGCTTCAAGTTGTTCTTTGATTTGAGAGACCCTTGTAAAGTATGACTGTATGGTCTCTCCATTCTGGATCTTTACATTCTTCAACTGGTTTCTCAAAGTCATCTTTTGATTTATGTTCTTCCCTTCAAATAGCTTGGTTAAGGAATCAAACATATCTTTAGGTTTCTTTAGGGAAGACACTTGTGGTATAAGGTGATCCTTGATTGAATCATCAATGATCTTCTTGGCCTTGACCAAGTTCTCCTTATGTAAGGCTTTAGCCTCATCTCCCTCTAGAACTGGAACCTTTCCACTTATGTAGGTGTCCAATTCATTTTCTTCAAGAACCAGTGAGATCCAATACGTCCATGCTTGGAAGTTGTCAGTTTCACCAAGCTTGTCATCAAGCTAGTGTGATTATTCATTTTGAAATGAGAACCTCAAAAGTAAATAGCAAAAGATTAGATCTTACCGAATTGAGGTGTTCGTCCTGGTTCTGGAGTTGGCTGATCTAGGTTTGGTCATAGAAACCCTAATTTTCAAAACTTGGAATCTTTCTAATATGATTGGATAGAAAGATTCACCTCCTCAAGGTGATCTATCCAATGTACTCCTTTTCTAAAAACGGTGGAGGGAAGCTCCTGGAACAGGAAGCCCTAGTTTTCCAATTTCCTCTACAGAAATGCTTAATATTGTTTCTGCAGTATCTCTAAAAGTACTGCTCCTCTATGTTTGAAAATTTGTACTGAGGTAAATTCACCTATCCTCTTTCCAACACCACATTTTTTAGCCTAATTTATTTCTCCAATTGGGACTTATGAGCATTTTCCCAAGGTGACTTGTTTCAGGACTATTCAACATAGCGAAGTTGTATGGACTACCACGTGTCACTGTTTCATCATCAGGGTCTGAAAGTTTTACTGAAACAATTACAGTCTGTGCCCTATCTAGAACATCTTGTGAAATTTCATTTGGACCTTTGCAGCCCAATATATAGCGATTCTCCCTAGGTGTCTTGTTTAGGGATGAATCCTGGAAGGGGATGGAACCCTAATTTGGAGGAATCATATTTCGCAGAATATAGCGAATATGAGGCTGAAATTTTTATACATGGTACATTAGGATTTTATATTTGGCTTGTGAAAATTTTGGCCCCCGAGACTTCTTCAATCGCAATATATAGCGAATGTACCAAAACTACCAGTTTTAGTATTTTAGGGTTTTTCAGGCCCGGGGTCAATTAAGGTTTGACTTTCCCAAAGTTTTACCCAACCAAAAATAGCGACCTTGGTCTCTAAATTTCGATTTTGATGAGGAGATAAATCCTATGCTGGGCTCACTCAAAAATTCCTCTTCTATAAAAAGCCCTAATTTCCCGTAGCAAAAACTGAAAATGCCCGGAATCAGATTATGCTTTGACAAAAAGATGTGCCCTTCAATGGAGAAATAGCCTAGCCTCCTTTTGCTAATGGATTGTGGAGAGAGACCCAAAAATTAATAATCCCTAGCTTCTGCATCTGCGCAGTGTCTTCTTCTCAGGTTAGGTCTGATACCATGTTAGATTTTTATCATTTAAGCAATATGATCTTAGGATCTTATCTAAGAGAATAACATGCACATCAATAATCACAAGAGACAAGAGACACAAAGAATTTTCCTCGGGGAAACCATAAAGGAGAAAACCCCGCAACTTCCTTAGAGATAGAATGAGCACCAATGGCAACAGTAAAACCCAAAGATAGAAAATATGATCTCCAATAGTTGTTCTCTCTCTCACTTGTGTGAGCACTTCCTCTCTCACTCATGCACCCCAGTTGAGTGAGTGTGTGTGTCAAATAGAGAGGCTCACTCTCTATTTATACTAATTTTCAACTTGACAATTACTTACTAGGGCCGACATCTCTAGGAGAGTCTAATAACCCTAGTGCCCCTCGATTGTGGGGACTATTGCCCCGACTTACAACGAAAGGTTAACCTCAATGACTTTACATGACTTTATTATACTAATGACTCTCCCGATAAGAACATTGAGGTACAACGAAATATAAGTGATTCTCCTGATAGGAACATTGGGGTACAATATAATATATACAATTGAATACATTCTGAAGTTACAAATACATCAACATAATATTCATCTATTGGAGTAAGAAGAAAAAAGTTGTCTCAAGAAAATACTTGTGGGATTCAATCCCTTCCCCAAGATATCCCTCTTGACCCAGACCTAGAGAATAAGTAGACATATCATAATGGCTGATGATGAAATCAAGCTTTGGTTCCTTTAATAAAGAAACTACATTGATGGAGCAGTTAAAGGGAATACATGTGTATCTAGGCAAGAGGTGTCCTAGTCAATTTGAAATGAAAATTGGTACCTCCTTTCAATGGGGCTTGAGTAAATTGGCAAATAACCAAGAAAAGGTGATTTCTTTGTTTCAAGGGAAAAGAATAATTAATTTAAAGGTATGATACTAACCAATATGAGAAGGATTAAACATATTCTAGTTCTCAATGATTCAAAGATTGTCATAAATCTCATGAATGGGCACTCTCTTCTCTATAAAAATAAACTTTCTATAATTCTATGTTATATTAAAATTGAAACCAACATGTTAAAAAGTTTAACATTCTTCCACCCTCAAAGGAACCACAGTACTCGAGTTGATTTATTGATGAACTACAAAGAAAGGTTAAATGAAGGAACAAAAAGTGTTTGTGGGGATCTTGGTTCTAAGTCATCCCTTAATTCATGGAGTTAATTTACAATGTATGCATGCCTTCTACATACCCACAGTGGCAATAAAATTTCATAGCTTTAGCACATACTTGACTTAATCACTTGATATGCACACACACTTTGAGTTTATGTATGAACGAAGGAATTCAATTCGATAATCCTATAATTTTTTTGGTTTGGATTTCAATGTAGGGTTTCAAACATTCCTGTTTTGGTCAACAAATAGTTATAATTTAGGACTCAAGGAGAGGGGATCAATTTTTAGTAAGCCTTAGTTGTTTTCCCATGTTGATAAATGTTGTCTTTGAATATGGAGTACAGGTGGTCTATGCAAGTGGTTTTAGGACAGGAGAGTCGATTCTATGCACAATCTCAGAAAAGTGGTCCTCGGGACTAAATACATAATTGTGTTGGGCCTAAAGAGCCTAAAGAGCAGAGGGAAAAGAATAATGGTTGGAAAAATGACAAAAAATAAAATGCTTGAGTAGAGCAGAGAATATGATAGGAGAATGGAAAACAAGCAGGTGCATGAAGGAGCAAGAGTTATTGCTCTAATACCAGTTGTTAGATAACTCCCCAATTCCACTTTCATTATAGTTGAATAGTTGTTTTATACAAGAGGATGTGTCTCTTGGCTTCACCTACCATGAGATTGGTTAAAGTCTGTTGGGATTCAACTTCTTATTAAATTATTATTTACATTATTTACATAATAATTGATGGAACCATAATCCCGTAGGATTAGGTTTCCAATCATTCATTATGTAGTATATTATGGCGTTTTATTTCACAAGTGCTTTGCTTATTTGAACGTGAATACTATTATTGTATTTTAGTCTTGAATAGTTGGTGTTTCATAATAGCAAATCTTGTGGCCTATATTCATTCCATTTCTAGAAAATCCTTACTTCTTAGTTGGGGTTATTTCTTTTTCCAAAACCTAGGGTCATATTTCTCCAAGTCTTATTTGGAACTATTGGCATTCCCGAGTCTAGTTGTTTTGTTGAGGTTCCTTATACTCTTATTATTCAAGGATTTTTTAACTCCATATCATGCATTTGTTTGTCATTTAGTAGAATACCTCAATATTCTTAGTGTCCAGTAAAGTGTATGCTTAGGAGGAAGCCCACAATAATGTTTATGCAATGGTATTGGACACAATGATGTCACAAAAGAGACAAATATTGGCCCTTGAATTAGAATGCAATATTCTTTATAATGTGGTTAGTAATATAAGTAGGGACTTTTACTCTACAATGTCAAATATCAAATTACCCATGGGAACAATATCAATAGATAATTAGGGCCAAGACATAGAAGTAGAGATGGATTGAGATGGAATGAAAAATATTGAATCTAATCAAGTTCTAGGAACATAGGAGGAAGTTAGGAGAAAGAATTTGTATTAGGATTTATAATCCTCCCTTGTCTGTGCTTTTTTATTAGATTATATTTTCCTAACTTAGGAGCCATTAACTAATATTGGGTCCACTAGCACCATTGGGTCCACTTGGACTATTGGTGCCACTAGTACCAGTCACTAGAGTGTGGGGAACACATATAGAGGTTAATTGCAACTGACTGCATGTTCATGCATCAATTTATGTGCCTCTGAGACCAATCCATACAATTTAGGAGCCACTGGGAGTGTCGACACCAACCTCCTTCAGTTGCTGGTAGTTGGTAACTAGTTAATCTAAGATATGCTCCAGTTACATTCAGTTAGATATCCTCCAATTCAGTTAGCGTCAGTATTGCATGGTTGCATGTGGGTAAGCACCTATTCTCACCTACTTCTCACCTACCACATCATTTTAACTAATTATAACTAACCAAGAGACTGAATTAAACATCTGGATTTAGTCCAGTGAGCTTCGATAGTGATTTAGACACTTCTAGTTAGCCATGCAGTCAGATTGAGTTGGTAGATTCAAATCATATCCACATGATTTGAATATCCTTTATGTAACATTGTTGTATACTGTTGGGATCAATGAAGTTAATACTGTAATTATACTTAGCAATACTTATCTATTTCCAGTGAAATTTGTCTTGTTCAGTGTGTATTATTCATTCCTTTACACTACATAATAATACAATCTAATTGCACTCATTTCCTGAAGATCAATGGCACAATAATTAAAACATGATATCATATCCTCCTCGGGAAAGCCTCAAGTCTATCCATTATCCATTGTACACCAGAAGCAGTTGTGTTTCCACATAAGTACCGCAAAGTGTGCATTGCTAACTCTGGATTCGTTCAGAGAAGTCTCTATAGGCATGACATACCCTAAGAAAGTGTACATGTCGATGTGGAAGGCTTGATTCTGACATGATTGTGAATTTTTTTTGGTTTTGTAGGTAAAACTTCATATGGATTCGATATTATCAGTTCCTCTTCTTACTCCATTCACAAGATATTCAGAATGGAAAATGGAGATGATTTCATCTCTAAAGAGACAAGGTCTCTATGAGGTATCTATTAAACTTGGTAAAGAATCTTATGAATATGAGAATGACTGGCTAAATGATGGTGACAGATCTTTTGGAACAATATGTCTGTCCTTTTCTCCAAGATTACGCTACCTTATTGATTCTGCAAAATACCCAAAGGGTCTATGGACAGAATTGGATAGAACCTTTGGCAAGCACAATGAGGATCATTATATCAGTTTGGAGAGCACACCCAGCACCATAAGAGTTATTTATTCAAAATTATCGGCCTCAACTCTCTCTACTGAAGTTGTTCAAGATGAAGAAGAAGCAGAATCTTCCACACAATCAATTCGAATTGAAGAAAGTCTTATTGGAGTGACTCCTTCTCTTGTTGCTTCAAAATTTTATGAGATATCTGATATCTCATATTCTAATATGGTTGATCTAGAAGAAGAAATTTGAATATTTTTTATTGAAGAAAATATCTCCTTCCATTCTATGCAAACATTCTCCAATGATTCTTCTATTTTAAATTATGTGCATAGTTTACCGGTGATTGCTTCAGAAAATGAAGAGGAATTCGATTTCTCTCTCTCTAACGTTCTTGTTGGTGTGCTGAAAAGTAATAATTTGGATTTTTTGTAAATAATATCAGATTTTAGGAGTGATCCATTCACTTTCATTGATATATATCTTCCAACAAATTCCTACATGATTGCATGCACCAATGCTCAGAGTTTTGTTGAAGAAGGAGAAAATTGTGCATCTACCATCTCGATGGAGCACTTGGAACCATTGTTCCACACTTTTGGATCTGATATGAACTTATTTGGATCTGATATTATCTTATTTGGTTCAATTTTTAAGTTTCAAGAGCCTCCATTAATACTTGTATATGTTCTCATCAATTTTGGTGTGAAAAATCAAGTACCAAAAGTCTCTTTCAAAATTGTTGCTGGGGATTTGATGTCAGTTTTCTCTCATGAATTTGCTGATATTATATTTTGTGCATCTTTGGATATTTTGGAAATAATATCAGATTTTAGGAGTGATCCATTCACTCTCATTAATCTTGAGCTTCCAAGAAATTCCTACATGATTGAATGCACCAATACTCAGAGTTTTGAAGAAGGAGAAAATTGTACATCTACCATCGCAGTGGAGCACTTGGGTTTGTTCCACATTCTTGGATATGATATGAACTTGTTTGGATATTATATGATCTTATTTGTTTCAAGTTTTAAGTTTCAAGTGCCTTTAGTCATGCTTGTAGTTATTCTCATCAATTTTGGTGTGAAAAAACAATTACTGCAAGTCTCTTTCAAAATTGTTGTTGGGGATCTGATGTCGGTTTTCTCTCATGAGTTTGATGATATAATATTGTGTGGAACATTGGTTATTTTTGAAGATATATCAGATTATGGAGCTCAATTATTCGCTCTCCACAGTCCCAGGGCTTCTCTACCTTTCTATTTGATCACGTGCTCATCTCCTCACAGAACTAGTAAAGATGGAGACATTTTGCATTCGCCTGGACACTTGCTCCTAACACTTAGAGCTGAGTTTACTTCACATGGTTTGATGTTAAAGGATTCCACATATCAGTTTCTTGGGTTTTCCTCACATGGTTTGAATTCTCAAGCACTTTTTCTCTCTTGTCAGTTGATCTCGGTTTCTCTACATGGATCAAGTTTTCATTTAGCATATGTCTATGTTCTTGATTCAGTTGAGCATATTATTCTTCTTCCAAGAAGAAAATTCCTCCATACATAATGATTTAGTTTGGATTCAGACGTTCACATGCACATTCTCAGGATGCTAATGTACAAAAGAACCAAGATATTGCATTTGATGCTACATAGTGCTACAAATTGCAGCAAAAGTTTCACAAACTTTTATTCAAAACTTGTTTTTCCTAATTCACTACTTATCTTGAGGGGGGGTTTTCCCCTATTTCCTCATTTTATTAGCAACATCTTTTAATTCTTTTATATTGTAAGGGTGACTTTTGGCCTTGTTTCCAGGGCCCGCAGTTGTCCAAGTTGGGATTAAGAGGGGGTGTTAGGATTTATAATATTCCCTTATTTGTACTTGTCTCTTAGATTATATTTGCCTAAATTAGGAGTCATTAATTAATATTGGGTCCAATAGCACCATTTGGTCCACTTGGGCTATTGGTGCCACTAGTACCAGTCACTAGAGTGTGGGGAACACATATAGAGGTTAACTGCAACTGAATGCATGTACATGCATAAGTTTTTGTGCCTCTGAGACCAATCCCTATAATTTAAGAGCCACTAGGAGTGACAGCACCAACCTTCTTTAGTTGTTGGTAGTTGGTAACTAGTTAAGCTAATATATGATCCATTTACATTCAGTTATATATCCTCCATTCACTTAGCTCCAGTCTTGCATGGCTGCATGTGGGTAGGCACCTATTCTCACCTACTTCTCACCTACCACATCCGTTTAACTGGTTTAACTGATTATAACTGACCGAGAGACTGAATTAAACATCTGAAGTTAGTCTAGTGAGCTCCGATAGTGATTGTGCCGAGAGGCGCTCTACAGCCCAGTGTGGAGGAGATCTTGTAACGTTATGTAATGTTACGTAACGTTATGTAACATTATGTCAGCTATAAATAATATTGTCGACTATAAGGGAGATGTTGTAACTTTACTTGACGATTATGATGTAGATGTTGTAACATTATGTAACTTTATGTAACATTACTTTTTAATTCTTTACTTCTAAAAAGTAATAAATAACTCACGGCCTCCATCCATGTGGCCATATTTTCACCCAAATATGTGGAATCAAAATAGTGTTTAGACGAGCTTATCCAAATGTTTGAGACAGGAGCACCGATTATTCCAGTGTTTTACCATGTGAAGCCTTCTCAGCTTCGGTCAACTCGAAACATGAAGGTGGTGTTTACTCAGAGGACCTATGGAAGCTGGAAGAGAAGAAAACATACGACACTCAAACTCATGAAGAGAAGTCGCGACACGACCCGACAACTATTCAAAAATGGAGAGACACTCTTTCTTGTGTTGTAGAAATAAGTAGTTTCGAGCTAGATGCAAATAATATGTGAGAAATCATCGTCCCCTCTACATATCTATTTTAATATTGGATAGATAAATAGACTTAAATTTCATTTTTTAATTGATTTTACCAGGGACGAAGGGGAGCTGCTGAATAAAATCATTGAATCTTTGGATGAAGAGTCCAAAGATTCTGAAAATACAGCCCTCCTGGATAAGGAGTAGCAGTAGCATGGAAAAGGTGAGGTCCTATGTGACTTGATCGGCTGATTGTTCGCATATTCATTCCAAATAGTGTTTCTCATATGTTTTGCAATAGGTGTTGCCTTCATGATGAAGTTGTTGTGAAACTTCGAAACGACACATTTTGATAACATCGATACCCGTGAAGACAGTCTAAGTATTTTCATGATGGGAAAGTGGAATCTAAGAGTTGTACACCTGGTCATCCAATTTGGTGGCAGTTTTTTTTCTTATGAATACAGGGTGTTCTCATTTACAACCACTTCATTGGAATTTGGTACATTCAAGTTGTGATTTTAATCATTCTATGGATTTAGATTTCTTACAAATCCTCGAATTTTAGATAATTAGGTTGTAAGTTTGTGTTATCTGCCTGATTATTGGAAAAATATTATAAAATAGCTTGAAAAATGGAGGCTTGATTGTCGATAAAGTTTGACCTATTAATTGTGTGCCATACAAAGCTTTGTTGCAAGATTTATTTGGTATATGGAATGTGGGTTGTGGCTGAGACTTAATTTAAGCTGAAAGCTTTTTAGAAAAATGTATGGACAAGAACTCTCATTTTATTTTTATGGGTGTGTGAGTATACAGAGCTTCTCCATTTACAGAGCCATGTTATTTGGCATAAAAATAAACTTGCAAAAATATTAAGCATACCTAATATTTAATGCAAAATAATTTTTATTCATTTTTTTTGCATCTTCCATTTTGATCAGATAAATAAATTAAATAATAAATGAAAAAAATCAAATGTCATACCTTACATTATCTAACATGGATTATACATTGGATTATTTGGTTCGTTTTCCAATAGTAGTCGTGACCAAACTTTGACGAATGTCCTTATGTCAGGCCGCCTCCTCCTCAGAGCCCCTCCTAAACTTCTCTGCCAATGAAGATGGCCTCGTTGAATAGGGTTTCCAAAAAATGGAAAGAAAGCAGGGTTCGATGTTGCCCATGGTTTTTCCCACAAGATTGCCCCATGGAAGAAGCTGGGCGTGATACCTCCTGCGTCTACAATTTTATCCAACTTCCAGCCATATGAGGTGTAAATCTCCTGGAGGTTCGCACCTCGGGATATTTGATCCCTTTCAGCTCTTGATAGAGCCTAGGATTTGGATCTAGGCTTGTTTAGACACTTCTAGTTAGCCATGCAGTCAAATTGAGTTGGTAGATTCGAATCATATCCACATGATTTGAATTCTCCTTTATGTAACATCGTTGTATACTGTTGGGATTAATGAAGTTAATACTGTAATTATACTGAGCAATAATTATCTATTTCCAATGAAATTTCCTTTACACTACATAATAATACAATCTAATTGCACTCATTGCCTAAATATCAATGGCACAATAATTCAAACAATTTGTTCTCATAATTTCTATATATGTGTCATGTTTTATAAATTTGTGTTATATTTAGGTATCTTTTAGCAATTTTAAATGCAAGTAAAATAACTAGAACATCCTTGGTGAAGGATAACAAAAAAAATAGTATTAGATTTAGAAATTGTTTATCTTTGCAAATCAAAAAATGGACAAAAAGCTTACATAAGTTTGTATTTTTGTATTTCTGTGTTGACCAATGTGGTTACAGTAATTGCATACAATAGACTTCCCTCATCACAGGTACTAGGTTTGAGGGGTAATTATTCTAATTATCAATTCGCTAGGGACTTGCATCTAGTCTCAATGCTTTAAAATCAAACTATTCAAGTGGATAAAAGATAGTGAGAATAAAACCTTGGTGAAAAAAATAATATGTGATTTCCATCACCAATAAAACAACCCCTTATTGGTAGAACACCTCCAATTGACTCTGCAAGGTTTGAAATTAGCTTCAACTATATAATTCTTGCACCGGCTAAACAATATACCTAACTTATTTCTTAATAAAAAAAATCTCACTTTGCACCATGCATGACAGCTTGGTCCAACCAAATACCAAGGATTACATAGCCACACTTTCGAGCACTTGAGATAAATGCCACCTTACCCATTCATCTAAAACAACTTGTGTAGGACTAGTTGGTTTTGCAACATTGTCATTTACATGATTCTTACAAGCTTCATTATCAACTTCTACATTTGTGTGTGCTATAAGATTATTCAATTCATCCAAATTCTTATAGAGATAACCAACATTAATAGTTATAAGGTAATAAAAATAAATGAAAAAATTATTTAATTTGAATGGCATGAAAAAAAATGAACCTACCTTTTGAAAGACCATAAATTATACCTTGAATATGCATTATGGATCCAGGAATACCACATAAAAGGGACTCCTTATTCTTGTAAAAGTTCAAACCAAACCAATAATAATGTTTTAGCTTCTATTATAAAATAAACATTTCAAATTTTAATCATTTAAATTTTACAAAACAAAATAATTTATTATTTTTATAAAAAAATCCAAGAGTAATCCAAACTAGTATATAACTTAAATGCATCTTAGAATTAAAAAAAGTCAACCCTACACCTTCAACCCACATTCCCTATGCTTTTACCAATGTCAAAACACTAAAATGCACCAAAATAGCTAAAATTAAATGAATTAATCCAAAACGCTAAAATGCATCAAAATGGCTAAAATTAAATGAATTAGATTAGTGCATTCAAAAGAAAAAAATAGATAAAGAAATTTATTGAGTCTTAATCATGAAAAGAATGGCTACATAGGGCTCACATATAATGACAATATATTTTTTCTTAATCAATATGGTTTGGAGTAGCAAGTGTTGGTGCTCAAGGTTTTTATAATATAATTATACTTAATAGAACTAGAGTATATTGAACACCCTCTCTGGCTTTCAACCCCACAATTTGGAATTTATCCTTCATGTTCTTTCTTTATTCTGAGTTGTGTGGTTCCTACAACTACAACAAATTATCCATTATAAAAAAAATGTGTCTTTAAAAGTCNAGGATAGTAATGCAGTGTGATAGTTTTGCCATGCACTAGTTCCCGAATATAATGCATGTGAACCTTAATGTGCTTCATCCTCTGCTTTTGAACTAGAGCACTGGAAATTTTTATGGTACTCTGGTTGTCACAATAAATGTCCACTGAAAGTGAAGTGTGAATCTCAAATTTTGTCAAGATGCCATGCAACCAAACTGTCTGAATAGATGCATTCCCAGCACCCCTATACTCTGCTTCTGTTGAAGAGTGAAAGTACTGCTTTCTTCTTGATGGACCAACAAATTGGCCCAAATCCAATGATAAACACAAATCCTAAAGTGGATTTTCTATCATTCCCATCTCCAACCAAGTCTGAATCTATGAAGCCTATGAGATCAAGTTGTGCACCATCTTCATAATGAATCCCATAATCTCTAGTACCATGCACATAGTGAAATATATGCTTTGTCTAAGTTCTCCAAGTTAGGATTAAGGGAGGGAGGGGGGAGGCGGGGGGGTGTTCGGATTTATAATCCTCCCTTGTCCAGATATAGTCTATTAGATCATTTGCCTAACTTAGGAGTAAATTGCTAGAGTTTGGTGCCACTAGTGCCATTGGTGCAGCCAGTGTGCCCCATTGGTTCCATTGGTGTGCCATTTGGTGTCACCGGTGCCAATCCCTACACTTTAGGAGCCACTCTGAGTGCCACCGCCAACCTCCATCAGTTGGTTGTAGTTGGTAGGTAGTTATGCTAAGTTAAGCTCCAGTTACATTCAATTAGATGTCCTTCAGTTCAGTTCGTGACAATATTTAATGGTTGCATGGGAGTAGGCACCATTTCTCACCTCCCTCGTTAGTTTAACTGGTTTAACTTATTGATAGACTGAATTAGACATGTGGAGTTAGACTAGTGACCTCCAATAGTGATTTAAATAGTTCTAGCTGGCCAATCAGTCAGGATTGAGTTGGTCAATTCGAATATTATCCACATGATTTGAATTCTCCTTATTGTAACACTGATGTATACTGATGGGATTAATGAAGATTAATGTTGTAATTTACTAATAAATTCTTATCAAATTTCTCTAAAATTTGTGTTGTTAAGTGCACATTGTTCATTCCATTCCACTGCACAATTATACCTTTCAATTGCACTCGTTTCTTGTAGATCAATGGTTCAATAATTCAAACATAGAGAACATATGCCTAAGTTCCTAAATCCCAATGAGCTCTTTTGGCATGATACAAACCTTGAATTAAGGCTAGTTATACCTACTTCAAAGGTTAAAAAGTATCTATTGGCATTCTTTATCTTCACAATGTTGGAAGCTTACTTTCCAATTTCACTTATACAACTATAAAAATAGTTTTAAGTTTCAAACCACAATAAGAATCTCAACAAGAATACAAGAGCTATCAATATGCGCTCCTAGTTTTATCAGATTCAAAACCTAAAGAAAATATTCAATCTTCCCTAATTCCAATAAACCACTTTTCAAATTTAAAACTTCTTGATCTAGTATTCAATAATGTGTCATAGACTTGATTCTAAAAGAGAAAAATCATTAGAGAAACTTGAAGAACCTTGAGTTCATGTTCAATCAAAATCGTTATCCATACCTAATATTACTTGTAAATCTCTTTTCTAGGTTTAATTCTACTAATTACTATATGTCTCATGGTTTCATGCCAAAAAAAAACCTATTGTTAGTCATTTTTTTTAGTTATTAATAAATTATATTACATTTTGTTTTATCGATATGGCCCGGGTGTAAGCTTTTGGAATGATAACACTATATGTGCAAGGTGACTAACTTATTCCTAGTTTATTGAATTCAAAAATGAAAACTAATTACTAACCAGACTCCAAATAACACTCACTCAAACTTCAATATAAATGAAAACACTAAAGCTCTTATGAACACTTAATAAACTTTTGGCTTGAAGCCTTGTTCACAACTTTGAATAATGATGAACTAGTTCTTGATGGCAAACCTTCATGTCCTGATATAGTAGGCATTGTTCATTCTATTGCTCTAGAAAGGAACTCAAATTCATAAAATCCATTTAGTAGGTAAGAGTATTACATTCAAATAATAATAAAAGAAATCAAAGTATTCAGACGCAAGCACACAGAAACATATTAAGTTACTCCACTATCTATTAAAACCACAAGTTCTTAAGGAACCTCATTCAATTTTTCATTATGCTTCTTTGGTACAAAGTGTTCTTGAAACTATGTGTGTGTGTGTGCGGGCGCACGTGCATGTGTATGATTCAATCAACGAGTTATTCTGAGCAATCCTATGTAACTATGATCACACCAAACATTCATAGATCTGTGAAGGGATCTAGTTTTGAGACCTTAATAAAAAATGGCAAATCTACAAGATGATAGGTAATGAAGTCATTTATAAAACTAACTCATTATTTTACAAACCTATATATATATATATATATATATATATATATACACACACTGGACTTAGTATAAAACATATAAAGAAAATATTAGATACACACCCAAAACATTACGATTACCTATCAACAAAGTAAACGCTCATTAACTAAAATATACACATGGAATAATATAATCTAACCTACAATGTTAGAGCAACAATCAATTGGCCTAGGGGGGCTCTCAAGTAGATGCCACTACTAAGACACACTCACATAATTAGAATGTAGGCATACACTCAAATAAGCATAATATTAATATTATAAAACAGGGGTTCAAATCTACATAAGCGGGAGTCTCAATCTCATCATCAATTAAAAACCAACTATCTCATCTTCATCATTTGAACACATATATGTTTATATTAGGAGGCTGTGTAAGAAATCACCCCGTTCAAAATAGACCAATATTTAAAAAAAATGCAAACGATGTTTATGCAATAGATCAGTTGCTTTCTCATTCAACAAACATCTATAATTGAACCTTATGCCACTCACATGACATGAAATGCATGGGAATGGAATCCTCTGCTAGCGTGAATCTCGTTTTCTATTGGCATCATTTACTTGGTAGGGAATTTTGATAAAACTTTGACTATTTGATCTCATTGTCCATGACGCTCCTACAACCGATTGAATCAACATACAACCATATTGGAAATGCTAGAAAACAAACCCATGTTGTTGATTTTCCACGGAATTCCTATAAGTATAATAAGTTTGGAGGTGGGTTACTGGAACTCAATTGGGTTACCATATCTAAACTATCAATACCATCATTAGCAAGTCCAAAGTCTAAATCCTTTTTAATTTATCAATAAAAATGGAAAATAATGAAATTAACAACTAGAATGTTTTGTAAGCTTGTAATATCATTTCCTTGGATAAATGTAAGAGTATATCGTACATAAGGATTAGTATCCGACTAAAAGGATGACCAAAAAGGGTTAAATGGGGCTCATATGATGGTGAAAAAGGTGTCAAAATGTCATGACAACTTCTCCCCCACACCTATCTTTTTTCTTGTCCACATGCAGCTAAGGTAGGTAGTTGTTGAACCTTCAAAATTGACAAAACTGTGTAGTCTCTTGTCATCAATAGTAATTGGCGGCATCTATTAAGATATTTAAGTTGGATTGGGACTTGTCCCTTTGTCCTTCAAGCTTATTATTCTTTGTTATGTTTTGCACAACTAACTTCAATCTTCTTACACAATCTACATGTAAGTTTCCATAGCTTTTGGTTCTTGGATGACAATTTTTCATGGACCTTCTATATCTTCTCATACTACTTCTTTAAACTTTCATTTCCATTCTTTACATAGAGATATAACATAGTGAACTCCTTGAATTCTTCCTTTAGTATCTTGATCGTTCTATTCCTCCTCTTCAATTTCAATGAGACTACATCATCAAAGTTAGAGGGACGTAGATGGTTTGAATTGTTTTAGATACTCTATATGATCAAATTTATTATTTGTTGGGGAATATGGTTGATTAGTTCAACTGATACTATCTACTCAAGTTGAAAAGGTGGGGGACTTTGAGACTCAAAGAACCTTGTTATCCTCCTCTTGATCATTGTTATTCTCCTTTCGCCTCAAATATTTAACTTTAGGGTCTCCTCTATGCATTGTGAAACCCTAAGCTCTAGGAGACTTGATGTTTTTGTGCTCATATATCACTGCCATCATCCTCTTTAATGTAACATACAAAAAAAATTACAAGGTTCTTATGTAACTCTAAGATAATTACTTCTCATAATTGATATGGTGAATTAAACTCTCAACTCTTTATAAATACATAGTGTGGACAAAGGTTGACATGATTGTTATTGAAGTGACTTATTCTTTTATGGATATGACAGTTTAGTTAGACTTGTGATTTACTTAGTCATTGTGCTAACTCTATCTCATTCACTTACATGTGTCCACCGTGTGATGATCCCAAGGATTGTAACTTAGTGAGGAAAGGATTTTAATTTAGAGGTTTTGTAACTTTAATTAACAACCCATAACCATGGTTGAACACTACAATATATATTAGCGTTGGCAATATAGTAATGTGCCAATTCACATGATGTGTTTAGCATACTGAGGTAAATGCTTTCTAGCTGGAATTAATTTACCTTTTCAGACAAGCAGTCAAGGGTTATACTCGTGGGGTAGTTTACTCTGATATTCTGTGTATAATTATTTCTGAGCAACCATGGTTGTCCTTCTCCTATGTTTTCATTTGAACAACTATCTTGGCTTCTGGCCATCCTGCTCCTACGTTTTTAGTTGAACAACTATCATGGCTTTTATTCCTTTTGGATGTAGTTTCAGCTCCATTCCTTACTTCATACTTAAAGTCTAGTGTTACATATGATGATGACTTTGCGCATGCGAATTTTATCTTAATATTGTATTCAGCTCACTGCTTTCTATGACAATATTTTTACGAAGTTGAGGTTAGGTCTCAACACTTTTACTTTTGTGGATACCCTTTTACATATTGGATTGTCAAGGGTTATGGATTTTTAGTTCCAGATCCACGGATGCAAGTAGAAACCCTAATTCTCCTCTACCAATAGATACATTTACACTTTTCCAAACAATGTTATCATTCATTTACTTGATTTTTTTATGCAACAGGGCAATCCTAAAGCAAATCTTTTGAAGGTTTCAGATTAAGGCTCGCATGGGTTCTCGTGTATCTCCATTTTCTTGCTTCTCTATCATATCCGTAATGAAACAAGTTTGTGAAGATTGGAGAGTTGAAGAATGTATAGCCTTATGTCGGTGTCTCTGTGTGTTGATTAATTGGGATTTTAATTTTGCCTTCCTACTTTCGTAAGTTAGGAAGAGAAGAGATGTTGGTTTAAGTTTCTGCCCTTCACATAATGAAGAATGTATTTAGTTCAGAGTTGCAGCGTAGTTATATTTTCTTTGTAAGGGTTTATCTTCCTACAGTTTTTAAGGAAGAATAAAAAGGTTATTTAAACTTCTTTGTGGATTTTCCCCAATTTTTTATACTCAGTTTAATTCTGATGGGTTTATTGTATATATGTTACTATATTAAAAACCCTCAATTGGAGGTACTGAATATGTTTATAGTTCTTTTTAGTTTACTTCTTGTCTACTAATGATATTGTGGCTTATTGGCTTAAATAGTTACAGTTCTATTTAACCAATGTATTAAATTGGAAAACGCTCTCTTGCTTAACCCTAGTTTAATGATTTTGATTTATTGAATATAAATGGAAGATTTACATGTTATTGTTTTGCAATAGCCTCTTTCTGAAAAATAATTGTTAACAGCTACTCGCTAGGGTTTTGAACTACTTGGTATAAAGTTAGGGTTACATATTCTAATACAAAATATTGCCTTTGGTGTCAAGGTTACCCTTTACATTAATAACTAAATATAAGCATTTCAAGTACCACTAAGAGGCAGTAAATAACTTCACAATAACAAAGAAATGTTTTGGCAGAGATTTGTTAATACTCTATAACTCACAGATTTAAAGAATCAGTGAGTGTATTATGTTATTTGCATTAACTACAATTGGTAACATAATTCATATTCATAATCAGACAAGGGTTCAGTTTACTAGTAAGACATATATGAATTCTTTTGGAATTGGAAAGCAAGCAACCATGCACCACTCGGACTTAGGAACCTCTAATCTTTTCAGTCTACAAGGTCTCCACCCCTTGCCCATAATTTTGAGTTTATGACTCACTTTTCCCAACTTTCAAGTCACCACCATTCTAATGAACAAAGTTAGTTACTGCAAAACCTAGAACCTTTAATGTGCCCACTGGAAGTTCTACTTCAAATATTGGCACCTCTTAGAGATGTTCACTGACATCTTTGTGCTACTTCTCAACAATTTCCTAGATTCTACACCATTCTGGGTGTTCTTTGGCATCTCTCCATTCTCTTTTCTTGGTTCTCTTTTTTCTTAGGCATGATTTCCTCTTTCCCTTTCCTAGGACTTTAATAGTTGATAACTAACTCTCCCCCAAGACTGGCCACTTGTATTTGTAAATATAGATAAGGGTTCAGTTACTACCATAAACTCAATTTCTTTCAATTAACTCTATGGTTTCCTAACTTCCATATCCACATTTTCGCATTTGTATTAAAGAAATAAACTTCTACAAAATTATTAGTTTTTATCACATAAGTAACAATTAAATATAGTTACTTTAAATGTTATGAGAGGTATTACAATCCTCCCCTCCTAAAACTTTATCAGTGTCATTCATGACTATTCATTTTTATCACAGTCTTGAAATAAAAAAGGATACATGTGTCTCTTAACATCCTCTCTTTCCCAAGTAGCTTCATATGGAGAGTAATCCTCCCATTGGACTTTAACTTGTACAATGGTTTGCTTTTGAAGTACCACCTCTCTCTTGTCAAGAATGTGCATTGGTACCACATGAAAATCGCCATCTAATTCCACTTGTACATTATTCGAGTCAATAATATGTGTCTTATCAACAATATATATTTTTTAATAAAGAAACATGAAAAACCTAATGAGTTATTATGTGTGGAGGCAAAGCCAATTGATAAGCTATCATGCCCACTCTAGACATTACTTCAAAAGGTCCTACATATATGGGTGCAAGTTTGACACACAATCCTACTCTTAAAGTACCTTTTCTTGGTTTGATTCTTAGGAACGCATGTTCCCCTACACCGTATTCTTTAGTTGTTCTCTTCTTGTCAGTGTAACTTTTTTGTCTATCATGTACATCCTTTAAGTTATGTTTTATTTGTCGTAACATTATTTCCATTTGTACTAACATGTCTGGTCCTAAATCCGTTATATCTTCATGATTACCCCAACTCAAGGGTACTTTACGCCGTTTTCCATACATTACTTCAAAGGGGCTCATTTTGGGAGAAGCCTGATAAATGTTATTGTATGCAAATTCAACTAAATGAATATAGTATTCCCACTTACCTCATTGATTCATTACATACATCCTTAACATATCTTCTAATATTTGGTTTGCCCGCTCTGTTTGGCCATATGTTTGAGTATGGTATGTTGTACTAAAACTCAACTTTGTATCCATACCTGTAAATAATGATGTCCAAAAATTTGAGGTGAATTTTGCATCTCTATCAGTAATGACTATTTTTGGTATCCCAAGAAGTCTGAAAACTTCTCTCATAAATATGTCAGTATTGTTTATATCTTTATAAGTCGATTTAATGGGTATAAAATGCGTTGCTTTGCTTAATTTATCTACCACAACCATGATAGAGTCATTATGTTTTCTTGTTTTAGGAAGCCTAGTTATAAAATATATGGTTATAGTTTCCCATTTCCATTCTAGAATGGGTATAGCCTGTAATAATTCGGATGGATGTTGGTGAACAACCTTAACCTATTAACATTCAATGCACCTAGCTACATATTTAGCTGCTTCTCTTTTCATATTGGGCCAATAAATAAATAAAATGTTGTTATGAGGTTTTTATACCCTAGGTGTCCTGCATAAGGACTATCATGTAGCTCCCTGAAAATTATTTGTTTTATACTTGACTGATTAGGTACATAAATTTGGTTTTTGAAGCATAGAATCCTTCTGCATCTATTTGTTATGCATCATCCTCATTGTAATCAGATCTATTAGTACATTTTTTAATAACTTGTTATACTCAGAGTCATTACTTGATACTGTTTTCAACATATTTTAAAATTCTGACTCATACCCATTAATTACTACAATGTGTAATTCATGTTGTTGTCGATTAAGAGCATCTACTACCATGTTTTATTTCCCTTTAATATGCCTAATTTCAAAATCAAATTCGCTTAGAAATGCAAGGCATCTGGCTTGGCATGCATTTAATGTTTTTTTATCAAACATGTATTTTAACCCAATATTATCTGCCAATAACAATAATTGTTTCCCCACCAAATAGTGTCGCCAAATTTTAAGAGCATGGATGATGGCTTCCAATTCCATGTCATGTACCGCATAATTTTACCCATGATCCTTCAATTTTATGGACTTGTAACAAAATAAATGACCATACTGAGTCAAGACCCCTCCTAAACCATCTTTACTTGCATCGATACAAACTATAAAATCTTTATTAGGATCAACAATTCTTAATAAAGGTGTCATTGTTAGCAAATTTTTCAATTTATCAAAGCTATCTTAACATTGTTGACTCCACACAAATTGAACACTTTTGTTTTGAAGGGTGGTTATAGGGTTATCTATTCTTCAAAAAATCTATATAAATCCGTGATAATACCATGTTAGTCCCATGAATGACCCGGTGTCATGTACATCCTTCAGTATGGTCCATTCTACAATAACCTTAAATTTAGCAGTATCAACTGCTACTCTTTTTTCTGAGATAACATGTCCCAAATAATTTACTTCTCTTTTATAAAAATCACATTTACCAAGTTTTGTGTATAGTTGATGTTCTCTTAGAGTTTGTAAAACCATTCGTAAATGTTCTTCATGCTCCTTCTCATTCTTTGAATAGATTTAAATATCGTCAATTAATACTAGCACAAATTTGTCCAAAATTTTTCTTAACACATTATTCATTGTACTCATAAAAGTTGTAGGACCATTAATCAGTCCAAAAGGCATAACAACAAATTCATAATGACCATATCTCGTTCGAAATGCAATTTTATGGATGTCTTCTTCTTTAAACCATAGTTGATGATAACATGATCTAAGGTCAATGTTTGAGAAAATATTGGCTCCTCTCACTTGATCAAACAAAACATCAATTCTCAGTAATGGATTTTTTTTTAATTGTCATTTTGTTTAGTTGTATGTAATCTATACACATTTTAAAAGTGTTGTCTTTCTTTTTAACAAACAAAATTGGTGCTCCCTAGGGTGACACACTGGGTCGAATATACTTCTTGTTGTTGCATCCTTAGCTATGCCAGCTCTAGAATACTCATACGATAAGGAGCTCATTATATAGGTGTTGATCCATGCATTAAATCTATAGTAAAGTATAAATCTCCCTTAGGAGGTAGCCATGGTATCTCATCAAAAAACACATTCTGAAATTAGTTAAGGATAGGAAATTGGTCTACTGTTGTTTTCAACTTCCCAGGTTCATTCTCCACTATTTTGATTGCATAAAGTTGACATCCTTTCCTAATACACTTTTTTAGTTGTACAGTTGAGATTTTTCATATAGACACATGCATGTAAATTCCTTTTATGGTATGATAGTTTCTCTTTTCATCAATACATCAAAACCTCTATGTAAACAACTGATAATGGTTTCATGAGATTCTAGCCAATCCACACCAATCAAAATGTTGTAGGATCCTAAAGGAAGTATGTAATTCAACTAATGGGTCCATTTCAGTAAAATTCAACTCACAATCTTTTGCCAACTCTATGACTTTTCATTTTACTCAAGTTTCTAGTTGTACCAACCATGCATTTTTGTATTTTTCCTTTAGAAGTTTACATTTCTCAACTACTCTTGGTGCAATGTAACTTAAACTAGATCATGAATCAATAAGAATGGAAACATGTGTATTCAGGATTTTACCTTCTACTTCCAACATAGTGGATTGATGATCTACTTGTCGATCTTCAAGAGCAACATTAATTCTGGGCACATTTCTGGCTATGTTATTGACTGTAGAAGCTTCTTGACTACTGTACAAAGTGAAGAGTGGCCAATGTTGCATGCAACACTTTTGCTTGACCAAAATTTACAAAATGAGGAAAATCAAAGGGATTTGCATTCACTAAGAACCTCAATCACTAAAATCAATGGGCTCTTTTGCACAATAACCTCGAGCTCCAACTTGAAGGCTTTAGGGGGGAATCTACTTTTACACATCATGGCTTTCACAATCACCATATCCTTGATTGGTTAATCCAGTTTGACTCCCAATGTACCAACAAAAGAAGTGGTTGAATAGAGACATGGCTTATTGGCCTTTCCCTTATTGGAGTGGCCAAATATGCTACTATCTAAAGCTAATTGTATAGGATGTCTAGGATTTCTCTTTGAACAAAATTTAGGGGGTTGTGTATTATTTAGGATAGAAACAAAATTCGAGGAATATTCTACTATATGCTCTCCTATTGTTGGTAGTGGTACCAGTGGAACTACAATCATAACTTCTATTTTGGATTCCTAGTATTTTTTTCCTCAAGTGCCATAAGTCAAGTGTATTCATCTAGGTTGATTGACATCTTGACGAGCTAATTCAATATAAGTTCAAGCTAGTTTTCATAACTTTAAAGGGAAATCAATGGGTTACGAGTAATTATGAGCATATTGTAATGAAAATCCACACATGCTATAATTATTTTCAAAGATTTATTGGCCTTTCGAGAATCTAAAGTGGGAAATTAGTATTTATGGGGACACCTAGTCATAACCTTGTAGAATCATTGTCTAAGCTTATTGGACCACATGTTGGTAAATGCATATGTTGGATTAATGTAACATGGAAAGGATGACATGGCCTAATGAATGATTAAGTTACTCCATGTCTCAATGGATAAGGCACGTGGTTTGCAATCCTTAACACCTCACAAAAATGTATCATCCAATGAAGGAACTAGATATTGTAACCCCATTAAAATTTTCACAATGGATGTTGAATTGGTAAATTTGATAGGAAAAATGAAGCCCATGTTGAATTCTAAACAATTACTAATGAAAAGGTATGATACTACATTTTAAAGTTATGGCAAAGATTGGTGGTGGAACACTTATAATTATTTTTCCTTCTTATGCATAGTTATATCTTTATGATACAAAGGAACAAATACTAGGATTGTTATGGAGAAAACTTCCTATGGCTTGGGGTACCACAACAGACAGAGTAACCGTAGAAATCAATCATTTCCCATATGCAAGAGAAACAAAACATCTGACACTAAAGGATCTCGAAACATACCTTATTCCAGATGGTTGATGTAGATCCCCGTTGAGCTTTTCCACCCTCGCTTGTATTATCAATTTGCTCTCTCAACATTCAGCAAACAAGACAAGCATGCTATATAATGGTGTTAGACCTACTCTAGCATATATAATCAATAACATATAAGCATTTATAAGCATCCATGGATTCAATATTCATTTAAATACACATTATTGGACAGGAAAAGATATTTATATTAATATAAATCAGAGATTACAATAGTGACAACCGTTGTCGACACATCTACGAACCAGAGAAACTGAGTCCTCCACCTGGGCTTCCACCACTTCAATCCTCCATCTCTCGATAGCAAGCTTACAAGCAAAGGAAAGTTTGGGAAGAACACAAAGTGCTCCAAGGGACAAAGGGATGCAGACTCAAGTATAAGCTCCGGTAATAATGGACTATAGTTTTCTTACTCTTGAATTCCTCCTTCTTCAATGTATCCAAAGGGTTCCTTATATAGTGATTCAATGGGGTGATGGAAGGTCGAATTCAAGCAATCTCAAGGCATATAGAAGGCCAAGAGACAAGTGAATCAGATCCACATCAAGGAAAACTCCAAAACTATTTGGCCTTTTGCACACATCCCGATGGACGCGGGTTTGAGGGTCATATCCGCGTACATACGCGAGAATAGGTTTAAAAGTCGTGTATGGAAAATAATGCATGTTTTTAGGGATGATCTTGGAAACATAAAAGGTACAAAAATGGTCCATGGGGTCCAAAGAGTCTGTAGAGGGACAGGGAAGGCCATAAATGTGTGATCCACCATGTGTGGTAAAATCAACTGTAAAAGATGCCCCCTAATGTGTGAGGTCAGAGGGGTGATACGATGGCCGAAATACATTACAAGTCCATCCCAGAAGTGAAGTGATGAAGAACCAGGTGGAAGAACCAGCCATCCAACAGTATACTACAATAATCAAACTCTGCACATAACTGCAAGTACATATAGTAGTCCCGGATACATAAGAGTACAATGGCCATGAATAGGAATGATACAAAATATGACATGTGTGGTCATCGCCATGTACAATATAGATAGATCATAATCTCCATGATGAAGATATACAAAGGATCATGATTTCCATGAAAGCTGAAGATATACAATGGATCAAGATCTCCATAATGGCTGAAGATATCTAACATACACTGGAATCAAGTCACGAGCTGAAATCTCATGAACACTGGCACGATCAAGGAGGTAGCATATATGAAATGCCACTAGTCTAGAAGATATTCTACACAATTCGCTACGAGTACATGTCCTACTATGTGAATAGAGGTGTCGAGGTCGAACATAGTAGTCCGTCGTCTGATTACCGGTCATTGATGTATACCGTTAACAAATGCGAGATCACCCACCAATAATGAAAATGGGAATCAAGGTACTAGAGTGCAAACTAACAAGTGCGAATAAATGTGTTGAGGTCAAACACTTGAAAGGATCCATCGATAAGGGGACATTGATGTATTCCCAAAAATATCGATGGTGAGAGAACCTGCCACTGATGACTGCAAGTCTCAAGGCACTCAAAATGACTCTAGATTCCTATCCCAGAATAAATGATCAGAAGTCGATGGGATGAAATCCGCTGGAAGGAGGGCATTAAGGCATCCCCCATCATCCAACACGAGGTACTCAGCAAAGCTATATAATGTGGAAGGACTCGATCATAATGTGCACGAACTAGTATCAGTACCGGGAATGGCCAACATGCAAAGTCAAGAGAACTGAGGAATGGCTGACTCAGGTTTCAACTTCCTTCGAGCAAGAGCATAAAGGTGAATGGTGACTGAATGTAGGCAGCATAGACTCGATATACAAAACTGGGACATCTATGCGACATAGGAGGCATCGACAAAGGCTCCATAGGAACTGGAAGCTTAACCGGTCGGTGGAGATAAACTCAGAGAAACGAGTATAGGTCCTAAAGTCAAACTATTAACCCAACCAACAGATGTGATATACAGTGCTCTGTTTGAAGGTGACACGACTTGACTGTTGCCAAAGATAACATCTTTTCTTGTCCGTCTTTTTGGTTTTTTTTTTTTTGTGGACTTTTTCAAATATTTTGAAAAGCTTGCAAAAGAATAAAAGTGCTTTATAGTTACAGACTAGGAGGAGACGAGTGTCAAGGGGCAAACAAACTAGTTCCAAGAAGCGGAACATACCTATGCTCAATGCAAGGACACATGTGTAGGATAATGACACTCAGGGGAAAGTCCCCTCCCAGTAAAAAATGTGGGAATCAAGCTGCAGAGGATATGTAAAATGGGTCTGCATGGCTAGACATGAGACAAGCTCCGGCTATATAGCTGATAATCAAAGTCAGGGAAGCCAGCATAAGGTTCAATGAGGTAAGAAAAACTCATGATAATGCAATTACAACTTGACATAAGGGAGTCCTGGGGAAAAAGGCCAGCAAAAAGAGCAAGAGGAGTATGAGGCTCTTGCGCAAAGTCATGGCGATACTATACAAAGGACTCCCACACTTTAAAGGAAAAATGTCAGCATGGGTGCCAAATGCAAAATTAGAACTAACTAGGGCACCCATGTATGGTCAAGCTCTACCATTCACATCATGTCACTTCTAAAAACAACAAGAAGGCTCTGTGACAAGATAGAATGGGTTCATACCTAAGGTTATAATGAAACAGTCATAAGGTCATGCAAAGTGCAAACGGATGTGAAACCTAACCTATATGCCAGTTTAGACATAATACCTGAAATCGGCACAAACGAGTCAAAACCACGGTCAAAACGACGCTCAAAATGGACTCCTACATGATCAAATTAGTCCAAAACGGTCCAAAACTATAGAAAGTGGGTAAAATTTTTCTATAAATAGTAAAAAAATAAAAAAATTCCATATTATTTGAAATTTTTACCCATTTGAGCTCAAAACTTCGAACACAAATTTCGAGAGCTTCGTCCGGCGAAATTCGACACCGTTTGTTTCAGGTAACTTCTCATGTCCTCCTCTTCCCATTTCATGCAATTTTTTTCAATTTCCATGGTCAATTTTAATTTTTAGGCCAATCTAAAATAGGTGTTTCAGCCCACGCGGATATCGGGGTTTTTTCCGCGTATAGGGCTGGCTATACGCGGAAAAATCTCCCAAAACTGCATACATACACGGCTGTTTTGCAAACAGTCGCGTATGCGGTCATGCATAAGGATTTCTAAGGTATGCAATGACCAAAAATCATTTTTTATGTGCAGGATGGTTCTAGAATGGAGGGAGAGGCAACATGGAGATGTAGAAGAGGCTGTTCGAGGTGAATTAATGGCTCAACAAGCTCTACGTGCATGCAGTTTGTATAAATTTTGGTGTCTTGGCAGCCTGCGGGCCAAACCAAGACTCCTGCAGATGCTAGTGGATTATTGGGATCCAGACTTAGAGTATTTTCACATCGACGGGATGTCCCTCACTATAGAGATTGAGGACATATATTTTATTACTGGATTACCCCAACGAGGAGAGGTGGTGAACCTACACTCTCGTGGGCCCAAAGGTGGCCTTACCATTGATGAGTACATTGCAGTATACTGTTTTTCGGACACGAAAAAGGTTGGGAGTCAAATCCCAACAAACATGATCCAGGTACTGGGATTGAAGGCCATACTATTGGCACTCGGTAGAATAGCCGGTCTAGCTTCACTCCACCAGGCCTCGCGACCATTGATGTTCTATGCGGTGGAGTGTATGACACCCACAGTGTACGACTAGAGCACTGTGTTGTTGAGTAACATGAAGTAGCAGCTCAGTGACTGTAAGATGGGCAGGGTGAGAAACTTCGGTTTCAGAAGCATACTAAGCACATTCTTCTTTGAGCGTGTACCGGGGCTAAGCCCTAGAGTGGACATTCCTCCACACAAGGTTTGAGATCCGGCCCAACGACGTTGGGCGGATGTTGTGCGCAAACTAGGTGGAGGTAGGGTGTCTAACCCCTACCCAGCGGACTTATTTCCATGGTGGCAGCGGCAGATTATTGCCATCGATGACTATCCCTATGCCGGGATGGATTTTCGGGGAGATCTGGACATGCCCCTACCACCAGGAGCGGCATACGGTAACATAGGTAACGAATCCCAAACCCTCTTTTTAAGTTTTTCGAATTATAATTTTTTTTGTGTTTTTTGATATATTGACTCAAAAGACATGTTTTGGTGTGACGACACATAGTGACAATCTGTCATGTGTATGCAGATGTTGGACCACAATGACCAGACGGTTTTACTCGTCATAAATGGAGGGGAAGAGGAGACGACATCATGGGTGTGGATGCGAAGCAGACGCTCCAAAGCATCCACACAAACTTTGTACGCTTGACACACAGGGTACCCATGGCGCAAGTCGAGGACTCGCCTGAGGCCATGCAGCGCCAGGTGGTTGGTGTACCACAGGCATGGGTTCGATTATTTTGACGACTGGCTAGAGCCGTGGTGTGCTACCATGATTAGAACCCCCCTCCTCCTCCTCAGGCTTAGAGACCTAAGAGTGTTTCATTTTTGTACTACCATGTATTATATTTTGGTGGCTCGGAAGCCCCAATTTTGTATTATGACGTCACATTTTGGATGTTAATGAAATTTTTTTATGATGATCGATTTTATTTATTTACATGTGTGTAAAAATGTATGTTTGTGATATGCTTATAGTCTATGAAACAAATGCCAATCTAACACATAGTTATCATATGAGTCAACAACTTGATTAAAAATTCTTGAAACATGTATGTATGTTATGTTCTCAAATTGTCGTTCTAACAATCTCACACGTGAGAATCTTCGTAATAATGTCGGATCCCTAATATTATACAAGCCATTAAGCTATGAAACCACTAAACTGCAAATCAAGACGTACCTCAAGAGAGAGAACACCATGTGAAATGGCATCCCGCAATAACTCAATAACAACACTATATTCAACAACATTGTTCGAAGAAGGCCGTAAACATACGCCTCCTGAAGCTAAGTTTTGAGTGTGGTGGCTAGCACCATCAGCGAATCCTATGTAAGCGGAAGACTCCGTCGACATCTGCCATAAGAAACGAAAGCTAATCAACCAACCCGATCACCATAAGAAAACCTAACTATGCAAAAAACTGTACAATAATATACAATAATCAGCCCTGGCTGAAGATCATGCATAGTATTTTTTAAGATAGAGCCCATTTCTAGGCTCCGCCAAGGCTGTCCCTTCATAATCCACCAGCTCATATGCGCCCTTCTCTAACACACGTTTGAATACATAAGGACCATGCCACATGGGATTAAACTTCCCTGCCCCCAAGGGTTCTTTAGCTTGATCCCATAAAAGGACCAAATCACCTTCACTAAACCTCCTTGGACGGACAGACTTATCATATTGGACCTTAACGTGACACTTATTTACTTCTAGAGCCACCAAGGCATCCCAACACTGCTCATCAAGCTACTCTAAGTGGACCAAACATTCCTCCAATGCAGAAGTGTCTGGTAAAAGCTCTATAGCTAGCTTCAACGAAGGGATTTTGCATTCAACCAGCAAGACAAACTCAACCCCATGTACGAGCTGATATGGAGAGAAACTGGTGGCAGTCTTAACTACGGTTCTATAGGCCCACAAAGCAGGATATAACAGGATATGCCAATTCGTCTTGCTTTGCGCGATGGTTCGTTGGAGAATGGACTTAAGTGATTTATTCACTGCTTCAATTCTGTTACGGAGAAAACTTCCTATGGCTTGGGGTACCACAACAGACAGAGTAACCACATAAATCAATCCTTTCCCATATGCAAGAGAAACAAAAACATCTAACACTAAAGGATCTCGAAACATACCTTATTCTGGATGGTTGATGTAGATCCCCGTTGAGCTTTTCCACTCTCACTTGTATTATCAATTTGCTCTGTCAACATTCAACAAACAAGACAAGCATGCTATATAATGGTGTTAGACCTACTCTAGCATATATAATCAATAACATATAAGCATTTAGAAGCATCCATGGATTCAATATTCATTTAAATACACATTATTGGACAGGAAAAGATATTTCTATTAATATAAATCAGAGATTACAATAGTGACAACCTCTGTCAGCATGTCTGCGAACCGAAGAAACTGAGTCCTCCACCTGGGCCTCCACCACTTCAATCCTCCATCTCTCGATAGCAAGCTCACAAGCAAAGGCAAGCTTGGGAAGAACACAAAGTGCTCCAAGGGACAAAGGGATGCAAACTTAAGTATAAGCTCCGGCAACAATGGACTATAGTTTTCTTGCTTTTCAATTCCTCCTTCTTCAATGTATCCAAAGGGTTCCTTATATAGTGCTTCAATGGGGTAATGGAAGGTCAAATCCGAGCGATCTCAAGGCATGTAGGAGGCCAAAAGACAAGTGACTCGGATCCACATCAAGGAAAAGTCCAAAACTATTTGGCCTTTTGCACACATCCCGATGTACGTGAGTTTGAGGGTCATATCCGCGTACATACGCGAGAATAGGTTTAAAAGTCGCGTATGGCAAATAATGCATGTATTTAGGGATGATCTTGGAAACGTCAAAGGTACAAAAAGGGTCCATGGGGTCCAAAGAGTCTGCAGAGGGAAAGGGAAGGCCATAAATGTGTGATCCACCATGTGTGGTAAAATTAGTTGTAACAAGGACTATATGTAATTCCACCTTGCATGCAAACTATATACTTCTACAACATATGTGGAAAGGAAAATCATTAACCTTAAAGATTCATATGTTATGAAATGATGCCAAAAATGTAGTCAATGTAGCTAATTAAGAAAGACAAATTGCATCCCATGAAAAAATGGTTATAACAATGGTTATAACAGGACCAATATAATCACATGAAATTTTAGTGTTGATCCACATTCAAAGGAGGGAATACAATGTTTCAATTGGGAGAAGCCACTATGTACAACTCTAATTTTTTTCTTAACCAAATTTGTTAATGACTTTCTCAATAAGTTTAGGATGGAAAATTGTGAGCCAATTAACATTCCCATGAAAGCAAGAATGAAGTGAGGAAAGATAAAGAAGAGAAGCCAATAAACATAGCATGCAATAAGTGGGAAGTCATATTATTATGACTATTACTTGCACTCACATCAATTTTATAGTCGACTCAATGTGAAGATACATGATTAAAAAACTAAACTAAGTCATTGGAAAGTTACAAATAGAATATTTTAATACATCAAATAAATTCTAAATTTTGCACTAACATATGTCATATGTGAACACTTTGTAGAGATTAGATTTATTGGTTTTAACGAGGTTAGTTGGATATATGGCAAATAATCCATTTATGACTGTCCATTTTAAATGGGATTAGTAATGGCTTGTGGGGTAATCACAAGAAATATACGATTGTTTTTTCTTCTATTGAAGTGGCGTGGTTGAGGCAAATTTGAGTGCATATTGGAGTGAAGTAAGAAAATATTACTATTAGGTTTTGTGATAACCATAATGTAATTCATTTAGCAAAGAATGTTTGTTTCATGCAACAATGGAACACGTTGAGGTGCACTTTGTTATTGGACGCAATTATAAGAAGAAGGTCATATAAAATTGCAAACATATTACAAATGTGTTAGGGAAATGTAAGTTTCAAGTTTTTAAATTAATAGTTGGCATGAAGGAGAACAATTTTTCATTAAGGGGATGGATTGTGTAACATTAATTGTAATGTATGCAATTTGCTAAGCACATATATTGATTAAATGTGAAGGCGGATCCACAAGTTTATGTAGTAGTGGCAAAAGGGAAATGGTACGAGGAAAATATTGCAAAAACATTGAAGTGTGAAGTATGTGAAGGAGTATTGCAATGACTAGATGTTGATGCGGTGCAAGTGGACGAGGTGGGTTTGACCCAATAACTTTAATTAATGATCAAGTAACTTTGATCACTAGGAGCATTACTAGAGTATGAGGAAGCAATTGCATGGTGTCATCATTAGCACACCTTTAAAGCTACAATATCTTCAAGGTCAAGTTGATGTATTAGAGGACACAAATGTAGACCAATATCTTTAAAATAATTATTGGCATGAAGGAGAACAACTTTTCATTAAGGGAGATGGATTGTGTGAATTGTAATGTATGCAATTTGTCAAGCACATATATTGATTAAATGTGAACATGGATCCACAAGTTTATGTAGCAGTGCAAAAGGGAAATGGTACAAGGCAAATATTGCAAAAACATTGAAGTGTGAAGCATGTGAAGGAGTATTGCAATGACTACATGTTGATGTGGTGCGAGTGGATGAGGTGGGATTGACCCAATAACTTTAATTAATGATTAGGTCAACTTTGATCACTAAGAGCACAAGGGGGATGGATTGTGTAACATTAATTGCAATGTATGCAATTTGTCAAACACATATACTGATTGAATATGAAGGTGGATCCACAAGTTTATGTAGTAGTGCAAAATGGAAATGGTACAAGGCAAAGATTGCAAAAACATTGAAGTGTGAAGCATGTGAAGGAGTATTGCAATGACTAGATGTTGATGTGGTGCAAGTGGATGAGGTAGAGTTGACCCAATAACTTTAATTAATGATAAGGTCAACTTCGATCACTAGGAGCACAATGTCTGCTAGAGTATGAGGAAGCAATTGCATGGAGTCATCATTAGCATACCTTTAAAGCTACAATATCTTCAAGGTCAAGTTGATGTGTTAGAGGAGGACACAAATGTAGAAAAGCAAAGACATAGACAAGAACAAACCCCAATAATCAAGTTTAAGTTATAAATATATAATGCATTGCAATAATTTTGGTTGCACAATGTAAAGAATTAGTCCAGAGGAATTATGAGCCTAATCTGAATTTTATCAAAGCAAGAGAAGTCAAGAAAGAACCCCAATGTTTAACTTTATTTTATAAATATATAATGCATTGCCATTGTTTTGTTGTGAAAAAATAGTATAATCATCATAGAGGAATTGCAAGCCTAGTTTGAGTTTTATCAAGGCAAGAGAGCCATAAATACTTTAGATGTTGACATGTGAGGCATAAGTGAGTCATATAGCTTTAAACCAATTTTTTTAGAGTTGACGTTTTATTCAATTTTTATATTAATAATTTTGAGTCATATAAACACCTTAGGCCATTATGCAATTATTATATTTGTGTTTTTTCATGTTTTTTTAATTGATAGAACTTATTATTTATACAACTTGGGTGAGCAATGTTATACATGATGTTTTTCTTCCCCTCATTTTGAAGATGATATCAATGGGAAATCACTTATTTACATCTTTGAAAGCTCAGGGACACAAACTTGTAGCCTCCTACTTATAAGTCAGAACACCCAACCACTAACCCACAAAACCCACTAGGCTAAACTACCTTGTTAATTATAGTTCATAGTCTTATAATGTGTCAAAATGCTTACTTTGATTTAAATGGACATAAAAACTTAGATTTCAAATCATTAATTTTATGATTCATTATTTTGAACATTGACATGGATAGCTCTAACAATCTT
This sequence comes from Pseudotsuga menziesii, assembly GCA_001517045.1. Classification (NCBI taxonomy): domain Eukaryota; kingdom Viridiplantae; phylum Streptophyta; class Pinopsida; order Pinales; family Pinaceae; genus Pseudotsuga; species Pseudotsuga menziesii. Next base: position 434,981 of record LPNX010335286.1, on the reverse strand, counting down.
ATAGTTTCGTGAGTTATATTTTATCGATGGTTGATGCATGGTTTACTTTTCTCTCCATCACACATATTCTATGGAGTATCTATTACTTACAATCTTAATATAGTTTCATGAATTATGTTTTATTGATGGTTGATGCATAATTTATTTTCCTCTCCATCACACATACTCTATGGAGTAGCTAAACAACTAATGATTTGACTCTTAATATAGTCATAAAAGACTACATAATTTTTTGTTAACAGAAATCGAGAATAATATATTAGGGGAAAAAAAGTTGTGCCAAGCCATTCATTACAAAACAGATAACCTGAGTTCCATGGAGGTTTGAAAAGAAAAGAAGGCTAAGACAACTATTCCTAAAAACAGTTTCCTGAAATTCCTAGTATGCTTCCTGAAAGTAACCATATCCTGGGAAGGATAGATTTTAACAAACTGTTGATTTAGTAGGATACAAAAAAACATTCAGAGGATCACTTGAAAGAAAACACTACATATTCTTGCCTTTGTGTTCAAAAGCAAGCTAAGTAATAGAGACTTCTTCCATGGGGAGAGCACCTTGTTCTAGAGAATCCTGGCAATGGTTACATTGGGACATTCTAGACATTTTCAACACTTCATCTTTCATAATTTTAGCTGTACCCATTAGCTCCCTTAGGTCACGCTCGTGGTCATCAATTCTGGAGTCGTGGCAGTTGATTTGGTTGGAAATGTACCGAATGTCCGAAGTCGTCTCCCTATTCTCCTCGACGCCAACACCCACAACATGTAGACCCTGCACATGTGCAGCTTAATATCTTCCAGACCAGACTTAAGATTGGCAATTTCTGTGTCCCCATCCTTTTTCGTCATTATACAAATAGGTTAGACTCCAGTCAAATTCGAAAGACCTCCAAACAGACCCTGCAAATGTTGGATGTCGGCTTTGTCTTAGGCCTCACGCAGGTGCAGGGAACCGACTCCTTCCAAATCCTTGGTTTCATACAATGAATGAAGATAGGAGTTGCTTTTGCGGATATCTTATCCATCACTTGTGCAAATTGGCTCATTGCAATCCCAGAGGACAATAGAGGTGAAGTCCCATTTAATGCTGGCCAGAAGGAGGTACTAGCACATGGCAGTGAAAGGCCACGCATCTCGGGGGAGTCAACGTCTTGTGTCTTCGATCATGAAGGGGGCCCAACGTTGAGTGTCTTTGACCATGAAGGGGGCCCAACGTTGAGTGTCTTTGACCATGAAGGGGGCCCAACGTTGAGTGTCTTCGACCATGAAGGGAGCCTATAGTTCGTCATGTGGTGACTAAGAGACATATTTAAAGGCCTTCACTTGATTGATATAAACGACATTTCCTTGTGAGCTTCGTGCACCTTGATTGACAAGCTTGTCAGGTGCGCCATTATTCTCCCCAAGAATATGAAAATATAGAATTTGAGGTGGAGAGTTGAGAAAGCAGATCCTATCATAGATTCTTTTGCAACTTATGGAACCCTTTTTATAGCTTGTTCTCATCTTCTGGATAACCTGTCTTGAGTCGCCAAAGACCATTAACTTTGAAATGTGTTCCCCAACTGTTAGTTCTAGCTCGAGGAGAAGAGATAGCCATTCTGCTTCGTTGTTTGTTTGGACGCCAAAACCCTAAACAAAGGAGTTTACTATATTTCCTCCAGGATCAAATATAATTTCCCAAGACCTGCCTCCCGTAATAAAAGATTGTATAATTTTGTACATAAAAATACATAAATTGAATCAATTCGAAATTCGAAATTCTCACTCATATGTAACTTAAATTAAAATATAAAAACACTTATAGAAACAACTTTCTACCATAAACATTAAATCACGATTAAAATTTTTAATCATTCCCATCACTTCAAATCGGTGATCAACCTAATTTCAAATAGAAAAACTCTTTATCTTTACCAAACATTAAATCATGAAAGATAAACATTAAATCATGATTAATTATTATAATAATCCATTAAACATTTACCAAGTTCTTATTAAATATTTGAAAAAATATTCCTTCAACTACAAAATCAACTTGACTTACTCGATAATAAGATTACACAATACGAAAACCTAAAGATCGATCTATGCCATTTTGAGGTTTTAGGTCTAATGAACGCACCACATCTCAAAACCTAAAATGGTTGTCCTCATTCAATACTACTTCCGATAATCGCCTTTCAACCCTTCTACTCAGCCCCTTCCGAGCATCTCATTCAACCCTGCTACTAAGCGCCTTCCAACGATCTACGGGTGTCCAGAGTCGTCCAGCGTCCTCCAGGTAATTCAGTACTATATCTTTCCCTTTATATCAAGATATCTAGTATGTAAACCGCTGTTCTAAACGAAACCCCATTATTTTCGTGTTTCCTCTTGTATTTAATGCAAAGCCCGACTTAAAATTCCCCAAGTTTTGCACCCAAATGCCAGCCTCATCCACACCTCCAGCAGACAGGGGTGAAGCCGCAGGGTTTCTCCTCAACAAATATGGTTTTTCAGATGAAGATGTCAGAAAAGCCGTCAGAGATCGCAATGGCTTGCTTAATAAATTAACCCAGAATTTGGGATACGTTTCGGAGTTGTTAATTGATTGTGGTTCCACCCAGATTCGAAGGGTGGTGCTCAGGAACACTAGGTTCCTCAGGGTTTTCATGGAGGACAAGGATATCGCTAATCTCGATTTCAGTGATTCCAAGACTGTTAATTCCAGCGAGGATAGGCTTAAATCTGCGATTTCACTCTTGCAAAGATTGGGTTTTGAGGGTGAAGCGTTATCAGAATCAGTAGCAGGGCAGCCCCATTTGCTCACGACTTCAGGAGAAAAAGTGCTGGATTCGTTTAAACTGGCCGAGGATTTGGGGTTCAGGAAAGGATCAAATTTGTTTACAGATGCCGTGGGTGCAATATTGGGAGTAGGAAAAGAAAACTTGGATAAAAAGCTGCGGTGTTTGGGGAGTTTGGGTTTTCCGGAAAAACATGTTTCGGATTTATGGAGGCGGGAGCCATGGGTTCTGGGGCTTTCAGAGGAAAAGTTGAAGAACTATGTGGATGTTTTGGTCAGTTCGGCGGGGATCCCATTGGATGATCTCGCTAAGTATCTAACTCTGCTTGGATACAGCTTGGAGAGGAGGATGATCCCTCGATATAGAGTAATAGAAGCATTGAAGTCCATGCAAGTGCTGAAAACAGAGATGGGTTTCCCACGTTTTGTTAACTTGTTAGGAAGACGTTTCGTGGAGAAATATCTTAGTTCCAATGCCAAATCCTACTCGGTTCCGCCGGATATTTACCATGGCGGGAAAGCTAGAAAGCTGATTATTGACAAGGAGACATATAGTGAGCCAGTAAAAAAGATTCAGCAAAATTGTGGGATTTTATCATTAACCCCATCCTCAAGTCAAGACAGGAGCGTTGTAACAGATTTTCTCTTCAACAAATGTCGTTTAACAGAACAAGATATACTTTGCAATGGCTTGCTTTGTGGAAAATCAGGCCAGAAATTGGACGATGTTTTGGAGCTGTTAAATGGCTGTGGTTTGACCGCCCATTTGCAGATTCAAAGGTTAGTCGTTGGGAACCCTACCATTTATAAATGCAAAAGAAATCTAAAGTCTAGGATTAGATTCCTTAAGACTTTCATGAGGAAGAAGATATTCCGAACTCGTTTATACTGGTTAAGAGATTGTTAATGCCAGTGAGGATATGCTTAAATTTACTAGTTCACGCCTGCAAAGATTGGGTGTTGAGGGTGACATGTTATCAGAATTAGTGGCGGGGGTACCTGTTTGCTCATGAGTTCAGAGGAAAAAGTTATGGAATCAGTTAAATAGGCTGAGGATTTGGGGCTCAAGAAGGGATCAAAGATATTTGCATCTGCTTTGTGCTCGATACTGGGAGTAGGGAAAGAAATCTTAGATTGATGACTGCAGTATTTGAGAAGCTTAGGTTTATCAGAAGAACAAGTTTCAGATTTTTAGAGGCTGCAGCCACGGATTCTGGGGTTTTCAGATGAAAAGTTGAAGCACAATGTGGATATTTTTGTCAATTCTGTGGGGTTTCCATTGGCTGATCTTGTCAAGTATCTACATCTGGTTGGGTACAACTTGGAGATGAGGATGATTCCTCGTTATAGATTAATGGATGCATTGAAGTCCATGCAAGTGTTGAAAACAGAGCGGAGTTTCCCACAGGTAAGAAAGACGTTTCTTGGAAAAATATGTTAATCCCTATGCCAAATCTTCCTCGGTTCTGCAGAATATTTTCCATGGTAGGAAAGCTAGAATGTTGATCGCTGATAAGGGCATGTCTCAGCAAAACAGATTCAGGAAAATTGCTTGATTTAATCAGCAGCTCCTTCCCCATCTTAGGACATGGGTATAGCTCCATATATTTTCATCAACAAATGCGGTTTAACAATGGAAGATATCACAAAGAAGAAGTTTTGGAGTTGTTAAATGGCTATTGCCCCATATATTTTCATCAACAAATGTGGTTTAACAATGGAAGATATCACAAAGAAGAAGTTTTGGAGTTGTTAAATGGCTGTGGTTTGACTGCCCTGGTTTAACAGAGGAAGATATCACAAAATCATGCCAGAAATTTGAAGAAGTTTTGGAGTTGTTAAAGGGCTGTGGTTTGACTGCCCCAGTTAAACAGATGAAGATAGCACAAAATCATGCCAGAAATTTGAACAAGTTTTGGAGTTGTTAAATGTCTGTGGTTTGACTGCCCCTGAGCAGATTCAAAGAGTTGCCTTTTGGAACCCTAGCATTTTCTTACATAAATCTGAAAGACACCCAAAGTATAAGATTAGATTTCTTGGGGCTTTCATGAAGGAAGAGGATATCGCTAAACTCGTTTATACTGATTCAAAGATTTTTAATTTCAGTGAGGATAGGCTTAAATCTGCATTTTCACTCTTGCAACTGATTGGGTATTGAGGGTGATGGTTGGAATTAAGGGTAAGGGAGCCCCATTTGCTCACGGTGACTTCAAAGGAAAAAGTTTCGTAGGCATTTAAATAGGACAAGGATTTGGGGCACAAGAAAGGATTTGCATATGCTTTGTGTGTAATACTGTGAGTAGGAAAATAAAACATAGGTCAAAACTGCATTGTTTGAGCAGTTTGGGTTTCACGGAAAGACAAGTATTGGATTTACCAAGGCAGCAGCCATGGGTTCTGGGGCTTTTAAAGGAAAAGTTGAAGAATAATGTGGATTTTTTGGTCAATTCTGTGGGGTTTCTGTTGGTTGATCTTGTTAAGTGTCCATGTCTGCTTGGAAACAGCTTGGAGACAAGGATGATTCCTTTATGTAGATAAATGGAGGCATTGAAATCCAAGCAAGTGCTGAAACAAAGAAGAGTTTCACACATGTTGTTAAGTTGTTAGAAAGATGTTTCATGGATAAATACGTCAAAGAGTGAATTAATAGGTGGTCAAACTCAACCTTTCTAGTGAGTTTGTCCACTTGCCCGCATCTGCTTGGATACCGGCTTTTGGAGACAAGGATGATTTTTTGGTATTGATTAATGGAGGCATTGAACTTCATGCAAGTGCTGAAGACGTAGAATAGTTTCCCACAGGTTGGTAAGTTGTTAGAAAGATGTTTAATAGAGAAATATGTTAAGGATTGAGCTAATAAGTGGACAAACACAACCTTTCTGGTGAGTTTAGTTTTTTCCAACAAGGCAAAGCTCCCTTTTGACTTTGGTACTAGCGTGAGAAATATAACTTCCAGGGTCAAAGTTCCAAGGTCAATGTTCCCATCAATCAGGTGGAAATATAACTTCCAGAAAATTCCTATTAGACTTGTGCAAGAATTTAACAGAAAAGAGGTTGAGTTTGTCCACTAATTAACTTACTTCATATTTTAGGCCAGATAAATCCGTCTTAGATCTTTGGGATATTTTATATTTACCATGGTGGGAAAGCTGGAAAGTTGATTATTGTCAAGGAGACCTGCAGTGAGTGTGTCTCAAAAAAAGGTTTATGAAAGTTGTGTGATTTCAGCAGCAGCTTCAATATGATTTTCTTTGCACACTTTTTAAAAAAAAATTAGCTTCTTCAGGCAAACAACACCAGGTAAAGGAGTTCTAGATTGAAGTGGTGTAAATGAAGGCTTTGGTTTATAACAGTTCTTTGAGTTCTTTTACACAAGAAGAGTACCAAAATGGGTGCTGGCAATGCCAGACTTATACAGCTGCCAGTTATCAATTTTGAGAAGCAGATTTGAGAATAGAAGAGCAATTTGAGTGTCTTGCTTCATTCTGATCAGTTCAGGTACAAGTCCCCCATTGCTTTTAAATGCCTAATTAGACCTTTTGTACAAGCGTGAGAAAGACAAATAACAGATATTGAATTGTTATTGAAAGTTGAAACAATACCTTCTATTCTCTATTCTCTATCATTGAACTTTGCATTTTTATAGGCAATTTGTTATATTACATAATAGAGTTTGGGCTGCCCCTGAAGGCATACTTGTAACCTAGGATGCCTGCTTCATCTGTTTGATTTGGCAGAATGATTCTTTTTATTGGTATACGCATTTTGGAGGAAAAACAGTTCTAGATTCATGCAACTACTATTTGGTAGTTTGTCATTTTTGTATGTATTTTCTTTCTGTATTGTATTGCCAAATAGTCAAATTTGAATTCCTCATTTGCAGGAGTCAAACATTGACACGATATGATACTTCTAAGATTGTTTGTGTATCCTTGGGTTGGTCTGTGTTCCTTGTGGGCCTGTAAGGCATCAAGCTGTGCTGGTTGTTTGTGACTTTTGGGCCCAGAAGTTCCCATGGTTGAAGGAATGCGTGGATATATGTAGGGATGAATCATTCCATATTACTGTTTAAGCATATACTATACTATTTACTATTTAGTGTAGATTTCTTATCTTTGACGAATTTGAAATGCGGTCAAAGAATTTTTAACCACATTTTTATTCTTGTTATTAACATGTTTGGATGGGTTGTGGATTCATCTCATTAAGGGACCTTTGATGTATCATGAAGTATAATGTTCTTATCATTTACATTTTCTTTATAAATATAGTGTTTATTCATAGCATTTAAATTTTTAATGCTTTGATGTTAACTGTCTTGGGAAGTCGATAGGTTGCTTGGAGATGAGGGTAAAATTTTAATGTATAGAATGTTTGGATGAATAGTATTGCTTTAATAGCATGTACCTACGAGTCTAAATGTTGGGAGTGAGAGTCTTGCTCCTTCAGTGTGTTGCTCGTTAGAATGGAGACCATCAATTTTAGATGCCTAGTTTTTGGGCCTCCATTATTCCATAGGTTCACTACATTGAACAAGGCTTCATTTGTCTGAGAATAATGGAAGGTCAGTTGAAATGATTCAACTCATGATAGCCTGATCTGCACTCAAAGAGTTAATTCCTCCAGTTAACAACAACTAGAGATTAGTAAACACTTAATACAAACAGATCTGCTTAAACAAAGCACTATATGAGAACTCAAGGGTGCAGATACTGTATGCCATGATATTAGATAAAACCAGTGGAAAACTAATGGTTAGATCTACATTAACAGTGATTTGGAAATTCAGGGCAGCATACTAAAATCTGTAGCAGTGATCACATTCCTTGTAATTAGCTATGGAAAAGAGAAATTACACAGTTTGGTATAACACACGAGCTTCTCACTTAAAAATCATACTATGGCACATTAGCAAAATCACTCAACTACTCTGGTTCTCACTTAAATCCTTCTACTAAGGCTGAATGAACCACCAACTGCACTCTTAATCTGCAAGACATATTGTCAATGGTCTTCCCTTTTTCTCCTTTATAGAATAGGAGAGATCTAGGATTTACTATTCATGTAAAAGCATCTAGGTACATTGTGTCAAACCCTAACTCTAAGCATGTTAGAATATAGCACCCAACTTGCATGAGGAATGTTTCCTAGACTTTAAGAACGCCCACTAGGATTTGATGCATGCATGAAAGCAGTTGCTTCATTCCTACTGATCCACACCTTGTTCTGAATATGGAAAGGCCTTTTTCTCATGCACTTTTCAAATCAAGAATTGATACTAAACTAAAGATAAAAATCAGCTCTCTAATTATGGAACTAACTAAAAATGGAAATTGTCCAAGGTTGGTGCATGCATGCCTCCATCACCCTCTTCCACAAGGCACTTATGTTGCACACCCTCCAAGACACTCTTTTTGCTTCATCTTCACTCCACTCTCCTTTTTTACGTGTATTGAAATTTGGGTTGTGTGTACACACTAAGTATGCTGCACTGAATTTGATGCAGTTGAATTTGATGCTATAGAAATTGCTCATCACACTGCCATACATGAGCTTTTTTGACTCCAAATGCATCCTTTTCTTGGGCCAATCAAAGTTTAGTTCACAAGGGGAATGGCGAATAACTCAAAACAACTAAGTAAACCAATACTTCCTCTTTTTTGGAGGAAGGTGTTGTCCACCATACCATTTTGAACTTTTGCTTTGCTAGGAGCTTCAAAGGAATGTTCATCACCTATGAAACTGAAGAACATATACTTGTGAATCTGAAGAAGATACCCTTGTACCATTGCTCCTTTCTATACTTAAAAACCTCTTTTAACTTTTAACTACAAGAAAAACTCATTTGTATGCAAGTGGATCAAAATCTAACAACCTAACAATCTCCGATGTTCTTCATACCAATTTCACAGGACAAATTCTTCACACACCACATCATGCATTGTTCAGGACTTTTTGCAATGATAAACTCTTTTGTATTCGTGCATTTTTCAGGACTTTTTGCAGTGATAAACTCATTTGTATACATAGTCAAGGCAAGTGGATCAAATCCATCAAGAAACTAAATAAAATTGTACAAAACTAGGAAAAACCCAACATAGGTAACAACCCATCGATCTTGAAATACCAAGCTTGCGGTGCATTCATCATCCCACACGTGTCCTTCAATTTGCAATCGTGGGTATCTCACCCATGTAAAACCATTGTCAACTAAGCCAAAAGCCTTGACTAGGCTGACTCCCTATTTTTGAGAGAATTTTCTGATAACAAACCTGACATGCTTCTCTTCAATACTCAGTTTGTTATGTAAATTCTCTGCATGTACTGCCTCGTATCTTTGCTTTGCATGTGCCTCTACAACATTGGAAGAATTCTCCATCTCTCTTTAAAGACGAAAGGATACTCTTCCACCATGGCATCTCACCATACCTACTCTACATGTACACAAATCTTGGGAATCATCACAGATCAGTAAAAAAACAAATCATTACAGGTTTACTGTGTCCATCTTAGGCAAAACATCTACTCTAATCGTTTGGAGTAAGCAAACTCTCGTATGTTTAGTGTGCCCATCTTAGGCAAGAATCTGCTCCAATCACTGGAGCATGCAACATCTCACAGGTTTCGAACGTATTAGTTCACTGAACAATACTCCAATCATTGTATCTTCCTCGAGCTTCACATTTGTTCATGTCTCATAGGTCATGGTCCCTGTCACATGCATGGATATGCTCCAATTACAGGAGCTTTCTTGTGCATTTTGTCCACTAATCCTTCACAGGTCCTTGTGTCTCCTATATCCCCCATGGATTTCTCCAATCTTTGGGGATGTTTGGGCATTGCACCTATTGAAATCCTTTTATTACAACTCCCTATCACAGGCATCAACCTTCTCCATATGGTTGTGGGAGAACGTCATTGTACTAGCTTTGATACCATGTTGAAATCATTTTGCACTAATTTCTTTTTTCTACAACTAACAACTAAAGATTACAAAACACTTATCAAAACAACATATCTGCATAAACAAAGCCACTGTATGAAAACTGAAGAGTGTAGACACTATATAGCATGGGATTTAGATCAACCCAGTGGAAAACCAGTGTTCCACCAAGTTTCCGGGACGGGGGGGGCGTGGGAGCGGGGAAACGCACATTGGGGACGTGTAGAGACACCCCAAAATTTTGGGGTATTTTGGGGGACGGGGGGGCGGGGAGGCGTCAGGGTCCCTAACATAGGGGGGTCGCACTCTAAAATTATAAAAAAGAAAAAAAGAATTAATAAAAATATGAACCCCAACATATAAACATATCAATTCCTCATCCCATCACCATTTGCATACTAGCATGCTTATGTTCCCGAAGACTTTGGTGTAATTTAATGTAATCATTATAGCCAAGCATATCATATCGATGTTTGTTTCTTTTTATTTGTTTCTATTTCGTTTTAAAATGACCATTTAGTGTAAAAGCCTAAAATTTAAGATGGACCATTTCTTTTTTAAGTAAAAAAATTTAAAAAATTGAGGGCAGTGGGGGCCCCTCATTTTCAGGAGTGGGCGTGTGGGAGCCCCCCAGTCCGGGAAACTCCTAGACCCGCGTTTCCCCAAGTTTCGCAGAAAGGGGGGGCGCTGGGAAACGTTTCCCATGGAGCCCCCCAGCCCCCGGGGCGTGGGAAGCGTAGGGGGTGAGCCCCCAACCCTGGGAGGGGCGTCCCTGTGGAACACTAATGGTTATATTTACATGAACAATAATATGGAAATTCATGACAATGCATCAGCGATCTGTAGCAACAATTACATTCCGTGCTATTAACTATAAAAATAGAGAAAATACAAAGCATGGTATCACAGACAAGCTTCTTACTCAAAATCATACTAGCATACACTAGCAAATCGTAGTACTTTATTTGACTCTAGCAAAATCCCTCTACCAATGGTCAATGAATTACCCATTGCCCTTTTAACCGAAGTCGTATTCTCAGTGGCATGCCCTCTCTCTCATTTGTAAAATAGGAGAGATCTAGGGTTTAAATTGCATGTATATACTAGAGATACTAAGTAAAGCACCTTTGTTCACTATGTAAAACCCTAACCCTAATCCTGTACAATATAAAATGCGCAACTCGAATGAGTAAATTTCCTACAATAGAGATCGCACTAGGAGATAATGCATGCATGAAAATAAGTGCCCCTCGCCTAGGGTTATTCCAAATATGGAAAAGCTTGTAATCATGTGCTTTCCTAAGTATTTTAGATAAAAAAACTACTTTCTGATTTTGGAAGTATTTTTGATAAAAAACAACTTCCTGATTTTGGAAATAATGTATTCATAAAAAAAGCTTTTCCATAGCTTTTCCAAATATGGAAAAGCTTGTAATCATGAGCTTTCCTAGTTTTTTATTTTAATTTTTTCTCTTTATAAAAACAACTTTCTGATATTGGAAGTATTTTTGTAAAAAACAATTCTAATTTTGAAAATTATTAAAATTGGAAACTGTCAAGGCATGCATGCACCCTCTAATAGTTATGCTGCACTCCCTTCAAAAACATGTTTTTCGCTGTGCCTTCGCTCTTCTGTTATCTCTGATGCACATTTCCTGTACTAGAGCTCCCACTAGGAGATAATGCATGAGATAATGCATGCATGAAAGCAGGTGACCCACTCCTAACGTTATGTGCCTTTTTCCAAATATAGAAAAGCTTGTAATCATGTGCTTTCCTAACTAAACTTTATAATTTTGGAAATAATTAAAATTTGTAACTGCACCCTCAAATAGTTATGTTGCACTACCTCCAGGACATGTCTTTTGCTGTGCCTTCGCTCTTAAATGAGCTGTGATGCACATGAATTGAGGCAAGGAATTTGGGATGCATGTATGTTGCATCGATTACAACATACACAGCATTGTGGTATACTCACACTAAGTGTTTTGTGGATGCTGCATTCTATTTTTTTGTTTTGTTTTGTTAATGGACACAAGTAAATCCATATATATGAAGTTAATAATATATGTATATGAAGTTAATAATAGATTAATTTCAAATGTGTTTGAATTGGTTAAAAAATAGTGAACCTTGATTCAACCTTTCAATGAAAAGTTATGTTATATGCACAACATATACAGCTTTTCTATCATATAGATTTGAAAAAAATACAGATATGAGTTGAAACATAAATAAGAAACATAGTTTTTTACCATATAGATTTGAAACTTGCTCTGATACCATTTACGATGTAACTTGAGCAATATTATTCCAAAATACAAATATAAGTTAAAACAGCAATAAATAAGAAGTATGATGAGAGTGAAACTTAAATACCAAATACTAAAGATAGGAGAATCCTATTTAACCGACCATTTGCACCGATCGGACGACCGCGGTCGTCGGACGTGACCGCTCACACGACCGCGGTCGTCCAATCGGTGCAAACGGTCGGTTCGAAAGTGAATTCCCTAAAGATATAAAGATCAAAGAAGACTAGGCATATATAGAAGAGTGGATTGCACCTCCATATACAAATAATTGAAAAAAACTAATCCAAAAAGTGCTTTAAAGAGTAATATTGATATACAAATAATTGAAAAAGACTTCTCCAAAAAGTGCTTTAAAGAGTAAGCTTTAAAGAGTAATATTGATATACAAATAATTGAAAAAGACTTCTCCAAAAAGTGCTTTAAAGAGTAATATGGATTTGATTGATGGCTTTGAAAAAGACTTCTCCAAAAAGTGCTTCAAAGAGTAATATTGATTTGATTGACGACTTTATTAAAATAGGTCTAGAAAAACCTTTTTATATAGAGTAATATTGATTACTTTATTAAAATAGGTATAGAAAAACCTTTTTATATAAATGAGTCAAGTCTTTTTATATAAAGAGTAATATTGATTTGAATTGACTTTATTAAAATAAGTCTACAAAAACCTTTTTATATAAATGAGTCAAGTCTTAATTCTTGACAATGCTTAATTATGTTTTTATTTAATTAATTAATTTAAAATACAGGTTTGGTATCAATTTAATTAGTTAATTTAAAAAATAATAATAATTTTTTAAAGATTTTATGGAACATAAATCACTACAAAATATAGTAATTTTTTATTTAATTAATTAATTTTAAACACACCAATGATATTTATTTAACTAGTTAATTTTAAAAACATTATGGAATAGTTGTAGTTGATTTGGTAATTTTAAAGACACTCATGGGTAATTATGTTTGTATTTAATTAATTAATTTTAAATACAATTATTGTATTTAGTTAACTAGTTAATTTAAAAAATATTAATAATCTTTTTGAGGCTTTATAGAACATAAGTGACTAATTATGTATTTATTTACCTAGTTAATTTTAAAAACATTATGGAATCGTGGTAGCTGATTTGGTTGGTGATGTACCAAATATTCGAAGCCATCTCCCTATTCTCCTTCATGCCTACTCTTACAACCTTGTAAACCCTATGCAGATGCAACTTTATGTCTTCCAGAGCATACTTCAAACTGACAGAGTCTGTGTCCTCGTCCTTCTTTGTCATTGTTCCAATAGGGTCGGCTTCAGTCCAAACAAAACCTGCATATGTTGAATATTGGCTTCTTGGTCCTCATGCAGGATTGCATACAATGAATGGAGAATACAACCAGCGTCGCAATAAATCTCTTATATACCACTTGTGTGAACAAGTTGTCAAGGCCTCGAAGTACTGCTGGAGTAAGATCCCATTTAATGTAAGCCGAAGAGAGGTACTAGCACTTGGCAGGAGGAAGGCTAGGCGTCTCAAGGGGCGGCGGGGCTTCAACTAGAAGCTTTGGTAATGAGGGGAACCTAAAGTCCATCAAAGGATGGTTAGGGGACAAATTTAAAAGCCCTTGCTTGGTTAGCATAAACAATGTTGCCTTGGGTGCTTCGAGCGCCTTGGTTGGCTAGCCTGTCAACTAGGCCATTGTTCTTTGGAGTATATGAAAGAACAAAACTTGAGGTGGAGAATTGAGGAGGCAAATCCTATCATAAATTATTTTACAACTTGTAGAGCCCTTTTTATAGTCGATTCTCATCTTTTGGATAACCTCTCTTGAGTTGCCGAAGACCATTAGCTTTGAAATGGATTTCCCAGCTATTAGTTCCAACCCATGGAGGAGTGAAAATCATTTTGCGTCATTGTTTGTTTGGATTTTGAGGCCCCCAATAAAGGAATTTACTATATTTCCTTCTAGATCAAATATAATACCCCTACACCTGCCTCCCTTGAGTTAATTTAAAAAATATTAATAATCTTTTTAAGGCCTTGTATAACATAAGTGATTGTACACAATATTAAATGACTAAAGACAAACATTATTACATAAATATGAACTTAAATACAAAATAACCTAAACATAGATTTACTTGCTTACAAAAATACTGTGTTTAAAAATAAAACATACAAATTACACTCTTACTTTTGGTGCTTCAGTTCTCGTTTCAGCATACATCACTACTTGCTTATTCACTAAGTTTCAATAAGGTATGTTCCCATTTTATGCACTTAATTCTTAGTGTCATTGCACTAATATTTAAGTTCGATCAATGATCAATACCACAAATTGTTCGAGTTAATTTTTAAGGTTTTGTCGGAAGCATAATGTTTGGCATAATTTCTTGTATGGTACCAAATCTTGGAATTTTGTTTAGTTTTGATCTATATATTTAAAATTTTGTAGAACACAAATTTCCTCTCATAGTTAGGCGCAAAGGTTGTGGTTTTGGGAAAAAGAAATAGCAATGAGGATTTATAATTATGCTTGAAATCGAAATTCAAGCATGATTGTAGTATTGGGAGGTTAAAAGTTTGAGATCAAAACTACTATTTAGGATTTATGAAATATGTGTCATTAGAAGTCTCGAAGTTTTGAATTGGATAAAATAAAAGAGAGTAAAAGTTCATAGTAAGGTGGACCTTTAATAATGTCATCCTTGTCGAGTGTTCCACTTCATAAAACTAAGATGGATGACAGTAACTAGGCCGTCAATACAAGACTAGAATTTGCTCTTGAATCAAAAGTCATTGAAATGTATTGAATGAAAAGAGCATATTCCATATGGCAAAGTTGATTTGAAAAAGTGTATGTGTGAAGAGGAAGATGCATAATATGTATTATGGTCTTTAATTCAAGATCACACAACCCCACAATTTAGAAGTGCTCACAAAACACAAAAGATGTGTCAAAAGTCACTGAAATGTATTGAATGAAAAGAGCATATTCCATATGGAAAAGTTGATTTGAAAAAGTGTATGTGTGAAGAGGAAGATGCATAATACGTATTATGGTCCTTAATTCAAGATCACACAACCCCACAATTTAGAAGTGCTCACAAAACACAAAAGATGTGGGTGACATTTGTACAAGGCCTCCATTTTAGTCTAGAATGTTGTATTTTAGAACTTTATTATATGCACTGTAGATACAAGAAGATGAAAGTGTCATTGAAAGCACTAGACGCATTCAAAATATTAAACATTGGTCAATTGTGGTTAGGAATGCGGTGGAACGAAAAAGTGTTGATTTTTGGGCAGCATCGAGAGCCATTCTCAGGAGCTTGGCATCATCCTGGGATTGAGGAGTTAGTCAAGGACTAAGATGTTGATGTACTTGATCAACATGAATAAACCTTTCTTACAAAGATTCTAGAAGACAAGTTTGACCATTGAAAGTGTGAAGAAGACCAATGTAAATCTTATGCCCATGAAGAAAGGGTCATAAAGACATAGGGCCCACCTAGAAGAGGTCATGAACACCAAGCAACCAAGTTAAGCGAAAATAAACCAGCGTAGATCCAAATCCTAGGCTCTATCAAGAGCCGAGATGGATCAAATCTCTAGAGGTGCAAACCTCTTCTTAGGTATCCATTGATTTGATTCAAACCAAAAGACACATCTTTTTATTTAAGGTCCACATAATATTTTTAGTATTAATATTTAATATTATTTATGGCCGACATATAATATTTTTTATTATTTTCTATTTTGTTAGGACGAACATTGCATCATTTCTCTACACATGGTTTTAAAACCATCTGCAAGGCCCTCCTACAACCATGGGTTGTTTAGGAGGCCTTGCACATGGTCTTAAAACCATTTGCAAGGCCCTCCTAAACCATGTACAATAAAACCATGGGTTGTCTAGGAGGCCTTGCACATGGTTTAAAAACCATGTGCAAAGCCTCCTAAACCATGTACAATAAAACCATGGGTTGTTTAGAATGTCTTGCACATTGTTTTAAAACCATGTGCAAGGCCAACACCTTTTTGCGGATAATTCAATTTTGTGTTTTTTTCTTTACCCACATATTTTTTTATGGATAATTAAATTTTTACTTTTTTATTGTTTTGTTAGGTAGGAAGATTACAACATTTCCCCCATATTAGATTGTTTTATTTTGGCCTATTAGAAAATTTATTTTTTATTAATAAAAATAACGTTACGAAAGTGATATTATATTTTTATTGTGTTACAAAATTTTTCTCATAATATTCACTATCACTATTATTTTTTGTCGACATGTTACAAACGTTACATCACTTTACAAGATCTCTCCCATAATATTCACTATCACTATTAATTTTTGCCGACATGTTACAAACGTTACTAACTTTACATCATGTTACAAGATCTCTCCCATAATATTCACTATCACTATTATTTTTTGCCAACATGTTATAAATGTTACATCACGTTACAAGATCTCCCCCCATACTGGGCTATAGAGCGCCTCTCGGCGCAAAGAAGAAAAGACTCTTATTTATGGTGATGTACCTTGAGTTGGCATGTGTGGGCCATAAAGACCAAGAGAAGGGTCTAAGATGATTAGTTGGGGTTATAGAACCCCATTGAGGGACCAAGAACCTCATTGAAGGACCAAGAGCCCACTAGCAAAGGACCAAAAGACGAAAATGAAAGTAAAAGGATTAAAAGTGCAAATAAAATATTGTAACCCTATCTAAGTATATTTTCTTATCATTTGTTTATTCCTAATACTTAGGTAGTGATCCTCAAAGGTGAAATAAATAGAGAAGCTCTCTTATTTGAACAAAACACACATGACATCTACGGTCAAGAAGACAAATTCATGGGGATTGTATGGTGGTTTCTTCTTTCTCTCATTTGTGTGAAGTATGGATTAGGTCGTGTAGGAAACCAACTCTGTTTCTTCTCCCTCTCTCATCAACGTGAAAGTTATATCATTTTTTTGAAGACAACCAACTTGCCCTTAAGTGTTGTCTAGATTCCAAGAGAGATCTCAGGGTTTCTAATTACCTCAATTAGGGTTTCAAACTATCTAAAGTGTGATCTCATGGTTCCGGACTATAATGTGTCAGATTTGATTTAAGGGGGGAATTGCTGGTGTTAAATAAGCTTGTGAAGGTCGCTGCAAGGGTTTTGAGGACTGATCTACTTACCCAAGTCTTGCTAGGGCTTTATTAAGCCACCATAGCTCTGTCACAAGCTTTTTCTTATCCCAAACAACCCTATAAGGGCTAGTCTTTGATGCCGACAACCCTTACTAGGGCTTCATCAGTCTACTGTAGCAGCTGGAAACCCTATAAGGGTTGATACTCAATCACTGAACCTTGATAGGGTCTACACATAGCCAACGATAGACTCAAAAGGTATCATCTCAACCAACGGTACACTCACACAGACAATAGGAGCCTTAGAAAAGTCAAACAAAATCAACAATCATCATTTACATACTGCTTCTTCCCTTGGGATTTCATATTCAATGGTATGCAACAGTTAGTTCTATATGACTGGTGGCTATAGTCATTCTTCATTTACAAACATTCTCTCTTTGCAACCTCTTCTCTTACAATCAATGACATGCCAATCTCAAATCAATATATGATAGAGATCAAGGTTTGTATTAAAATTCCAAAAGTCATCATTATCTACAGGCTGCCATGGTTCAAGGGTTTTCCTAGCATGAAGGCACTCTCACCCTTTGATATAGTACCATGACTTTAAAGATGATGACACCATGTAATGAAAGATAAAGATGCCAACACCTACAAGTAGCCTAGGGATTAAGGATCAACCCTTGGTACAGTATCCAGATCTAGCATGGGAATCCTAGGATTACTCATGATGGTCATAGTATTTAGGTGTCCAAGTAATGCTACAACTACATAACCTCATGATAAAGATAAGTAGTTGGCCTCCTTGTTTATGTATACCCTCACGTGTTAAGGGTTTGATATTTATGGTCATTTGATGTATACTTGTTCTTCTTGAATCTATCATAAGAAAGGTTGTTGGGTTTTTTTCTTTTCTAAGGAGAGAGGCCCTTCCCACGATAAATCATGGCATCTATTGTGCATGATTGATGTGATGTGATATGTTTACTTTCATCTGATGTGTTTATTTTCTGCTCTATTTTTGTTTACTATTACATTTGTTAACGCTATACTGCTCATACATATAGTTGACACTTTCATATGTAATTATGCAAAAGAAAATTTTAAAATTGCATTCATAATTGGTGTTTATGAAAGTAGCTAAAATTTCAACATGGTATCAAAGCATGGTACTGATGTTTTGCCTATACTGACGTGGGAAATATCTTGAATATGGAGCAGTATGCAAGTTGATGGAAGTCTGGATAATGAACATCCTTGATTGGGAAAGACATCTTCCTAAAAAAATGTACACTAAAAATTTGCAACAATATAGAATACTAGGTGTTCTTGGAAGACACTGCAAATGGTGCAGTACAAAAAGTCTATATACAAGATATTGCATGGAAATTGAATCTTCAAGAGTAAGGAAAGGAATATCAAAAGAAGAAGCAAAAGCTACAAGGAGATAATCATGAGTGCTTTTGTTACAACACATTTTCTTCTTTTTGCAAGAAAAAAATTTGAGGCTTTGGAGAAGGCACATTTAAACCATTTACGTAAAATCCTTAGTATGGCTGGTTTCACTTGCAAACAGTGATCTATTGTAATATTTTTCCTATTTGAGGGTATGGAGCAACCGAATCCAGTTGGTCCGTTAGTAGTCGAATTCGACTATCATTTTGAATGATAAATATTATAATATATTAGATGATGCTGATAATTACAAGGGAAGCTCGCCTTTATAGGCTTTGAGCGTGTAAAATGAAGGGTTACACACTTTCATATGATAATTAACTAATCTAAATAATATTTTATTTTATATTTGTTACATTGCCACTCCCTTTAAGGAAGCTTTGTCCTCAAAGCTTAAGTATTTTCCTAGTGTCGTTCTTCATTCTGACTCGGTGTCAGTATTAGAATCGGACGAGGTCTCTTGTGCAGAGACTTGCACTTCCTTTCCATTGATGATTTTGCACTGTATTGTCTCATTGTTCCTACATTTATGGCTTGGGGTCCAGTCATCACCGCATCGACGAAATATGTTTTTCTTCTTTTTCTTTTTATTATCAAAGTAATCGTTAGATGCTTTGAGCTACTTTCCATTTCATAGGCATATGATTTAGGTTTGTGGCATTGATGGTTGGGAGACCAAGTATCTACACAGTACCTACATTATGTCTCTTTTTCTTGTCGATAATGGCTATCGCCTTTTGTTTTTATTCCTTCCAATTTGCGTTCTGTGGCTTTTGCTTTACGTCTTGCTACTTCTACGTTAGGTATGTCATGTCACTTTAACTCTTTTTGGAGGTATGGTTTAAGACCCCCTCAATAGGTTTCGAGTCTTTGCTTGTCAGACAACCCAACTACTCGTGTTGATAAGGATTCCCATTGATGAGTGATTTCCTCAAGGTTTACTGAAAAATTCATCTTCTTTGATTCCTTGAAACCTATTAAAAAAATCATTTTTGAACAAGTTCCAAGTGTAGGTAAAATTATCTCTCTTCCACCATAAGTACCAATTATAGGCGTACCCTTCCATATGCATTGACGCATATTTCACCTTCTCCTCGTCATATTGAATGTTGTAAATGTCGATGTATTCTTCTGCTTTGTTTATCTAAGCAACGCATTGGTCTTCATTCCCATTGTATTTCGACAACTCTATTTTTTCCTTAGGTGGGTGCACTTTGTAAGGGCGACATTGATTTCCTTTTGCCTTATGGTTTGATGGTGGCTCGGAACTACTGGACGATGAAAGTGACATATTTGGATTTCTTCGTTGTTGGCGGTGATTTTTAGTTTTCTTACTCTCTACTATTTTATTGATAGCGTCTATTTTGCTGTTTAATCGTGCCTCCATCTCTGGCAGTACTTGTGTTTCTATCTCTTGCTTAAGCGTTGCATTGTTAATCTTTATTTCTTTTCGCAATTCTTCTTGATTCTTTGCGAGTGTTTCCTGGGTGGCAACATGAAATGAGGCATCTAACATGTCTGGACTGTTGACTTGGTCTGGATTGGGTATGAGCCTTTGTAACATCTCAATTAATGTATTATGGTTTTGCGTCATGGTGCTCATGTTTTGTGTTAAGGTGTTTATGTTTTGAGTCATGGTACTCATTTTGTCATCCAAATATTTTTGTTTTTCGTTCAGGATGTCAAAATTTTCATCCAGCCTTCTTTCTAGTACCAGAACAATCTCTTCTTTGAGTAATGTATTGTTATTTTGCATCTTTTCCTTCAAGGATTTTAGGTCAGCGACAAGGGCCTAGTGCCCTTCTCCACTTTTTCGATTTTATCTTTCAGTTCTGCCATGGTCTTGGACCTTGTATGCGGAGGTGTGTATTTCAACGCTATTTTTGGTCTTTTGAGGTGAAAATTTGAATAATAATATATTAATTAATTATTATTATTATTTTTCGTAAACTATATAATATTTGTATATAGTTTTTTTTTACAATTATAATATATATATATATATATTACAATGTGATATTATATTATATTATATATTATATAATATAATGTATTGTTTGTTTTGTTATTTTGTAGGTTAGCGTGGAGATGGAGTGTGAGGGGACGACGTTGTGAAGAGGCGGTGAGGGCAGGGAGAGCTGCGCAGTTATGGAAGGTTGGTGGATTGGAGTTGGAGGGAGGAGTTGAGTGGGCTGGCGAGTGGGAGTCGAGCTGAAGAGGAGGTGGCGCGAGGATTGCGTGCAGGTTGTGGGAGGCAGTGATGCGCAGGCAGGAGGAGCGCCAAGGGAGAAGCACGAGCTGCGAAAGAGTTGGGGGAAGAGGGGAGCGTGAGGGAGGAGGAATGGAGGTTTGTGTGGGAGAGGGGTGGAGCAGAGGAGTGTGCGCGAGTTGGAGAGGAGTGCGAATGGGGAGGGTGAAGCGTGGAGTGTGCACAGGGGCTGCGTGGAGGTGCGCGAGGGTGTGGGGAAGTGTGGAGGACGCGGCAGGTGGATGGAGAGAGGGAGTTATGGGGAATAAGGATGGCGGAAGAGCGTGGTAGTGGTAGCGTGCGTGGAGAAATGGGGAGGGAGGATGGAACGATTGTATGAACCTGGAACCTGGAGAGAATGAGTGATCCAAGAAGAGCCGAAACCAAGCTCTGATAGAAGGAGGATCCGAATTCGAGCCTCACCCGAGGAGTTGACGAACCGAGTCCGAGCTCAGAGTGTAGGAGCAAATCCGCTTTGATACCAAATGGAGCAACTAAATCCGGTTGGTCCGTTAGTAGTCGAATCTGACTATCATTTTGAATGATAAATATTATAATATATTAGGTGATGTTGATAATTACAAGGGAAGCTCGCCTTTATAGGCTTTGAGCGTGTAAAATGAAGGGTTACACCCTTTCATATGATAATTAACTAATCTAAATAATATTTTATTTTATATTTGTTATAGTATGCACCAAGAAAGACCAAAAATTGAGAAAATCAAATGAAAATCTTAAAGGTTGAACATTGATGAAGATCTCCCTCAAAAGGTGCTAAGGCTAGAAAAGAAAAAGGAACTTGATGACAACCTGGTCAAAGTCTTAAAGGAAGCATGATGAGACCTCTTAGGTTATACCTTTGGTTAGAGTGTTACGAGATCTATTTTGGATAGTACTCTCAGCTGCATATGGACTCAAGATAGCCTTCCTCTCTTAGTTGTTCTTGGTACTCTAGTTAGTGTTTCTTCTCTAGTATGATTTTGGGATTTATGAATCTAGGACTTGAAGGGAGAACTTGGCAGAGTTACAAAACCGAATAGATGACAACACCTCCTGAGTTTTGTACAGTGATCTCTGCCTGGGATCATAAATCAAGAGGGAGTGGATAACTCTTTGCCTTTCAGAGAATTGGTAATAATAAGACTTACAATATCATGCAAATTCTACTCTCCTCAAGAAAGAGCTAGTTGGAAATTGTAGGGTGTTGACCTAATATGTTGGAAACCTTTAGAAGGTCCAATATCTCATTTGGAGATCATCTATGAGGAGCATGAGACTTTGAAGGGCGTGTTTTAATATACCTCTAATTGCTACCCTTTCAGCCAATGAGCAGGAGCCAATAAGGCTCTCTGGGTATTTGATTGCAACTTTAGATGCTAGTGTGATTAAGGTAAGGCTTGCATAACCTCATGAGACTCTACCATAGGAAAATAAGCATTAGAGGAAATTTGGGGTCTAAAATGGGCCTTATAAGAAAACATGCCAACAATAAATTTTGTGAGTTGGATTCAAGAACCAATACAATTTTAATAAAATGAGTCAACCATAATGGTTGAATTGACATATTTGTCATAAAAGAAAACTATTTTTTTTGTTCATATTTTCGACATATCCCCCTGTTTTTTTACTCAAATATCAAGCGAGAGAGCTCATTGACATCATCATCACGTTTTTCAGGTATTTCTTGTTTTTGGGGTAGCGGGGTCTGTCAAAAGTATGTAGTGTGGATATTCGTTGGATGCGGAATTAAATTCCGCATCGAACGAGCTCTCCCGCTTAGAATTTGAGTAAAAAAACAGGGAGATATGTCGAAAATACGAACACAAAAAGTAATTTTTTCATTCTTCCTCCAAAATTAATAACTATTATTTTATTATTTTCCTTAGGAGGCCCATTTTAGACCTCAAATTTCCTCTAATGCATGTCACTCTCGGAGGAATTTCAAGGAAATTCATAGATCCTAGAGATCCTTGAGGATTGTATGAGACACACCTCTGTTTCTAAGCCTTTCAGTAGGCTGCCATGCTTCAATAGATGTTTTGATCGGTTTACAATGTGTGAGACCTAAGAAGAAGTCTATGAGACTTCCAGATAGATTTGAGAGCTTGGGCATGCAACATCAAGCAACATTGAGAGGACTCTCCCTCTCTCTCTCTCTTAGAGTGAGTAGACTATGAAGAGTCATGTGCCCTAGTACACTTTGGATGTCCAGTGATGAGTTGAGATTACATCTGACATATGTGTGGACCACCCTCCTCAGTGATTTGTTCAGTATGTAGAGTACTGAAAATATTTGGTTGTAGATTTCTTAGATAGTCTGTTGTTGGGACCAAAGAGAGCCTCAGGATCCATTCAGTAACATAATTTGAGCACGCTGGTCTTCTTATCAGTTTGACCCATATGAGATATGACTGATGGTTGAGGATCACTTGAGTAGTGATATGCACAATAGAGCTAGTTGGTTCCTCCAGTATAGAGATAGACTTATGTGTACCATGCAAAATTCCAAAGTACGGTATTTATAGGTACTTGATGAATTCACCAAGAAGGTTGATCTTGGAGTTGAATTGTTCTTCTTTTGGAAGAAATCAAAAGGAGTTGAATTGTTGTTCTTCTTGAGGTGGAGGATCATTGCTCTTTGGATAACTTGTTGAGATTAGTGATGAGAATCACACACAAAATCCATTCCCTAGAAGAATGGAGGCACCTAGTTAGGGACCAAAAATTTTATCAACATTCAAACTGGGACTGAAGCTCAGCCTGGGGATGAGAAACATTCTCCAGGAGAATGTAGGACCTGGTCAGGGACCACGAGGTTGATCAACATTCAATCTAGGACTGAATCTCATCTTAGGGTTGAGAACCATTTCTTGGGAGAATGGAGGACCTAGTCAGGGACACGAGGGTTGATCAACATTTAGTCTAGGATTGAAGCTCATCCTGGGGTTGAGAACCATTCTACGGGAGAATGGAGGATTTGGTCAAGGACCAGGGGGTTGATCAACATGATTTAGTCTGGGACTAAAAATCAACCCAGGGCTAAGAGTCATTGTTTAAGAATGGAGGCACTTGGTCAGTTACCAAGATGTTGACTTTGGTCAACGTTCAACTTAGGGCTGAAGAAATTGGTCAGTGACCAGGACGTTGGTGACAACCAACGTGAGAAGTTCTGGACCGGGTCTAGGAAGATGATGTGTGACACACTCCTTTCCTTGGTAATTCGAGATGGTTGATCTATGGGACCTCCTCAAAGGACTGCCCACCCATTGTTGGAGTAACTGGCATATGGCCTTGGTGTTGGCGGGTAGAATGATATGATTGCATTGTCTAGAGATGATTACATCATCTAGTACCATTTTCTGGGAGAATGGATGTAGCCTAGAGATGAGGTTCCTATCCAGTTACCGGGACATCGATGACACATGAGATGCATCAATGTGTGTGCGGTGAATCGAGATACTTCTTTAAAGTAGGTTATAACATTTGAGGACATATAATGCCTCTCTTGTTGAGAGAGTGTTGATTTTTTTGCATAATCAAGAGCCATTCTCAAGAGCTTGGCATTAACCTAATACTGATGACCTAGTTAGGGACTAGGATGTTGATGTACTTTATTAACATGAATAAACCTTTCTTATGAAGATTCTAGAAGACAACTTTGAGCATTGAAAGTGTGAAGAAGAACAATGTAAATCTTATGTCCATGAAGAAAGAGTCATAAAGACCTAACACCCACCTGGAAGAGGTGATGAACACCTAACACCCAAGTCAAGTGAAGAATAAAAGACTCTTATTTATGATTATGTACCTTGAGTTGGAACGTGTGGGCCATAAATACCAAGAGAAGGGTATAAGATGATTAGTTGGGATTACAGAACCCCATTTCCATAACCAATAACTTCATTGAAGGGCCAAGAGCCCACTAGAAAAGGACCAAAAGACCAAAATGAAAGCCAGAGGTTTAAAATGTGCAAATAAAATATTGTAACCCTATCTAAGTATATTTTCTTATCATTTGTTTATTCCTAAGACTTATGAAGTCGTACTCAAAGGTGAAATATAAATAGAGAAGCTCTCTCATTTGAACAAAACACACGACATCTTTGATCAAGAAGACAAATTCCTAGCGATTGTATGCTAGTTTCTTTTCTCTTTCATCTGCGTGAAGTATGGATTAGGCTATGCAGGAAACCAACCGTGTTTCTTCTCCCTCTCTCATCAGCATGAAGGCTAGATCAATTTTGTGAAGACAACCAACTCTCCCTTAAGTGTCGTCTAGATTCCAAGAGAGATTTCAGGTTTTCGACTTGCCTCAATCAGGGTTCCAAACTATCTAAAGTGTGATCTCAGGGTTCTGAATTGTCTCAAACAAGATTCTGAAATGTACTGAAGGTCAGATTTGATTTATGGGGGCATTAAATGGTGTTAAATTAGCTTATGAAGGTAGCTGCAAGGGTTTTGAGGACTTATTTTCTTACCCAAGTCTTACTAGGGCTTTATTCCACCACCCTAGCTCTGTCACAACTGTGTTCTTAGCCCTAACAACCTTACAAGGGTTAGTCTTTGATGCCATCATCCCTTACTAGGGATTGATCAGTCTACTGTAGCAGCTAGCAGCCCTATAAGAGCTGATTCTCAATCAACAAACCTTGCTAAGGTTTGCAAACAGTCCACGACATACTCAGAAGGAATTATCTTAGCCAACAATACACTCACACAGACAATAGTAGCCTCAGATATGTTTATGGTCATTTGATGTATACTTGTTCTTCTTGAATCTATCATAAGAAAGATTGTTGTGTTTTTTCCCTTCTAAAGGAAAGAGGGTTTTCCCAAGGTAAATCATGGTGTCTATTGTGCATGATTGATGTGATGTGATATGTTTACTTTCATATGATGTGTTTATCTTTTGCTCTATGTTTGTTTACTATTACATATGTTAACATTATACTCCTCATCCATATTGTTGACACTTTCATATGTAGTTATGCAAAAGAAATTTTAAAATTACATTCATAATTACTAATTTATGAGAGTAGCTAAAAATTCAACAAAAAAATATTTATTACATTAGCTATAAACAATTTGATTGAATTATTTTAATCCATTGTCACTGATCTGAACCAAAAAAAAGCAAAACCATTAGACCCTCCATAGATAAGCTAGGAGAAATGTTGTTGTAGAATGAGCACTACATAAAATGATTTGAGCAAACTCAAAAAGAACAAGTAGTCATTGCAAAAATGAAGGAAAAATGTATGCATCAGAAGTAGCAAAACTATGTAGGATGAAGATCATGCACAAAAGGAAGGAAATCCTAGAAAATAATTACTATTATTACAAAAATAAGGGACAATTGTTTATAATTATTACAAGGAAAAGACGCGAAACATTTTAGACAATATATAGAGAACTCTGATCAAGAAAAAAATAAAGAATGAAACGACACATTCTTGCCATCATTGCTGGCCACAAACACCTCTAATGATCTTGATTAAGGCACAACCAAACTAATGATTTTTAAGAAAAATTGATGATTGGTTCAAGATTAGTGCTAACCACTCTTTAGACCAAGGGTGAAGGCAATATTCATATAGTATTGAGCAAGAAGACGAAGTGAGATATTAAATAAGCACCTTTTCTCCATCATTGGAGAAATCGTTTGTTATCTATAAATTATATGACAAAATTGAACCTCAAAGTAGAGTTTATTAATGGAAAGTGCTTAATGATCAAAGAAGACGAGAAGTATCAATTTTTGTGCAAGGTTGTAAACATTATATAGATTTAATTTTTTTCTTTGATTAAATATAATTCATTAATTAAATTTCTATTAGTTGTGTTGAGAAGGCGTATTTATATAGTCCAGGTGGAGGGGAAGTGTTCATTTGTTTCATTAAAAATAAAAAATAGGATTGCATGCATTAGTGTGATGTAGCAAAGTGGAACCTGGTGGGGGAAAATGTCAGTTTGTCAAAAAAAAATCAAAATCAAAATAAAAAATAAGGATGCATGCATTAATGTGTTGTAGCATAGTGGAGCGTGGGTGGAAGGAAGTATATGTTTGTCCCCATAATATAATAAAAACAAAAAATAAATAAATACAAAATAAGATTGCATGCATGAGTGTGTTGTAGCATAATGGTGAGAGGATGTTATTGTAATTTAGTGGTGAAAAGCTTATGGATTTGATCTCCCTTGACGCTTTATAAAACCGGAATTAGATAGATCTATATTAGTCATAATTAAATCATTAACATATATAATAATAAGTATTTACTGTTATTTGTTTTTTCTTAAATATGTTAGATACATTATTATGTTGGCCACATTATTGTTTATTGCTTAACACTACTAGAAAGGAACCCTTGATTTATATGCATCAAACATGAGCTAACTTTAAAAAAGTGAGTATTTATTTGAAAGGGTACATTGATTTAGTCCCTAAGATATTTTAAAGTAGTGTTTTGGGGGCCCCTCACACTTCATGCGTTGTGCTCACACTCTTTGCATTTTTCCCATTGGATTAATAATTTCAAAGTATCATGAGTGTCTTTGACAAGTTTGACCGATTGAAGATGGAGTTTAATCTTCTTCTTTCTTGGGTGGATGAGAAGAACATTAATCAAGGGCTTACATGACGTCAATTGGGCCTTTTTTAAGGAGTCGCCTTCTTTAAGAGTCACCAAATTAAAAAGTATTGAAGCTAATTTAAAATATTGTACTGTTAAGTTAGAAATGTTTGCTTTTAAGGAATATTATGAGCTTGTCGAGAGCTCAACATCTTTGCATTGAGAGGAGCGAGGTGCTCTATAGCCTAGTATGTGAGAGATATCGTCACGTAACGTATTGTTATGTTACAAAAAATAAAGGGTAATTAAAAAATCCATGTCGACTCATAAAATACAAAATTAAAAACCAAATAAAAAGTAATAAAAAAAATCCATGTCGGCTCATAAATAAAAAATTAAAACCAGTATAGATCCATCTTAAACTCGAAACTATCAAACATAAAGAGGATCAAATTTTTGGAGGTGTAATTTTTTGGATGTGTAAACAATTTAAGTTATAAAAAAAGCACCTCAAGCTATTGGATTCCTCTCAGTGCTTGATAGGTCCGGGTTTAAGATGGATCTATGCTGGTGAATAGATGAGCTTCATAAAAACAATAAGGATCATTGTCAAGAGACGTAAATGACTTTTGTGATAAGCATGAGCTACTTGATGCTTTGGAAGAAGAGGTTAAATGCCTTTCTCAATTACATATTAATGATGATGATGCTTTTCAAGATGTTTCTAATGATGCTTTGATGATATTGCTAGTAGAAACGATGCTTGTAAGAAGGATGATATTGATTATGTGCCTTCTCATGTTTGGTTGGCTACTAATGAACCAATTTCCTAAAATTGATAAACAAGCTAAAGGTAATGGGTATTGATTGTTTTTCCAAATGGGATATACAAGTGGAATTGGAAAGAGTGGACATGGTATTTCTATTCTAACCAATCCTAGGATGTGATCAACTATAATAGGGATTTGATATAGTGAGACTCCATTTCCATATGAGTCATTTTAGCATTCATTAACAAGAAGGTTATTTTGTACCCAATGTTGCTTTGTATGTTGTTGAAGGACAAATTAGTGAGTTGCATAGAGCACAACTTGTACTCATTGATGATGGTGGTATGATTGAGTTGGAGATAGATGGAAATTCTATTGAATTATAAGAACATCCCACACATTGGTTGAGTAGGAATCACATCTCTCACCTTATGTAGACAAAGAACAATATTCTTTGCCATAATCATAATCCTCATCATAGAGACATGAGGAATTATTGCAAGAGTAAAAATTCTTGATTTGGTGGTAGAAATGCATACAAATATTTGACATAAGGTGTAATAGGCATAATCCTAGACTAGTGCCAACTACTAGAATTGATTGTGGTTGGATTAATGATTGGCAATGGAAACATTTGAATAGGTGCTTGAGGACTTCATAAAGATGTGTATAATTAACTATACACTAGTGACATTGCTCCTCTTTATTCATCTTGATTGATTCATTGTTGTTGCAAAGGTTGCTAGATTGTTTTGTTGAACAATGGTGTTGACATATTGACATGTTATGCATGAACTTTGATTGCTTGTGTATGAATCTTATTGACTATTGTGATGTTGATCTTGTTGGGTTATATAAAGCTAGCTTTATATTGTTGAGAACCCATTTATGGTTTTGAATTGTCATCATAAATTGATAAAGTTTCTTGATGATGGGATGGTAAGGAGAAGCCAAAGCATGTGAAGGCCCATGAACTGCTAAGATCAATGATGGACCCATGAACTATGTTACAATGTAACACACCAAGAAACAAAATTGGATTTTGAGAAAATAAATCTAAGTTTATTTTTATTTTCATTTTGTGCACTGTTCTTGATAGTTCTATTTGGAAAACTTGTTGAGTGTTTATGCATAGGATCTTAGTGCTCCACCTTTGTTTGTGGATCTATTTTCGAGGTTCAAGTTCTAAATCTCTCTATACTGTAAGCCTTGTTGCACTAGTTTACTTCACTATGTACCAAAGAGGATTGGCCGGAGTGTTGTGGAGGTAATTGTTCTCTTTTACCTCATATGGTCAAGTATTTTGGTTATCAATGTTCTTGGGTGAAATTTGTTAAGTGGGGAATGATGGGAGATGTAATATCTCTAGAGTTTTACATGACAAGTTGCAAAGATGAGGTTCTCAATAGGATGTTGTCATTAAGGGGTGGTGTTGTAATAACTTTATTGGTTATTGCAGTACCGCCCTTTGGGGTGCTCAGAGTAAATCTATTTATTGGTGAGGTTCTTGCCTCACCAATGCACAATACACACATTAGTGGACACAATGCACCATTCTTTTTGCGATCTTCTTACGAATATGTGATTAATTGTTAAAGATGTTTTTGAACATCATTGTTGCACTCAATTACCAAGCTCATCTTGAAACCTAAACATTTTGAGTATGCTTTGGCAAAAAATTATTTATTAAAAAAAACTCGATATATTTTCTTACAATCATTCAATTGATGCATATTTTGTTAAAACACGTGATCTAAATATTGGTATGCCCTAACTGAAAAAATCCCCTAATGGTCTTGGGTTAGAACCATAATAGAGTGAGTACCCTTAAAGATAACTTTCGATTCATAAAAGAGAACAATCAATATAGCATTTACAACCAATAAGAAAATGGACAAGAAAGATGAAAGATTGAGTTATAATCCAATGTCCGATGAAGATCCATTTTCTTGAATCCTTCTGTCTCACTGCTCCTTCGATCACTTGCATCCAACATAAATACGAACTATAAAATAGATGATTGCAAATGTATACAAAAATTGACTAAAAATAAGCCAATTAGTTCATTGAAAAAATTAATTTTATATATAAAAAACATGAAATCAATACATCAAATTGGATGGAAAAGAGAGATCCTATGCCATCCCTGTTACTATCCCAAGAATTGAAAAGTTGGATTTTCTAGAGTTTTGAAGTTAAGAGGAATATCCTTTGTAAGTACTCTATTGGAAAATATACATAGGCCATGGATATATTTGTGGGAAATTGTCCCAAATTTAATACTTGCATCATGTATGCTCCCACATATTCTCTTCGGTGATAAAACATTTTTTCAAAGAAAGCAATGTTCATGGTCTTCCAAATTGAGTGAATGAGTACTTTTACCATAAATTTGGGCTAACCATGTTACTTGGTGAAAATATCTTAATTTAAATTTGAGATTCCTCAAGATATGATTGCATAGAAAATTACTAGTATACTGTATAGCAACAAATTCTTGTAAGAAGCATTGTTCAAGATCAAATGTTTCTATCCATTTACCCAATAGTCTTTTAAGCCATTCACGTTACTAAAACATGTGAGAAACACCACTCTTGTCACTACAAATATAGCATCTTGATTATGTGATAGTATTCCTACTATGTGTTGCTTCAATAGTGTAGAAACCCCTACGAGCCAACGATCGATGGGTAGCATTTTCCCTTGACTTATGTTTTCGCTAGATCCATTGTCATTCTGCATGAAACCTGGGATTTTGAATCTTGATATTGGAGTAAATTTAGAGGTGGAGATCTCTAGTAGGCTTATTGCCAACACACTTGATTTCTTCAACAACTTGTTGAGATGGCTTGCCCGAGGGGAGAATAAAGGATTAATCTGTCATCGTGAATTAAGGGTTTTGATAGAGTTATGGGGTTCAACACGTTGTATAAGAGGTGTCAATAATCTTTTTCTATTTCCATATAGGTGTGTGGAATAAAAAAAGCTTGAGGATGGAAGTTACATACTTGTATATTTCCATTGAACAAGTAAACATTTATCTTCCTTCACATTCATGCAAACTCAAGTGAACAGGTAACAAGAGTTAGATAAGAAGCCGAGAGCAATGGTTTCTTTGGTATATCATATTGTCAATTTTTTAATCCTCGCCCTTAGAGGTAATCCAACCCTATCCATTTCCAATTGTTGGTGCGAGGGCCAGTTTGAACTTTCATGGCATCTCAAAAATTAGAGTAGAGACAATGGCTACAACAATAGAAGCATATCACCCCACAATACAATTATGCTTGGTCAAGCACAAGGAATAATTTGATGACCTCCAAGTTATGAAGGGTTCTCTTCATGGGCCAACTTTCAAGTACTTTCTTACTTGTGTTAGTTTTGGTAACTCAAAGATACTATTGCACCAAGTGCCTAGGTGCAAGGGTGCGAGGACAAAGGAGTCTCCTTCCATGACATGAAGTGACTTTATTAAGTGTATTTATTAAAGTACTTTATGACATGACTTTATAATTTTAAAGTGAGATGTATTTTATTAAAAAT
The DNA here is from genome assembly GCA_001517045.1 of Pseudotsuga menziesii. Lineage (NCBI taxonomy): Eukaryota > Viridiplantae > Streptophyta > Pinopsida > Pinales > Pinaceae > Pseudotsuga > Pseudotsuga menziesii. The sequence continues at coordinate 403,215 of LPNX010335286.1, read as the reverse complement.
TGACCTGTTTACCCGACCATTTGCACCAATCGGACGACCGACAACGTCAGATGTGACCGCTCACGCGAGCGGTGTCGTCCGATTAGTGCAAATGGTCGATTCAGTAGTTTACTCCTTTTATTAAAGTGAATTGTACTTTATAAAGTGACTTTGAGTTATTAAGTGCATTTTTTATTTATTTAGAGTAAAAGTGACTTTTCGAAAAGTAAAGTTTTTTTTGATATAGTTCACTTAAGTGATTTAAGATAACTTGATATTAAAACATAGCCCTTGATCTTGTGGCCAACGCTTAATCTGAGCCCTATTTGAAAAGATAAAAGGAGTTACCCTAATGAGAATAATAAAAGGACCTCATGAGACTTTATTTGAAAATATTCCAAAGAGAATTGGAGAGAAGTGTGAGAGGCACCTTTTCCAAGAGAGGAAGAGGGCTTGAGCTAAGAAAAGGAAGAGGGGGAGAGAGATGGGAAGAAGGATGGCGTAATTTTTAAGGAGAAATGAATGGCACGTTCCCCAAGAAACTCAACATTTGTTGTAGTAGTGAAGTTGGGCACAATTTCCAAGGAGAAAGCAGAGTTGGGCACAGTTGGGCATAGTGTCCTATGTATGAGAATTTTGTAGTTGTGAATGATTTGTTGCCAGAAAAGGAAGATTGTACAGTGATCTCTGCAGTTGTACCTGTGCACTGAATTCGAGGAGGCATTATGTATTTGATTATGGGTAGTGTTTTTGGCATGCATTTTGAAGAGTTTTTGGTACAATTTTCTATTTGTGTTGGGTTGCTATGCTGCATTATTTTACTGCTGTAAATCGCTGATATTTTCCTAAGAAGATCAATAAAATTACTCTCTTGGTTGGTTTTCCCTTTTATGGGGGTTTTCCAAGGTCTTTGGAATGAAAATCGTTGTGTTAATTGCTTATTACAATATGTTGTTATGTCTATTTTATGCTGCAAATATTGGCTTATTGATTGTATTTCAACTTACAGTGCCTTGAGAAATGTGCATGCAATATGATTTTATAATTATGATTGTTGAAAGACTAAAATATAAGAAATGAAATCTCTCATTGAGTTGATACATAAATTTCATGATTCTTACATGGTATAAGAGCTAGGTATTTGATTTTGACAGTGGATTATTTGTGGCAATTGTGTATGCAAGAGTATTGCTGAGTAGTACTGTGAGTTGATTTTTTGACACAGTGGGAAGAGTTGCTAGACTTGCATTTTCAATGGCATGGCCATTTTGTTGACAATATGTGACATGTTGGATGGGGCAACCAATTTTAGTCTTTGGAAATCAAGGATTGTGTTGATTTTGCAGGAGATTGAGTTGTGGGATATTGTGAAAAACACTACAACTAATCCCATGGTGTTTCCTGCAGCTACAGATACAACAACTAATGCATCCTTTGACAAAAAGGACATCAAGGCTAAGAGCATTATCCTTGATGCATTTAAGGATCATGTCATTTCACATGTGATTGGTAAGGGCCATGCTTATCAAATGTGAGATGTCTAAACCCGCATGAACCAAAGTTCGAGAGAAAACCAACAGACGGTACATCTAAAAATGTTGCATCTTACCTTACTAGGATCACTCAAGCGAGGGATGAGCTTGCAACAATTGGGGAGGTGGTTTCTAGCAGTGAGCTAGTGCAAACAACCTTGAATGGTGTGATCAAGCCATGGGTTGTTTTTGTGGAGGCCATTATGGCAAAGGAGAACATGCCTTCCTGGAACAGTCTTTGCAACGACTTCATTCAGAAGGAGACCCAGAGAGAATATGTGCATGATAGTTCATCGAATAGTAAAGATGATGAGGAGAATGTAGCCCTTGCATCTAAGGGAAAGAAGAAGAAGGAAATCTCAAGTAGTGGATCCAAGTATGAGGACATGAGCAAAGTGAGATGCTTTGCTTGCCAGGGTTATGGCCACTATGCAAATCAATGTCCTAACAAAAAAGAAGAACAAAAAGAAAGAAGAGTCTAAGACTACCACTTCAGCTAAAGTTGAAGAGTGTGCGAAGAAATTCAAGAAAGAATTCTCGCTTGTCTCGGTTCTTTCAGACAACAACGTAGTGGAGCGTGTGAACACTGGAACGTGGTACATAGATGGTGTAGCAACATATCATATAACAGAAACACGAGAAATGTTCCTATTGTTGAAAGATATAGACAAAGTTATACTTACAGAGGATGGGTATGTCGACACCCATGCAGTAGAAGGAGTTGGAAGCCTTCTATTCCAACTCAAGCCTAGAGTTTATCTCGAGGTTGGCAAAGTGCTACTTGTTCTATACTTGAAAAGGGATTTGCTCTTGGTGTCATTTCTAGAAGATGACAAATATGCAATCCTTTATTTGGAAGGATGTGTTATTATGTATCTGATGAAAAAGAGCTTGGATGCAACGAGAATGCTAGGCATCTGAAATTATAGGACATACCGAGTATTGGGTCATCTTATGGATGGTGAGTCTGATGGGAGGTCAAACTCAGGAGCAACTATGGTGGCAACTAGTGGAGAGTATTCTTTCATCTCTGTGAGGAGAGCGAGGTGGTATGAGATGACTCTTGAGGACGAGTAGGAGAGTGAGTAGAACTCTCAGTGCAAAGTGGTCTGGAGTAGATCTCTAGTGCATTACACAGAGGAGGTGGTTGAGACACCTTTAGTTTCAGAGGGAGCAGTTTCAATTGTTAGAGAGTAGAGGTTGGAGACAGATCTAGGTGGAGGAGATGCTAGCAGTACCTCCATCGCTAAGAAGGAGTGTTAGTTTTCATAGCTCAGAGGTACTCCTACATCAGGTGCTTAGGTGCATGGGTCTGAGGACAAAGGGATCTTATTAAATGACATGAAGTGACTTTATTAAGTGTATTTATTAAAGTACTTTATGATGCGACTTTATAATTTTAAAGTGAGATGTACTTTATCAAAGTGACTTGTACTTTATAAAGTGAATTTAAGTTATAAAGTGCACTTTTTATTTATTTAGGGTAAAAGTGACATTTCAAAAAGTAAAGTGTTTTTATATAGTCCACTTAAGTGATTTAAGTGAAATTTAGATTAAAACACAACCCTTTGACCTTGTGGCAAAGATTCAATGTGGGCCCTAAAAGTTGAAAAGACAAAAGGAGTTACCCTAATGAGAATAATAAAAGGACCTCAAGAAACTTCAATTGAAAATATTCTAAGAGAATTGGAGAGAAGTGTGGGAGGCACATTTTCCAAGAGAGGCTTGAGATGAGAAAACGAAGAGTGAGAGAGCTAGGAAGGAGGGAACAATTTTCAGGAGAAAATAGTGGCACACTCCCCCATAAACTTAGCATTTGTCAATGCAGTAGTGAAGTTGCACACAATTTCCAAGGAGAAAGTGGAGTTGGGCACGATTGGGCGCATTTTCCTGTATATGAGAATCCTATAGCTGTGACTGATTCGTCCCTAGAAAGGGAATTATGTACAGTGGTTTGTATAGCTGTACCTATCCAAAGAATTAGAGGAGGCATTTTGTAGCTGAATCTGGGTAATGTTTTTGGCATGCATTTCAAAGAATTTTTGGTATAATTTTTCTGTTTGTGTTGAGTTACTATGTTGCATTATTCTACTACTATAAATCACTAATATTTTCCTAAGAAGCTCAATAAAATTACTCTCTTTGTTGGTTTTCCCCTTTTGAGGTATTTCTAGGGCCTTTAGACAAAAAATCCATGTTTAATTGCTTATTTCAGTTTGTTGGTATGTTTATTTTCCACTACAAATATTGGCTTTATGAGAATTGCTTCACAGTGAGATCTAGGAGCTAAAGCAATATTCACAATCTAATATATTCACAAAATATGTAAGAAAAAAGTAAAAGAGAGCAAAATAACACACATAGATGGTGCCAATAGCTTATCTTTCTATTAGTGTACAACTTGTAGATATGTATGGTACATACTTATAATACAATGGGGAAAATTCGTGAGCCTTTGGAGGCCATTTGGATGCATACAAGTGTCAGGCTAGGATTTGACCTCTAACCCCCCCTAGGTGGACCAATAAGCTCCCTAACCATACCAAATAGTCACAAATGCTAGGGAGAACATGGTTGGAGCATGCTAGATCCTAAATGAAGGCATGGGAGAGCACATGGGTGAGTGGGAGAGTCTCTAGGAAGCAATAAATGCACAAAGAGAGTCCAAAACCACTAGATACTTGCACTATCACCCTTAATCAAACAAGATCCATGATTTAAGGGATGGGGAGCACTCCAAGGAAGACTTGTCATCAATGAGGGCGCCTGGGTTGACAAAATGATCAAACTAGAGCGCGTCAACTGTCAGTAAATGAGGCAGAATCACTTAATAGACGAAGATTGATCAGTATAACCTAAGTTAGACCATATGACATAAGTACAAGACAAATGAAAATGTCACCTAGGTGTATGACCATGGTACTAAGGTGGATTATAACGGGCTTAATGATTGTATTTCAATTTATAATACCTTGGGAAATGTGCATGCAATATGCTTTTATAATTATGACTATTGAAAGACCGAAATCTAAGAAGTGATAAGAGTTTGACGAAATATGTTATTGAGTTTGTACACAGATTTCATTATTTCTACAACTTGATATGTGTTGTAAAGTCTTAATTTTGAGAAAAATTATTAGGCAATAGCCACCATGCTAGTGAATTTAGAATTCGTTTACCAGGGTCTTTGGAGCTTCAACTAAATTCTTTTGAACACAAGTTGTAGCTACGTCTCTTTGTTGTTAACAACACCAACTAATCAGACATGTTATCACGAATCTTATAGTTTCCCTGTAGGGTGATCCTATCCAGAATGGCAGAGGGAAATGCACCTAAAGTCATCACCTATGATATCCAAGACCTTTTAAAGAAATTAGATGTCATGCCAACCAAGGATACCGACACTTCAGGCTCAATGAAAACATTAAGCCCAGGGGGTGTCCCTATAACCAATATATCCCCCAAAAAAAGGAAAGCAAGTCAATAACCCGTGGAATATTAATTAAATATCTTAGTATTATATTTAATTAGAGTTTTGTACAATTACTAAGAGATTACGAGTGTCTGTGTGAAAAACCCCAATTTACCCTAGGGTTTTAAGCATGGAAAATTGGATCTAGGGGTAAATGGTGAAATTAAGTGAAATTGGACACTTGAATTGATTTCTAGGTGTAAAATAAGGTGATTAGAGGTGAAACTAGCAAAACCCCATCTTGCAGATCTGGAAATACCCACTCCTCCCAAGGAGGGCGTCTTCCCCTAAGAAGCAGACCAGTGTGTTAAATGGGCAAATGGAGTCCCATGATCATGAGAATTTATACTTAGGGGTTTTATGATTATTCCAAAAGTGGGATTTAAGTTTTATACACCGCCATAAATTAGAACCTATAAACCTATGAAATGAGGGTTTGATGAAAGAAAAATGTAGCCCCAATTATATATTGAGAAAAATAATAGATCTTACATGGGAGAAACTTACCAAATGTTTTAGAGGATGAATGCCAAGTGACTAAGATTAATTCCACATAGATCGAGTGGAACAATGATGGAAATCTAGTTGTGTTGAAATTTCCCAAGGAAGCCAAATGTGTCGTCTCTCCTACCAAGCCCAGTAAAAATAATAGGATCGGTCAAAAAATTACAAATACTGACGAGAAGTAAAAAATGTGAGAGTAAGAAATCATGAGATAGAAATACTCCTTGTAACCATGCAATTCAAAAAAGAAAGCAAGGTGTACATCTCCCACAGGTGTGCCCCTCTCCAAATCGACTTCCTTGTCAAATAAATAAAATGGATCCAGAAAAAATATGCCACATATTCATCAATAATCTCCAATGCAAACGAGAAATAATGTCAGTTGATCACAAAGAACATTCTTCAATCATCCACAAAAGACAAGAGATCCCAGAAAATTTTCTCTATTATTCTTCAAGAGATAATAGTGTCAAATTTCTTGATGGGATACAATGGGGGGGATCTCCTTTATATAGATTTTGAGAGACCCAAACCCTAACTTTCTTTTACTTCTGAAGGTTGAGATTATAACATCATCAACGGTGGAGATTAATTTTACATGGATCAATACATGAATCAAGTTGACTAGATCAAGGGGGGCACACTTTTTGGCCAATGATGCCTTGTCTAAGTCAAAACATAAGATAACATGAGTTATAACATGATAATACATCAAGGGGTCACCTTAGGGGCTCAATTCTCCTCAATTCTCCTCTCTCAAGTCCTTCTTTTATCCACCTTGTTGTTTAGCCCCACCCTTCTTGGGGCCCTTCTTGAACTTGTTCTTTCCATTGGAATTCAAAGCCACATTCTACTCATCCTCCCTGCTAGTAGAAGAGCTCCCATACATAAGACTTCTCCGAGTCTCCACCTGAACAAAGTCATCCCAAAGTCTGTCCCAAGAAGGTAAGTTCTCCCTGGTTACTATAGCCCCCACAAAAACAACACGAGGCTTTGCAACCCCATTCACAGCTGTCCACACTAGCTTAGATCCAGACACAACCTCCCCCACTGATGCAAGCTCATCTCTCACCTCTTATTCCTTGAGAAGTCACTCCCTCAACCTTGGCCATCTTGATACTATTCAATTTTTCCCTCAACACCATTTTTTTGTTCTCATTTGAGCTTTGAAACAAGTTGGTCAAAGCATCCCACATCTAATATGCACGGGGTTTGCTAGATATGTGTGGGATAACATGATATTTAACTACATATAGAATAATCCTTCTAGGTTTTATGTCCTTGTTGAAGGCCGCAAGTTCTTGTGGATCAATGGAAGCGAAACTATGACAGGGTTTGCTTGTGTGCTATGAACCACTTCATCCCAAAGTTCATTTTCCTCCAATATAAGCACCAATTTCCATAGGACAAAATTCTCAGCCCCATCTAGCCTATCCTCCAACCTAAGTCATGTTGCCATTTCACTACTAATTCAAGTCTCATCAAGGTGCTACCCAATGACAAAATAATTCACTGATAGATTGAAAATTTTCATTGTATTAATTCTGCTCCTTCTATAACTCAGCTCCGATACCATGTAAATTTTTATCACATTCCTCAACTCGATTTCAAGCCACTATTTTTCTCATTGTTTAATGCCCAACCCAAATTACTTTTAGTTGCAAATTTAAGTCATTTTCCCAAGCAATTTTGACTAAAACACATTTTACAACTTTTAATGAGCAGTAATAAAAGCACAGTCACACATAAAAAAATTCAGACTCAAAATTTTTTGGTCAATTGACCCAGGCAAAACCCCAACCTCCAGGGAAAACTTGTTCTTGAGAGAGAGAATTTTATTTTCTTTTATAAAATTAAAGTACAGCAAAAACAGAGATAAACTTATCTCCCGCACAGTACTCAACAAATTGACTGAATTATGAAATTTTTACAGTCTGAAAATTCTGCCAACCAGCTGTCTCAAAAACTGTGTTAAACTAATTGTACTAAATGTCTCGATTTTTGTGCCCACAATTGTACCGTACGATCAGTACAAACCTCGATTTCTGTCCTCCCTGTTGTACAGACTGCCTCGAAATTCATGTCCAGAAAACTGTATAGTTTGTCTCGAAATTCATGTCCATAAGACTATAGAGACTACCACAAAATTTGTACCCAAAATAGTTGTTGCACGAAATAACAATGAATGATGATGTACTTACCTCAAATTTTGTGCCCAAAAAACTCGTTGAGATTCGTGATATACCAAAAATGCCCTTTAACTGTCATACGATCATTGGGAATCATGCCGACTGCTACTCCCTCTCATACTACGGTTTCTCCTCTCTTTCTACTCTCCAAATCTCATGGATGAAAAAGAATGAGTCTCTCATGCCTTCCCTTGCCTTTTTTGTGTCTTATGAGGAAGTTGAATGGTCATCTAATCAAATGACTCACAATGATTTAGATGGATGGATGAGATTAAATGCACATTTAATTCTCACCAAAATTAATTTCACTCACCTCATTTAAATTTATCAAAAAATCACTTTAATCTCTAAATTGAAAATTAAAACTCATCTCAAGTCATTAATTGCAAGGGTCATGTTATTTTCCTCTTTTAAGTGACTTAGGAAAAAATCACTAGGAGAACATATTCCTAGGTACAAAAATCAACATTTATATTTTGCATCATTTAGATATAACATTTATGTGTTCCAATGCTTTAGTGTCTAGAGACACTGTTGGGTGGAGCACTTGTTTTGATGACTAAAGGAAAACCATCTGGGGAAACTGACCACACTGTCCAAGCCACATACTTCATAGACAGAGACACAGAACAACATGAAGTCTATCATGCACAAGGGTTAAGATGGGGAAAGTCTCAATCAACACAGGTCATGGGAGAAAAACAACTATGAATGAACATGATGGATGGGAACAAATGATACATGGAACTAGCATAGAACTAAGGTTTAAGATTTGTGTAAATCATGGCATAAACAATAGTCTTCAACATTAGAATCTTTAATCATTCGCAACACAGGTTTAAGCATTAGTACACATGTAATATAAGCACAGGTCACCGTGATCATCCTAACATAACAAGCGTAGGTTTTTAACATACATCAAAGAGAAAATCCAATCCAGGAGCCATATACCTGATCTCACCATATACTTGTCTATATATGACATGCCCATCTGTAACTGTGTGTAACATATCTGCTCGAATGAACAAGCTCACCACTGAAATAATCTCAATGGATAAAGAGATCTCAATCCTAGCAAGGAAACAATTTGAAACCACTATTGAACAAAAGCTCTGAATGGCTAAAAAAAATATGATCCATGCTGAAACCGCATCTCAATGAATAACTTGAAAAATAAAGAGATAAATATGTATGTTGCATCATGGTATCCCGACTGCAATATATATGTGATAACATCTGGCTCCAACTGGGACAAGTGCTCTAATGAAGAGATTGCTTGAAAACCTCAGAAATATCTGGTCTGCAGCACTATCTCAGCAACAAAAATCAAGCACTTTAATTTTCTGCTTCCTCTTCATGTGTACATGTTTTGTGCACATGGAAGCAAGAAATACCAGAGCAGCATGTATGGGAAAAATATATGCGTAAAATAAACTGATAAAAGCAATGTTGGAAATAAAACACTGACAATAAACTCTACTAGAATAATAGATGATAAAACTATGCAAGAGGCCATACTCAATGGCCAGAAGACTCGAAAAGACTCAGGACACATGTAACACTCATAAAAGATTCAAACCACTGCTCAGAGGAGCTTATTCAATCCCACCTACCCTACTCTAACCAGTGAAACAAGTGTTAAGTAAAATCATAGATCCAAAGTAACCACTTGTTGAAAGGATCAATTGATCTTTCTTTACATATAATGGCACAACAAGTTAAAAATGGCTTGGAAGTAATATAAATGAAACATGACACCACTCTAACTTGTTGTTTGAAAATTAAAGAAAGATATGGATAAGACGAAATGAAATCATGCCAAGGCGGAGACTAATTTGTGCAAACTCCATCCATCAAAATAATAATAGGATCATAAAAATAACGTGAGTTTAATGTTGATGGAAGAACATAATGTGGCACATGATTCAACCTCTCCACGATGTTCTTTGTAACTCACCTACCCAGCTATGACACTCGATTTTGTATACTCCGGGAATGATAGTAGAATTAAATGGGGACAAATTGTAATGTAATGGAATTGAGGTTGATATTCGACCACTTTTTGTTCAATCATGGAGAAAATATGAAAATGCTCTTTATAAACCTTCTTCAACCACCTATAAGAAAGATTGGTCAGCTGAAAAATATTATTCATCCAAACAGACTGAAAAATGCATTTTCTTCAATTATGTGACTATGATTAGAGTCCTGACTGAAGATTTCAAAAATAAAAGCTTGATCAAGACACAAACCCATACAAGAAGACTCAAAAAGTGGGATGGAAGGGTGGATTGAAAATTTTATCCCATATGACTTAGAACAATTGATCTTGGAAATTGATGAGAGAAAAAAGTTTTCAATTGAATTCTAGTAATGATTGCAAGATTTGAAGCAAGGTCAGTATCCACACATTGAACCAACTTCCTAATTAAGGATTGGATAAGGAATTTTATCAATACAATTAGGACAAGGATGTTTTTTATCAGGTTCACTTACAAGCATATCATAATTATCATGTGATTGATCTTCTTCTGAGATATGATCAAAAATTGAATCAAAATACAACGTCAACCAGGAAATGAGGATCTTTGATAGATTCACAGCTTAGAGAATCAACTATGGATGGTTTTGATAGTGATCATTTTGTTCTCCCTCTTTATTTGTGCCTTCTTGAGGTAATGATGACAAGATTCTAATAAGTTCCCCTTCTATATCAATATCAAAGTCATAATCCTGAAGGGTCAACATTTGTTCATCATCATCCTCTTGCATCAAAGGGTCATTCAAAGGCATATTCATTGTTGGCTCAGGAGTAGAGGAATCAATTTGATAATGAAAATCGTCACTTATCTCATTATGGTTATCCTGGTCATCTTTATCAGATTGATCCTCAACAACACATTCATTATTTGGTTGTATGGACTTATCAATGTTTTTACCCCATTCTTCTCTTAATAACTTAGTGAACATGTCGTAGCCATTGATGGATCTTGGTGCTAACTGATATAACAAAAAACCGGCATTGCCTCCTAGGGACTCATCTAGGGCTTGCATATAAACATCTTCATCCTCTGCACACAGGGATTCCATATAACACCAAAAAGCATCCAAGTGACTTTTAATTGATTTGATTGCATTTGCATAGAAGTGAGGCAACCTTTCGATGTATCTATTTGGCATAAGATGAGGCGCCCCATATATTTCAAAGAAATCAAGACAAGATAGAAGTTGCTTTTTAAGCTTGGTTGGATTTTCCTTTATCTCCTTTAATTATTGGAGGAATAAATTCAAGTTCATTATGATTTATGGGATGGGTTCACTTCTCAGTGGAGTTGTTAGGCGAACGAATTACTGTGTCCACCAACGGATAATGCCGTAGGAGAGGTGAGTGAAATTCATGCAATGATTGTAAATATTTAAACATATAAAATGTAATCACTGAAATTAAACCGGATGTGATATGAATGATAAAAAATGTAATTACATTCACAGACATTGAAGGCAAATTAGATGAACCAAGGTAGGCCTCTACCTCCCCGACAACGACGCCAAAAATGTTATCTCGGATCTTGTAGTTTCCCCATAGGGTGATCCTATCTAGGATGGAAGAGGAAAAGAAAACTAAAGTCGTGACCTACGATATCCAAGACCTCAGAAAGAACTCAAATGTCATGCCAGTCAAGGATACCGACACTTTGGGATCAATGAAAACACTAAGCACAATAACCAAGATAGCCCTAAAAACAAGGAAAGCAAGTCAATAACCCAAGGAATCTTGACTAAATCTCTTAGTATTATATTTAATTAGATATTTGTACAATTACTAAGAGATTACGAGTGTCTGTTTGAAAATCTCCAATTTACACTACGGTTTTAAGCATGGAAAATTGGATCTGGAGGTAAATGGTGAAATTAAGTGAAATTGGACACTCAGATTGATTACTAGGTGTAAGATAATGTGATTAGAGGTGAAACTAGCAATACCCAGTTCGTAGATCTGGAAATACCCACCCCTCGCAAGGAAGGCGTCTTCCCTAAGAAGCAGACCAGTGTGTTGATGGGCAAATGGAGTTCAATGATCGTGAGAATTTAGACTTAAGGGTTTTATGATTATTCCAAAGTGGGTTTTAAGTTTTCAAACATCGCCGCAAACTAGAACCTTTAGATCTACAAAATGAGGGTTTTAAATAAGGGTTTGATGAAAGGAAAATGCAGCCCCAATTAGATATTGAGAAAAATGATAGATCTTACCTGGGAAAAACTTACCTAACGTTGCCGATGATGAATGCCAAGTGACAAAGATTATTTTTTCGCATAGATAAAGTGGGGCAACAATGAAAATCTAGTTGTGTTGAAATCGCCCAAGGAAACCAAATGTGCCCTCTCTCCTACCAAGCCAAGTAAAAAAAATAAGATCGATAAGAAAAATGACAAATACTGACGAGAAGTAAAAAATGTGAGAGTAATAAATCATGAGATAGAAATGCTCCTAGTAACCACTGTTCAAAAAAGAGAGCAACGTAGGTGTCTCCCACAGTTGTGCCCCTCTCCAAATCGACTTCATTGTCAAATAAATAAAATGGATCCAGATTCACCAACAATCTCCAATGCAAACAAGAAATAATGTCGGTCGATCACAAAGAACATTCTTCAATCATCCACAAAAGACAAGAGATCCCCAAAAAAATTCTCTATTATTCTTCAAGAGCCAATGGTGCCAAATTTTCCGAGGGGATACAATGAGGAGGGTTTCTCCTTTATATAGCTTTTGAGAGACGTAAACCCTAAATTTAGTTTACATCCAATGGTTGAGATTATAACATCATCAAAATGGAAATTACTTTTACATAGATCAAGGAGGGCACACTTTTTTCCCAATGATGTCTTGTCTAAGTCAAAACATAAGATAACATGAGATATAATACATCAAGGGGGTCACCTTAGAGGCTCAATTCTCTCGAGGCCCCATTACAACATCAAATCATAAGATATAACACCGTGATATATCATATATCCAAGGTCAGGGGCGCCCCGTGGGGGACACTCATTGGATGAGCCAAATAAATAATCCCAGACCAACTGATGACTTAAACTGGAGTATAAGTGTCCGGAGAGCCACAATACATCATCTAGATAAGTTCTCTTGCCAATTCCTTGACCATAGAATTCAAATCGATTTTCCCAGTGATTTCCTAGTTCATTTTTCTGATGATACAACCTATGAAAATCATAAAATCATCATATCTTCATTCAGGATGAGAACTGGGGAAAACTAACTGCACAAAATATCTAGAGACATAGAAGAATCATAATAGTGACTACTCATACCCCCTGGAACACTATGGTTCTCTAAGAGAACCAAAATCACTGCAATAATAATATATTCTGACCAATAATAAAGTGATAATAATCATCGATCATACAATCTAAATCCAAACTCTGAAAACTAGAACCGTGGCATTAGTCCTAGGTATGTCTGCAGTAAATATAAGCATTGTCAAATTTCTAGCCACCGCCTTGGGAACCATGTTTGACTTGGTCAATTGTGTTAAATTTTCTTAAGATTTGATTAAATTATCTAGGATCTTTAACTGAAAGAATAACAAGTACAACAAAATGCATAAAATGTAAAAGATGCACAAGACACAAAGATTTTCATCGGGGAAACCATAAAGGAGAAATCCCGCAAAACTTCTTCAGAATAGTAAGAGGATCAAAAGTAGTGATAAGAAATGTTCAGTGGCTAACTTTCTCTCTTCCTGTGACTGTCTCTCTCTCTCTCAAACGCCTTAGAGAGTGTGTAAGGTGTGTATAAATGAGGGAGAGTGCCTCCCTATTTATACCCTTTCAAGTCACTGACCAAATATAAGACTCAAACCTACATGTCATCTCACATGGGGCCCACTCCTCCTAGAGAGACCACAATTACATATTATATGATGTTACACTGGAGACTATTGCCACGACTTACAACGGAAGTTGTACCTCAAGATATAGACACAATTTAGACATCCCGTAAAGGGGTAACACATATCCCCAATGGGGGTACAACAACATACAATGATAATATACATCAGAATATCTTCTGAAGTTACAAATACATCAACAAATTGAGTTGACCAAGTCAAAACACCCAAACTGAAGGTGATATGCTGGATCAAACTGAACCTGTGGGAATCCAAGGTAAGAACTGCTCCAAGATGTAGATTAAACCAACTTAAATCATGTTATTCAAAATCATGGTGACAATAAGAATAACCACCGAGAAGATATATTTGTGTTTTTTAGTAGTCATTGAATCTTTTGGAAGTCTCTTGTATATGCCATAGTCACAAAATTTAAACAATTTGCTAATGTTGGGTGAGGATAGAAACAAGGCTAAGTAAAGGGTGATGACCTCTAGTTGGTTTTGACCACATGATCTCTCCGAACGATGACAAATACACTCGAGAAAAATGACATGTGCATGACAGATAGCAATAGGGGATGGTGGTGCCTCACAAATGGATAAAGTACTTGGGCTTGTTCACTTCAGACTCTAGCAAGTTTTCATATACAGATTTGACAATTTTGAACACTAATCAACCTTCAAAGACAGATTCCCTGGAGAGCCTTCTAGGCCTCCAAAAAATGAAAAAGACAAAACCTTTGTAGGTTACTCTCACCCTGTTGCCCTGTAGGGAGAAATGAGTTGAACATTATACAAAGACTGAGTGTTCATCCTTTGACCATTGACTTTTTTCAAACAACCTTTAATTTCACATAAGATAATAGTCAGCCTCCAAAGGCAGGTGCCCTAGAAAACCTTCTGAGCTCCAGTAAATGACTAAAGCCTAGCCCTGCTGCCAGTGAGCATCCATAGCCCCAACAGGTTTGCCTCGCCCTGTTACCCTTGTGGGGGGTAAATGAGCCTAACATTGTTCAAGGAATGAGTGCTCATCCTTTGGCCACTGATTAATTTATAACATTTATATTTTGCATCATTTAGATATAACATTTATGTGTTCCGATGCTTTGATGTCTAAAGACATTGTTGGGTGGAGCACTTGTTTTGAGGACTAAAATAAAACCATTCGGTGAACCCGACCACACTAGCCAAGCCACATACTTTATAGCTAAAGACACATAACAACATGGAGTCTATCATACACAGGGGTCAAGATGGAGAAAAGATCTTCAATGTCACAAGTCTCAATCAACACAGGTCATGGAAGAAAACCAACTACGGATGAACTGGATGGATGGAGACAAATGATACATGGAACCAGCGTAGCACTAAGGTTTAAAATTTGTGTAAATCATGGCATAAACAATACTCTTCAACATTAGACTCTTTAATCATTCGCAACACAAGTTTAAGCATTAGTACACATGTAATATAAGCACATGTCACCATGATCATCCTAACATAACAAGCTTAGGTGTTTAACATACATCAAAGAGCAAAATCCAATCCATGATCCATATACCTGATCTCACCATATACTTGTCTCTATCTAATATGCCCATATGTAACTGTGTGTACCATATCTGCTACTCTGCTCGAATGAATTAGGTCACCTCTGAAATCATCTCAATGGACAAGGAAATCTTGGTCCTGACAAAGAAACAATCTAAAACCGCTGCTGAACAAATGCTCTGAATGGCTCAAGAAAAAATGATCCATGCTGAAACCCCATCTCAATGAATAGCTCATAAAAATAAAGAGATAAATCTTTATGTTGCATCATGGTAGCCCAACTACAATATATGTGTGATAACAAGACCGCATCTTTTTTCATGCAAATTATATGTGATTGCTATAAAGTAAATAACTAATAAATAGATGAATGTAGCATCAACATGTAATCGTAAGTTTTATTTTATTCTTCACTAAAAGTTTGAAGTAACTTCCAACCAAAAAATTCACAACCACAAGTACACTATGAATACAAAAGGCCTCATTGTTTCCATTTTTCATGCAACTGCAACTTTGTATTTCTTTAAATCCAAAAGAACATAATTGATCTCAATAAACAATTAAAATTATGTAAAATATTTGATGAGAAAAAATTATCTTAAAAATTAAGTGAACAAAAAAAATTAACAAAATCCATATACATTAACATCAATGAAAATTGTGTGTTTATACTAATTTGAAAAATTGTGCATTGAATTTTAATTACTCTAATTAAAACATTCAAAATTATCTACATTCTATTTATTATTCTAACTCTTACCGTTTGCCATCCAACATGGGGTGTCAGGAGGGGCATTAGAACATGTGCCTTCCAAAGGACAAAGACCATCGATGGAGACCCGATGTGATAGTTTGGCAAATATAAGACTGGAGTTTGGAGAAGCCTCGAGCCATTAGAGATAGAATATGCATTTCACATGTCATCAAAGTTATTCCACTTACTCAACGAATTATGAAAGCAGACTCGTGATGAAAACAATTTAGGCAAAGTGACTATTCAAGGGGATTGGGTACTTAGAGCCAAACTTTCTTCCTAAAGGCCTATATCCAGATTGGGGTTGGAAAGGCATAGAAATGTAGCCCATCACAAACTACAACTCAAGGACTCCATTTCACAGGTTCTCCGTGTTGAAGCAGTGGGTTCTAGCATGCGTGTTTGCTACTAAATAAAGGGCATGACACACAGATTGGTGTCAGGATTATGTTGGAAGACATTGTGCCAAGTTTAGAATGCTAAAGCATTTTTTATCCATCCAACTAACTGCAAAAATGTTGAAAATACAAAATTCAGCAATGGACACAATGGCACGTCATTATTAACAGTACTATATGCAACTTTCTCTAACGTATAAGAGCCTCTCACTTAGAGCTGTAGATAAATAGGCTAAATCTTAAATACATAGATTTTATCTTTCTCAAGAGGATAAACAGTTGTACATATCCTTTCTATAAGGAGTAAGCAAATTGGAATCGCTCTAATTAGACTTCCACTCCAATTTAAAATAACCAATGAAGTATGTTATATTATTTTCCCATGATAATATCAACATAGTAGCATAATGCAATGTTGTAGTAACATCTACAGTCGATATAATAGGATAGTATAACCGATAACATAATAAACACTATATATCTCTCGTGGACTATATATCTACAGTCCATATAATTTGATAGTATTTACCATTCTTTGGAAATTTTCTGTGAGTCTTCTAATAGTCTAATAACTTTATCATTAGTGCTAGGGAAGGTCGTTGAAATGCAAGGCAACTCTCTATCTAAGCTCGAGGCATTCAAGGAATACGGTGGTGTCCTCAAC
>LPNX010335286.1:339623-375345 GCA_001517045.1 Pseudotsuga menziesii | reverse complement strand
TAAAATCCTAAAAACCTAGCATCTAAAACCAAAAATCTTCCCTAAACCTCCCTCTTAACCCTACGACCTTCTTCCTTCTACCCTTGGCCCAATTCAAAATCCCTAAACCTGCCTAATGCTACCTTTTCTTTACTGCTGTTAACCTTAACAGCCCCCTAACTAGACCTAAAACATCCCTTCCCTTAAGCCCGACTCCAAGATCAAGGGTGAGCCTCCGAGGCCTCCTTTTGCAGCCCTAAAACAGTCCCTTCCCGCTACTCCTTAAGTTTGCAATTTTATTGCAGACTATCCACTAGTGGGCAGCCTTCAAACACCTGCAACAAACACACAAACAAAGGTCAAGAGGTTAGTCGAACAGGTAGTCAACAAAATTTATATTTGTGATATGTAATATGTATTGAGTGCACACTGCCTGGAACATTTTTACAGTACGTTTCAGACTTCATTTTCAGACGTATACTGTATCCATTTTGTTATGCATGAACAGTCTTTTAATTACCTGATAATTATTCGAAAAAAGTGATCTATATTCATGTAATTTGGTACTTTCTACCGTTGTAACACATTGGATGGTAGCACTCTTTGTCTTGGCTGTCATATTGTTTATTTTATCAGACATATTGTTTGTTGCAAATGATTGGCTAATGGGATGCCTAACATATGAACCAGAATAGATCCATCTTAACAAGGATCTACCAAGCGCCGAAAGGGATCAAATCTCTCGAACTCCAAACCCCCTTTTTAGAGTGGAAATGTTGAGGGAATGTGAACGGAATGTTTATGGTTTTAATTTGTAGTCTTAAATATTTGGTTCTAAAAAATATTTTAAATCTAAATTGAGCCAACATGTTATTTTTTATAAAGGACACGTGTCAGCTCTAGTATGAACATGTAAGGACTTACACATCTCCCCCTATTGGGTTGTAGAATGCGCCTCTTCGATGCAATGATAACCGGTATAAAAATGTGGTGCCTTTGTCAACTTGTCCACCAGAACCATGATGGAATCATGTTGCCTCCAAGTCATGGACAGTCCTGTAATAAAATCCATGGAAACAACTTTTCATTTCCATTCTGGAACTGCCAAAGGTTGCAATAACCCTGCTGGGTGTTGATGATCAACCTTCACTTGCTGACATTTCATGCACCTTGCAACATACTCAGCAATGTCCTTCTTCATTCCTGGCCAAAAATACTACTTTCTGGCTGTAGCAATTGTCTTCTGATATCCTGGGTGACCAAAATAGGGAGCTTGATGTATCTCATCCATAACAATTCTCCTCAAATCTGCTACATTTGGGATATAAATTATGTTTTTAAAGGTAAAAAGTTCATCCCCTTCCAACTTATACCCTTCATACCTCTTTTCATAATTTTGTTGCTGCAACTTGTCCTTGACCTGTGCATACAATTCATCTTCAGCTGCATGATAAGCAATCTGCTGCTTCAAAAATAATTGAATTCACCATTGCATGGTAGCAATGATAACGTTTATCAATAGTAATATATCTTATCATAAATCGGAGTATAACAATTTATGGCACTAAGAACACTTTTTTGCTCTCCAAGCTAGGGTTCGCGCGGGCTCTGTTTTTTGGGTTTCGTGCGGCTACACAAGTTTGGTTTTCTAGGCCGCTGTGCCCCCTGCCCTGATAGGTTCTCATGCCTAACGTCGGGGCTAGCCCCTCCCCGGGCCCCTGTGATGAAGAATCCGCTTTCAGGAACTTGATCTCTGGTAGATCCAGGAATCTCGGCTCTGCTCCAATCCCCAAATTCGTAAAGAAAATTGATGAGGTCCCTGTCATTGACCTCCCCCCTCAACATCCTATGCATATAGTTGTTTCCCTGGCAGATCGTGCATTGGTTGGTCAATTTACCGGGATATGGCCATCCCCTAAGACCACAAACAACTAGATCCAAAAGAACTAGCGGCCTTTGATCTCCAGCAGTGTTACTTGTTATGCAGTTGGTAGAGGGTTTTTCCTATTTGAATTTATTGCCAAGGAAGACCGAGATCTGATCTTCCACAGCAGCCTGTATTTTATGGGACCCCAAGGTCTCTATCTGAACAAATGAACCCCAAATTTTGACCTAGCAGTGGATGTCCCCAAGGTTGTTCCTGTCTGGGTCCGCCTTCCAAATCTCCCGATTCATTGCTGGACCCCCTCGTCGCTCTTGGCAATTGGGGACAGACTTGGCAAATATATTGACAAAGCCTATCCTAAGGAGAACTATTCATGTGCCAAGATCTGCATTGAAGTAGATCTGGAAGCAGGCCTGCCTGAGGCAATCAAGCTTACGGTGGGAGAATGGCAGCACTTTCAAAAGCTGGATTATGAGCAGCTTCCATTCAAATGTCGTCATTGCCATGAGTATGGGCAATTCCAAAAGAGCTACCTTAAGCGTTTGATAGATCTATCAGAAAAAGACCAAGAAGAAGGGTGGACTCAGGCAAAGAGAACCAAAACTAACGCAAGGAAAAATCAGAAGAAAAAAAAAGATGAAAGAAGCTTTGGTCATGTAAGGAAGGAAGAAGCACAAAAAAAAACCCAAAATGACGAAGGGAATAGTTCTGTCGATCATGCAATCGAAACCCCGGACCCAAGGCAGGATGAGGCCCTGGTCTGCGAGACTGGGGATCCACCTAGCTCCAATGCCGATGGGAAAAGCCCATCCAGCAAAGGGAAACATCAGGAAGAAAACAGTCAACCTAAATCCTTGATCCCTTCTTCAGATGAGGAGGCCTCAGAAGAAGAGGAAGGTGAAGTTGGAAAGCCGTAGCCTTCGCAAAAAAAATCCCAAAATGGGGAGGAAAACGGACAAAGAAAGAAGAGAGGAAGCCACCTACAAGGACAAGCTTATTGGAGCACAAGCCACAATCGAATCAATGTTGAACCCCAAGAATACAAGATAGAAAGGGCAGGCCAAAGGGGCTGCCAAATCATCCAAAGGTAAATAATGAAGATTGTCTCCTGGAACGGTAGAGAGTTAGGGAGCAGGATAAAATCTGAAGCAATGAGAGATCTAATCCGAATTTCCAACCCTGATATTCTTCTGATCCAGGAGACAAAAATGGAGGAAGAGGACTTCCTCCAGTCAAGCCAAATGTACTGGAAAAATAGTGAAGGTATAGCAAGGAGCACTCGTGGTGCATCTGGAGGTATAGGCACTCTTTGGAAAAATGCCTCATTCGAGTTAGTCCAATCCACTTCTCATATGCACTGAATCCTCTCCATTATGCATCACAAGGAATCTGGTACTCAGGTTAGTATTCTAAATGTCTATGTCTCGGCCTTGCTTTCGAAAAAAAAAAAGACTGTTGGCAAAGCATCCAAGAAGTCCTTGCTTCCCAGCGTCCAGTGAACCTCACCCTTGCTGGGGATCTAAACATAACGCTCAGTGCCAAGGAAAAAAGAGGAGGATCTATTGTCAGAGATTCTATAAGAGAAAATGTGGAAGATATTATGAGGGACTGGGATCTTGAATATGTCAACCTGTCGGGGGCCTATTCACATGGACCAACAGAAGAACTGGTCCTGGCCATATTGTTGCTAGGCTGGACAGGTTTCTGGTTCAACAATCCTTCTCTGTGCTTGGGTTCAGATCGGATTCCTCTATCTTGGCCTTCGGCATATCGGATCACAAGCCAATCCTTCTTGATCTGGCTGAAGAAAAAAAACTTGGCCCCATCCCCTTTCATTTTAGCCCAATCTGGATCACCCAAGACGAGTTCCACAATCTAGTCAAGTCGGTTTGGGATGTCCCGGTCTCTGGCTCCCCCTTTTATATCTGGGAAGAGAAGCTCTGGCGACTCAAAAAAGCTCTCAAAGACTAGGCCAAGTCTCCGAAGTCTTCTGTAGCCCAAAGGATTGAAGCGCAGCAAAGTCTCGAAAAACACCAAAGGTGGCAAGAAATTCAGCCGCTAAATCTCTCCAGCCTAGAAAAAGAAACTAACCTCCATCGAAGCCTGCATGCAGCCTGTAGGATCGAAGAAGAGTATATGAGGCAGAAGTCAAGATGTCTTTGGCTAAAAGCTGGGGACAAAAACATGACCTTCTTCCATAAGCAAGCAGAAGGTAGGAAAAATTTTAAAGCAGTAGAGGAGATCCAGACCCAAGGACAAACCATTCAGAGGTTTGAAGAGATCAAAAAGGTGGCGTTTGATCACTTCCAGAAGGTCTATATAGAAGAGGTTCCAAGAGCTCCTCTCTCCCCCATCCTAGAGTCGGTTCCCAATTTGGTCAGTCGTTCCATTAATAGGAAACTTATGGCTCCGGTCTCGTAAAAAGAAATAAAATTGGCCTTGGCATGTATGGAGCCCGACAAGGTGCCAGGGCCGAATGGGTTTACAGTCAAATTCCTTAAAGCATGCTGGAAAACTATCAAGCACAACCTTTATAGAATGGTCTCAAAGTCTCAAAACTGCAACAAGATAGGGGGGAGCACTATTCGGCCTTCCTCGCCCTTATCCCCAAAGAAAAAGGAGCCACCTCTTTTGATAGATTCAGACCGATTTCGCTGTGCAACATAGGATACAAAATCATCACCAAAGTTGTCGCAAACAGGATCAAAGAGGTCCTTCCGAGCATCATCCCGAAAAACCAAGGAGGCTTTGTAAAAGGAAGGCACGTTGCTGATAATATCATTCTAGTCCAAGAAGCAATCCATTCTAGCATTCAGCACCGAGAAAAAGGTATGATCATAAAACTGGATTAATCTAATGCCTTTGATAGAGTTAGATATGATTTTCTCTTTCAAGTAATGCAAAGGTTTGGTTTTGATCCTAGCTTCATCAACTGGATCCAAGCCTGCCTTAGATCCCCTTGGATCGCCCCCCTGGTCAATGGACGGGCTGCTAACTTTTTTCAGGCTTCCAAGGGTCTTCGTCAAGGTTGTCCTCTCTCTCCTCTTCTCTACGCTATTCAAGCCTCAGTTCTCAGTTTTCAGTTGAATCAAAGCCAACTCAATAATGATCTTATTGGGTTGCGCATTGCCAGAGGTGTTAAAGATATAAATCATGCCCAGTTCGCAGATGACACAATTCTGCTGGGGGGGGCGAGTGTGAACTTTGCCAGACTCTTCAAAAAGGAATTGAACCTCTACCAAGAAGCTTCTGGCAGTTTGACCAATTACAGGAAAAGTCAAATTCTAGGTTGGAATTGCAATCCTAGAGAGATGGCGGATATCAGCAGAATTACGGGTATTGAAGGTAAGACTCAATGGGATGCTTTCAAATATCTTGGAGTCCCTATCTTCAAATCCTCTCTGAAGTCCTCCTAGCTCCTGATCGTAGACAAAATCAAAAGCAGGATCAACACCTGGGGAGCAGCTTGGTTAAACTCGGCTGGGAAAGTGGTCCTCATAAAAGCAATGCTAACCAGCATTCCCATTTATCAATGCTCAATTCTCCTTGCTCCAAAAAAAATAATAGCCAGTATTGAAGCAATGCTCGAAAAATTCCTCTGGAAAGGGGGGAGGCAAAATGAGAAGAAGCTTCCCCTGGTTAGCTGGGATAAGATAACCAAGCCTTGGAGTCAGGGAGGACTTCAAATCAAGAATCTGGCTTCTCAAAACTTAGCTCTGGGAGCTAAAATTCTATGGAAAATCATATCTGGCAAAATGTCCTGGTGTAAATCTGCCCTCTGGAAAAAATATTTCTTCGGGAGTTGTATGAGAAGTCTGGACAACCCTCCGAGGGCAAGGAAAGGATCTGCAATTTTCTCAATTCTGTCGAAAGCTATTTCCTTCTTCTCCTCCAAGCTAACGTGGATCCCGGGGAACAGGAAACACATTAGGGTGTGGGAAGACTCGATCATGGGCGAGCCTCCGATAGAACAGTTCACTGGAATGGAACATCTAATAGGCTATATACAAAGTCGCAACCTATTAACTTTGTGGGATATTTCGGATGGGAACTAGGATGGCTCTTGGAAGAGCTGGAAAATCCCCTCTCCAAACCATTTGATAAATGACACTAACACTCTCATCGCCAAGCTTCGGGGGAAATCCCCAATCGATAGAAGCACTAAGGATTCCAGAGGTTGGGGGGGGGAATCGGGAAGCTATACAACCTCAGTAGGTTATAAGTCTTTTATCAAATCATGGAATTATGCGGAACTCGGCCATTTGGAAAAGCGTCTAGGCAGTGAAAAGCCTTCCAAAAGTCTATTTTTTTACATGGACTTTAGCCCATGGTAAAATCTTGACTGGGGAAAATCTAAGGAAAAAGGGGTGGGAAGGCCCTACGAGATGCCCTTTTTGTTTCAATAGTGAAGAGAATGTTTAGCACACTCTTATCTCGTGCCACTACGCCAAAGAAATATGGAAGTTGGCGCTTCCAAGGAATGCTTCGCTCCCGCTAGACAATATCCACTCTGTTAATCAACTGGGCTTCCAACTCTCCTTTTGCCAACCTCAAGTGTGAAAGAACCAAAGCCTACTAGATGGTCTTGCCAAAGATCATTCTTTGGAAAATATGGCTTGAAAGGAATTCTCAAATTTTCAAAGGAAAAGAGTTGATGGCCAGCCAGGTGGTTGCAACAGTTGAAGCTTTGTTGAGTGACTGTCTATCTTACCTTTGGTGTGGTGACCATCCTGTCGACAAAGTAGAATCTGATTGGCTCATCAGTCTTTCCTCGAATATCCCAATTGTCACCCCAAAGATCAGGAAGAGGAAACCTTGGGAACTCAGGTTAGATGGAAAGGATCTTGACTATTGGCTGAGAAGTCGACATTCGCAGGTTTTGTTTACGGATGGAGCCTCTAAAGGTAATCCTGAGGCGGCAGAGGGGGTGGGGTTATCTTCACCCCGAATGGAAAAATGGAAACCAAATTCTCATGGGGGCTCGGAATGAAATCAAACAATATAGCTGAAGCTTTAGCCCTTTGGCAAGGTCTTTTGATTGCCAAGGGCCAGAGAATTACAAGGCTATCAGTCTTGGGAGACTCGAGAATAGTTATTCAAGCTTTAGTCGAGGGCTCCCTTCCAAACCTTCAACACCTTAGTCAATTGATAAAAAAGATCCAGTCCCTTACCCGTTCCTTTCACAAAATTGATTTTTTCCACGTGCTCAGGATCCACAACAAAGAAGCAGACCTAGCAGCAAATATTGGAACCTCGCTAAGCGTCGACTCTCTCCTGATCAATGGCTCTTGTTCTTTGTGTCCTCTTCCATAGAACCGTGGCTGAGAGCTTGGAGATCTCTTGGCGCTCCTGCTCTTCTCCTCCCACGTGCCTGCCTCTTGGTGAAGCATGTGGCCATGTGCCAACGTGTGGGCTTTCATGGCAACGTCAGGAAGCTGTTAAATATGGTACTAAGAAAGACCAAATCAAGCACGCGGAAGGTTATCAGTCTCGTCGACATATTGTGAATTGGGTGAGGTGATGCTTGTTTTAATGAGCAACATGATGAATTCAGGTGGTCTGAGAGTTTGGTTTGTGAGGCGCTGTTGATGCCTGGAAATTCGCAGGCACAACAGCGAGGGATTCTCCCCAGTCAACGTTCCCAACTAGCCCGTGACTGTTTGGTATAGAGAATCCGTCCGGTTTGCGGTTCGGCTACTGTAGGTCAAGTAACAAAACTGAAAGGGTTTACCGGTTGCGGCCCGGTCCACCGTATATATTTTGTATTTTTGGCTTAAGATATGATATGCACGTGCCTAATTAACCATGCAGGGTGATAAGGATGCAAGGAGCAGTCACAAAGTGATGCGCAGGCTCTTACCTCTCGTCTTAGAACTCACAAGCATCTAAATCATACAAACAGTAATAAAGTAAAACTAACTAAGCTATCTCTAGAGAGCTGGATATTAATTCATGAGTAATGCACTACTATCCATACGTTATAGCAAATCGCAGATAGTTGTTTTTATAACCAAACATATAAACATGAATAAAAGTATACATGATAAGATAGCTCATCAACAGTTAAAACTCCCATTACTCATAGTGGAAAACATCATAAGGATACTGAAGAACATTCAGACAAGAACATAGGTTCAAGAAGTCAAAACGCTCCCACAGTTAATGAAACACAGTTGAAAACGAAATAGTTCCTCTTACAAGCAATAGTTTACAAGTTCTCCGAGGGGAAAAAGCCCTTCTAAGTTCTACCTTTCCAATATTTAAACTAAAACAATTGACCGCTTGGGCTGCCCCCAAACGTGTGGCCTTCTCTCTCTCTCTCAAAACGTTTCATATTCCCATTTTTTTTTTCTTGTATGCACTCATGATCTGCTTAGTAACTGATAGATCTTTCAGGTCTACGCCTTTGTCGCTACTGCTTTTGTCTTCTATTCCACTTGCCCTCCTTGCGATCCTGCCGGTTACAATTCGATCTTTGCCAAAACTGCCCAGCTATGCCTTTGCGCCGTGGTAGTCTGAACGGTCCCTTGAGTCCACCTGCAATTAATCAATGTGCATCATTCATTGGGATTGCATTCTAAAACAAAACGTCAAATTATATTAACCAAAACGGCTAATCAACAAGGAAGGCCATGTGTATTACTGTTATGAGACTTAACAAACGTCGACACCACTATCTTGTCCACCTACGAGTTCGAAAGAAAACACCAATGATGGAAAACAGAAAACTCATCGGCGGCTCAGAACGCTAACATCGGTAGGGTAGACTCATTCACAGCCGCATGAGCGGGTCTAAACAAGAGACGGGCACTGCGAAAACTCTTAGGCCTATCAGAGTTAGAAGAGTTATGACCTAAGTTATGGGCGGGAAAACTTCGCGTCGGAAATCGGAAAGACATCAACATCGGAAGCCAAATACTTTGCATAGCCGCAACGACGGAAGAGAAAAAGGCTACAGACATGCGACTAGAAATCGACACGCATCGGTGGGCGGAGCGCTTACATTTCGGGTAACTAGTCGCTTTGGGAGCCGCAACGGCGGAAGACAAACATACAACAACCTCCGATCAAACATAATTTGACGCCCAATCAATAAAAAATATTAAGTGTTCGCAACAGCTTTAAAATTCAGCAACAGTCAAAAACCTGTTTCACCTCCGAAACAGCGGCAACAATTGATCCGATTCATCCTCGACTAGCAAAACCAAACTCAAAATCTGCGACCCATAACAAATTTTAAACATAGGGGACTTATGAAGCAGGACGAGAGTTAATCTTCAAATTCATCCAAAATTACAGCATGACCAACACAGTTCACAGATCCAAACGATTCAAAGCAACACTAAATCATGAGGAGGGGACCAAAATTTGAAAAGATTTGGGGAGAACAGTTGTCGCTGCAACAATTGGCGATTACCTGGTGAACCTAGATCTCTGGACGATTATTCCTTGAGTGATAGGGTGTTTAACAACAAACAAACCTATTGAATTCTTCCAGCTATCTGGATTTCTCAAATAGCGAATGTATGTACCTTTAATCATTGATGATAATCCGATTTGGGAGAGTGGAAACCAGGATTTTCAAGTCAAGATAACTCTTTTGAGGCCGAAAGATGAATTTCATTGTTACTTTTGTCT
Source organism: Pseudotsuga menziesii (assembly GCA_001517045.1). Taxonomy (NCBI): domain Eukaryota; kingdom Viridiplantae; phylum Streptophyta; class Pinopsida; order Pinales; family Pinaceae; genus Pseudotsuga; species Pseudotsuga menziesii. The sequence continues at coordinate 365,843 of LPNX010335286.1, read as the reverse complement.
TCAGGTAGCTGCCAACTTGGACACCACAAGATTGTAGCATATGGCGAACAGAAATATTCATTTGTTCCTCATTCCCATGCCACTTAAGCACTTTTTGTGCTTTTGGACTTTTGTCCTTTTCATATGAGTCTTCCTTCATGCCTTTCTTTCTGAATTTTAATTCAGGCTCCTCTATCCCAAGTGTCCTTTTGTGTGAGAGGCGTATTCACGTTTCAGCTCACGGACGGAGAGGAACTTTTGGCGATTTAGTACTTATAGGTTCAGCATTTGTTTTTTATATATAATGCTTTCATAGGAGTTTTTTTACTCTTTTCTACCTTTTGGCGTTCCTTTCTTGGCATGGGATCATTTGTATTTAATATACTGTTCACTGTACTTCTTTCCATGGGCCCTTTGCTGTCATTCCCTAGGACATTTAAATGTGATATGGATAGAGCATCAAAATAGTATTCCAGACCCTTGGATTCTGGTTTATTTCACAAGGGTTAAGCAGGACTTCACTGCGTACATAGCTATTCGAGAAAACTGCTAAAATGGAAGAAGTTCTTTTAGACAAACAGCAATACACAGTCTTACACCCAAGAATGTTAATCATTCCAAAATTCTGATATTCCCCATGCAACTGCGGGTTTGCTTCCTTTATTGAAATCAGTGAAATTTAAACTAAAACAAAACTAAACTTCATGACTCGAAAAGACGACCAAGCCAGATTATTTATATACAAGATAGAACAACATAAACAAAGCTCAGGAAAAATAAGGTTTGAGAACTAAGCCATTTACTAGTAAGTTCTCTTCCCACCCTTGTAGATCTTGCAACTTATAAGTGGAAGGGCCAAGCTTTGCCGCAATCTGGAAAGGACCTACCCACAAATGCTGGAATTTCGTGTGTTTTCCTTTCCCATCATGGGGGTGGTCCCACTTGAGAACCAAATCTCCTACTTCAAAGTCTTTTGTTCCTGCCTTGTGTTTGTCGAACCATCTCTTTATTACCTCTTGTTGCTGCTTAAAGCGTTCTCTAGCTTTAGATCGAGCCTCTTCCGCTTTCAGGAGATTATATATCCTTATTTGCAAAACTTAATCATCCGACCCTCTAGATTCTTGAGCTATTATGGACGAGGGTAGCATGATATTGGGGGGGAGAATGGCTTCTTTACCATACACAAGGGTATACGGAGACACTCCTATCAAAGACTTGGGGGTGACTCTATTAGCCCAAAGGGCGTTTGGTAGCGCTGAGTGCCAACTCCTCTGGTTTTCTATTAGAGTCTTCTTTAAAATTCTAATCATATTTTTGTTAGTAGATTCAGCCAGGCCATTTCCTTGTGGATAGTAATTAGCAGAATAATGCAACTTTATTCCTTTCTCATGAGCAAAAGCAGTTAATTTAATCGATGAAAAGTAAGTAGCATTATCAAAGACTAAAGAAACTGGAACTCCAAACCTGGTCATAATATGGTCCTGCAGGAAGCTGATGACCACGTCCTCATTTATTTTGCGCAGCGGGATGGCTTCGACCCATCGAGTGAAGTAATCGGTTGCGGTCAGAATGTACTTGTGTTGTAGGGAAGAGTTCAGCTTTATCTCCCCAATAATATCCAACCCCCATTGCTCGAACGGCTCTGTGATCATCACAGGCTTCAGTGGTGCTTTCGTCGCATCTTCTTTCTCTAAGCATCTAAGAAGAACTCCGTCGTAATTTTTTCTGAAAAAATTTCCTTCAACAATTTGATAGGAGACTGATTTAAGACGCAGCGCTCTTCTTTGCTTAGAATTCCAATGTTCTGGCAACAATCTTGCTTGAAGGTAATGCACGAGGTCTCTATACCAAGATTCGGGGGCTGTGAACAGAGCACATACATCCATCAAATGTAACTCAGCTTCGTCTTCCCAGGCATGTTCTTCATTGTTTCCATTTTCAGTCATTAGTTTGCACAACCCTTGCCCTTTAACTATAGAAGCTGGCTTGAATTCGAGGTCATACTCTTGAAGAGTTGTTACCCAATTGCCCCTTCTTTCTCCTAACTCCTTCTGTACAAAAAGGGATCTCACAGCTAGGCATGGGACGATCACCTTGGTTCGATTTTTTAATATGTAGGCTCTGAATTGTTTCATTGCTTTGAATACTGCATAAGCTTGTTTATCAATAGTCAGGTAATTTAATTCGGCCCCTTGTAGACCAGTGCTCATGAAAGATATTGGGAATTCATCCCCCCCATCTTCCTTTTGAGTAAGCACGGCTACTAGTGAATCATCAGATGCAAAAGTATACAGAATAAAATCTTTATCGAAATCCGGGCTTTTTAGGGAGGGTGCGTGTGCAACAGCAGTTTTAATTTTGTTAAATGCGTTCTTCTCAATCTCAGTCCATTTGAATTGTGCACTTTGCTTCACCATTTGCTGCAGAGGTTTGACAATCTGAGTGAAATCTGGCACAAATCTTCGTACGAAGTTTATTGTTCCCATAAATGATTGCATCCCCTTTTTATTATGGGGCAAGGGAATCTGTTCAATGGCCCTGATCCTTTCCGAATCTATAGAGATTCCCTTCTTTGAAACTACGTGACCCAGCAACTTACCCTCCGTAATAGCGAACACACACTTCTTGGGATTGAGTGAGATGCCATATTTCCGACAGCGTTCAAAAATCTGCCTTAGATGAAACGCGTGTTCTTCTCTCCTCTTTGAGAATATCGTAATATCATCGAGGTATATTACAACACTACGGCCAATCAACCCACAGAAAGCTATGTCCATAGCCCTATGAAACGTAGCTCCAGCATTTATAAGCCCAAAGGGCATTCTTCGGTAAGTGAAGGTTCCCCACCTGGTCCTGAATGTTGTCTTCAATCTGTCTTCTTCGGCTACTAATACTTGATTGTAGCCTGAGAATCCGTCCAATAACAAAAATAGTTTAGAACCTGAGACCATTTGTAGTAGTTGCTCCATGGGTGGAACAAGATAGTTATCTTTATCTGAAGCGCGGTTTAAATTCCTGAAATCCACGCATAGCCTGATTTCTCCAGATTTTTTTCTCACTGGTACCAGATTTGAGACCCATTCAAAATGTCTGACCTTAAAAATGATTCTAGCATCCAATAATTTCTTAACTTTACTCTGGATCAGAGGTTCCAATTTTGGGTGCATTTTCCTTAAAGGTCGCTGATAAGGTTTGACGCCAGATTTGATGGGGATAACATGCTGGATGATGCTGGTGTCATATGTCTTCAAATCTTCATATGTCCAGGCAAAAACATCTTTATATTGATTAAAAAGACTGATGAACTTATCTCTTTCTGCTGGTGAACAGCATTTGCCAAGATTCACATATTTAGGATTTGTCTCAGTCCCTAAATTTCTCAATTCAAACTGTAGAGATGAGCTGTGAGTCTTCATGTTTGTTGGTCTTCTAAATTTTTCGTTTAAATCGAACATTCTTTCTAAGGTTCTAGGGATGAAATTATCATACTTCAGTTCGGCCTGATGTTCTTCATTGTCTATTATCGCCCCTTTAAATACCTTGTCATTTGTTAAGCATTCTATAATCTGCTGATCGTGAGTCGAACACTCGTAGGTTGGTAATCATATCAGGGACCGAGGGCCTGAAAAGCAATTCAACGGAGCATCGATTATTAGTAGGCACAAACTTAGCAGCTGATGTGGCCAACAAGTCAGCTGCTGCATTTTTAAGTCTTGGAATTGACATAATATTAAATGCGTTAAAACATTTGACCAGATCCCATACCTCATTTTGATAAGCTTTTAAGTGAGGAGAAATACAATGTATTTGATTCCGAACCTGTTTTACAATTATTTCAGAATCTCCAAAAACTTTCAAATTACTTACCTTTAATTCGATTGCTTTCCTTAAACCTTGCACCAACGCTTCATACTCAGCTGTATTATTCGTACATTCAAACTCTAATCTACATGAAAGAAAATGTTTATTCTTTTTGGGGTCGATCAGGACACAGTCGGGCCCTGACCCTTCTAACGTCTTAGAGCCATCAAAAAACAATGTCCAAAAATCGCTAACTACTGCATGAGAATCTACTCCTACCGCTAAGTTTACTATTTTACAGTCGATTTCATCAGCTTGTGAAAATCGAAGGAGATCAAGCTGTTTGTCTGACGTGTCGCTGGCTTCTTCTACTTGGTAATTTCCTGGTTCCAATTCAATAAAGTAATTTCCCAACACATAATCCACTAGTTCGTTCCTTTCCTCAAGCTGAGTAACGTTGTATTTCATGTGAGGTTCCCTCAAAATTTTGATTTGATTCGGGCTTCCTTTATACGGCAGCCACAAATGCGACCAATCCGAGGCAAAATATTCGTTTAGTTTGGCCGACCAATCTCTGCTCAGAACAAGCCCATAAGCGTCTAGTATATCGGCCACCACGATATCAATAACCTGGCATACTTTATCATTTGAAGACAGGCGGACTAGGACATCCTCCATTTCCCCAATTACTTTCACATTCGTCCTATCCAGCTGAACCACCCTCCAAGTGGATGGCTTAGGCTGCCCATTTATCCTTTTAGAAACTGATATTGGCATGACGTTAACCGACGCCCCTAAGTCTACCAGGCAATTATGTACGTTGTGATTAAAAATTTCAAAAGTGAGGAGGAAAGGTGGATGCTTGTTCTTAGACTTACCTCCAATGCTGGCTTCTCCGATTTCTTCTTCTTCCTTGGGTCGATTGTCAATGGGAAGCCTCTCATCTGCTGCTTCAAGCGCTTTCAATAGTCTCTCTTTCTGCTGCAGCACTTTACACATTTCAAATAGTGAGATATTCGCCTTTACCTCCTTTATATCTTCCACGATGTCATATTCCATCTGCGGTTCGGTGGGATGCGGTTTATCAACACTTGTCTTTTCTTCATTGGGCTTGGCCAGCATATCGTGCTGTCTAGGATCTTGACTGGTGATGGTGAATTCGGGAATTTCATCAGCGGAGGAATTTCTTTGAAATTTCTTAACATTTTTCTGAAGCCTTTTAATCTTTGGAAGCATGAGACTGTTTTCTTTAGCCGACCCTTGGCTCCTTGTTGTTACGTTGGTTTCCATGACGTTCTTGTATTCCCAATTCATTTCTTCCTCAGCATCGAATAACGAAACAGAATTCCATAGAACCATGGTCTCTTCTTCTTGTTCTTTCGTTGACGTGTTACTGTCTTTTCTTTCTTCTTCTCCGTCTTCTGTTAATTTAGAATCCAACAGCTGATTCATAACCAACGTCATTGAGTTTATCCATTGAGGACAATTCTTTTCAGAGTGGGGTTGTTGGTTGGAAAGTGCAAAAATTGTCCATTCCTACCTCTGTTAAATTCATAGATGTTGAATTGTGCAGAGGAGGTTGGGATTGATTGTTATCTTCTCTTTTCTTGTAATAGGGCTTGTAGAACTTTTGAGCTTCCTTTTCTTTTTCCAAGTCTATGATTCTGTTAGAAAGCTTCTGCATCATTTTTGCCATACTTTCAAAATCTGGTGATTGCTCTTCCTTAGGCTTAGTAAACAACAAGGTTTTCCTTCCCGCCATTTTCTCTCCTGACCGTTCGGGATAATCTTCGATACTTTCTCTTTCAGCCTCTACTATTTCAGCCTCCTCATAGGTCTCCACTAGAGTAGGCTTGGCCTTTATTTTGGCAAACATGGCCAACTCGGGTCCCAAAGCTAAGGTATAATATTCAATTAGGACTTTATCCAAAGGTCTGTCAGCTTCAGAAAAGTTCTTGAGGTACGCTGCAAATCTTTGAGTGAAGCTGTGCACCTTCTCCTTTCTCTCTTTCTTTAAGGCGCATAGTCCTTTCATGAGAGTTGCATGAGTCTTCTGGGTTGCATACTTCTAAAAATCCTCTCGAAAGTATCCCAATCAGGGATAGAGTTTGCAGGCAGACCAAAGTACCATGATGCTGCAGCTCCTTTGAGGGTGTGCGGGAATAGTCTGCAAACTACATCTTCATACTCCCCATCCCTTAACCCTTCTATTGCCAGATAGAAACTCTGCAAGTGGTCGTCTACTAATATCTTCTCACTTGGGTCGAATTTGGGCAGCATCTTTTCAAAGGATTGAGGCAAATCATGTAACGGAGGTGTTAGGTTTAAAGGTGATCTGGCTCTCCAGGCAGGTGGTGGATTCGGTGGGTTGGGTGGTTGATTTGCGTTTACGCCTGCCATGAGTCTGGTTGGAGAGTGAGGAGGTGAGCAAACAGGAGTATGAATAGGAGAACTGTGAGAGGTATCAGGGCCTTCTTGATTCAAAGGCAGTAAAACTTCCTGTAAGGCTGTTTCTACAAGTTCTTCCTAATCCCCAACCAGCACTGAGTCTTCCAATATAGGACGATCTTTCCTTTTATATTCTCTTCTGGGCAATTCAGGAATGATCGGCAATCCTCCAATCTTCTTAGTGTGTCTTCGCAGATTATTAACAACTTCGTTGTCGACAGAATACAAATGTTCTCTACCCCCTTCTTCTGGAATTGGATTATGAAACACACTACTTTCTGAACAGTTACCAGTGGAATAATCTTGGGAAAACGAGTTTCCTCGGCCAGCCATGCACTGGCGGCCCTCCTTCTAGCGCCAAAAACTGTTGATGCCTGGAAATTCGCAGGCACAACAGCAAGGGATTCTCCCCAATCAACGTTCCCAACTAGCCTGTGACTGTTTGGTATAGGGAATCCATCCGGTTTGCGGTCCGACTACCGTAGGTCAAGTAACAAAACTGAAAGGGTTTACTGGCTGTGGCCCGGTCCACCGTATATATTTTGTATTTTTGGCTTAAGATATGATATGCACGTGCCTAATTAACCATGCAGGGTGATAAAGATGCAAGGAGTAGTCACAAAGTGATGCACAGGTTCTTACCTCTCGTCTTAGAACTCACAAGCATCTAAATCATACAAACAGTAATAAAGTAAAACTAACTAAGCTATCTCTAGAGAGCTGGATATTAATTCATGAGTAATGCACTATTGTCCATACATTATAGCAAATCGCAGATAGCTGTTTTTATAACCAAACATATAAACATGAATAAAAGTATACATGATAAGATAGCTCATCAACAGTTAAAACTCCCATTACTCATAGTGGAAAACATCATAAGGATACTGAAGAACATTCAGACAAGAACATAGGTTCAGAAAGTCAAAACGCTCCCACAGTTAATGAAACACAGTTGAAAACGAAATAGTTCCCATTCAACATCGCTCGTTTAAACACATTGATACATTCCACATAGCATTTTCTCCAACAGGGGAAATTTGCAATTTCTGGTTTGTAAAACGAAATAGTTCCTCTTACAAGCAATAGTTTACAAGTTCTCCGAGGGGAAAAAGCCCTTCTAAGTTCTACCTTTCCAATATTTAAACTAAAACAGTTGACCACTTGGGCTGCCCCCAAACGTGTGGCCTTCCCTCTCTCACAAAACGTTTCATATTCCCATTTTATTTTATTTTCTTGTATGCACTCATGATCCGCTTAGTAACTGATAAATCTTTCAGCTCTGCGCCTTTGTCGCTACTGCTTTTGTCTTCTATTCCACTTTCCCTCCTTGCGATCTTGCCGGTTACGGTTCGATCTTTGCCAAAACTGCCCAGCTATGCCTTTGCGCCGTGGTAGTCTGAACAGTCCCTTGAGTCCACCTGCAATTAATCAATGTGCATCATTCATTGGGATTGCATTCTAAAACAAAACGTCAAATTATATTAACCAAAACGGCTAATCAATAAGGAAGGCCATGTGTATTACTATTATGAGACTTAACAAACGCCGACACCACTATCTTGTCCACCTGCGGGTTCGAAAGAAAACACCAACGATGGAAAACGGAAAACTCATCGACGACTCAGAACACTAACATCGGCAGGGTAGACTCATTCACAGCCGCATCAGCAGGTCTAAACAGGAGACGGGCACTGCGAAAACTCTTAGGCCTATCGGAGTCGGAAGAGTTATGACCTAAGTTGTGGGCGGGAAAACTTCGCGTCGGAAATCGGAAAGACATCAACATCGGAAGCCAAATACTTTGCACAGCCGCAACGGCGGAAGAGAAAAAGGCTACAGACACGCGACTAGAAATCGACACACATCGGTGGGCGGAGCGCTTACATTTCGGGTAACCAGCCGCTTTGGGAGCCGCAACGGCAGAATACAAACATACAACAACCTCCGATCAAACATAATTCGACGCCTGATCAATAAAAAATATTAAGTGTTCGGAACAGCTTTAAAATTCAGCAACAGTCAAAAACCTGTTTCACCTCCGAAACAGCGGCAACAATTGATCCGATTCATCCTCGACTAGCAAAACCAAACTCAAAATCTGCGACCCATAACAAATTTTAAACATAGGCGACTTCTGAAGCAGGATGGGAGTTAATCTTCAAATTCATCCAAAATTACAGCATGACCAACACAGTTCACAGATCCAAACGATTCAAAGCAACACTAAATCATGAGGGGACCAAAATTTGAAAAGATTTGGGGAGAACAGTTGCAGCTGCAACAAGAGCAGAGATATTAATACTCGAAAGGAGAAAGGGAGAGGAGGCTTGATCTGGCCGACCTGTAGGAGAAGCGAGGTCGAAAACCGGGTGCTTTGCTGGAGGAGCTTGAGTGTGGTGGAGTTGAGGGTGGCCAGTATTTTTGGTGATTTCACTGAAGTAGGAGTTTCTGCGGTTATGGCTTCTTTTAAATCTTCGGGTTCATCCCCGCTGGCATTGATAGTGGACTATGATATCAGGGATCTTAAGAGGGATTTGGAGAACCTGAAAAACACAGTGGACGAAATTGATACAGAAGGAGGAAGACGTCTGGAAAATGTGGAAAGAGACCTCGTGTTTCTGAGGAAAGAATTCAAGGGAGCAGTCAAGAGATCAGAAAGTGCTTTTATCAGGCTGATGGCCGAATTGGAGGTGAAGGTTGAAAAGCTTGCTCTGCGGGTGGTAAAAATGGAAAGCGCAATTAAACCAGGTTCGTCGACCTGTCCTGATGGGAAAAATAATTAATTCTGAGATGAATCTTTTGTTGAAATGTTGCCTATAAATGTCTCTTGCTCTCGTCTTGTTGAATTGCTGTCTGTACTTGTCTCTAGCTCTCGACTCAGTAGTATATAATGTTAGTGTTGAAGGCTGTAATGGTCTCTGTTAGTAACTAATTTTCCTAAACTTATATATTTTTCAGAGATATATTGTACTCGTTTGCTGCTTCCATAAGCGCGTTTTTTTTACCTTTTCTGCCACTACCATAAGGGCGTGTTTGAGAACTACTGACCTGCTTTGTCGCTTCTATAAGGGCGTTTTGTAACTGGGCACTGTTTCTATGGTTATACCACCTTTCTAATATATTATAACCGTTTCTGTCAAAAAAAAACAATTTGTTGCTTCAAATCTGATTGGCAAATACGAAGAAATGCCACATGCATTTCATGCACTTTTCTGCTGAGTGCATCAACCACTTCATTTGTTTTTCCTTTTATGTGTATGATCTCAAAATCAAACTCACATAAGAACTCCAACCATCTAGCTTGCCTAGCATTTAGAGTAGGCTGATCAAACAAATATTTCAGACCACAGTGGTCTGTTCTTAACTCAAATTTTCTGCCCATTAAGTAATGCATCCACATCTTGAGAGCATGTACTATGGCTACAAGCTCCAGATCATGAGTTACATAATTCTTCTCATGATCCTTCAACTTCCAGGACTCATAACATACCACATGGTTGTCTTGCATAAGAACTCCTCCAAGTCCTTGACCACATGCATCAGTACACACCACAAAGTCCTTTTCTAAGTCTACAATTTTCAGAATTGGTGCAGATGTGAGAAGAATCTTTAGCTGCTAGAAGCTTTCCTCACATCTTGGTGTCCATTCAAACTTCATTCCTTTCTTTTGCAAAGAAGTGATGGGACGTGCAACCTTGGAGAATCCCTCAATGAATCTCTTGTAATATCCAGCAAGTCCCATAAAAGACCTTACATCTGTCACATTTCTTGGGGTTGGCCAATTCATAATGGCTTCAATCTTTTCAGGGTCTACAGATATACCCTCGTCTGATATAATGTGACCCAAATAATGAATCTTATTTTTATGGAAATCACATTTGCTTAACTTGGCATACAACTTATGCTCCCTTAGCAATTGCAAAACCAATCTCAGATGTTCTTCATGCTCAGCTTCATTCTTGGAATAAACAAGAATGTTATCAAGGAAGACAAGAACAAACTTGTCCAAGTACCTGTTGAAGATACTATTCATGAGGCACTTAAATGTGGCTGGTGCATTTGTGAGACCAAATGGTACCACCACAAACTCATAATGTCCATACCTTGTTCTGAAGGTAGTCTTATGAATGTCTCCATCCTTGATCCTTACCTGATGGTAACCAAACCTCAAGTCAATCTTGGAAAATACCTTTGCTCCTCTCATTTGATTAAAGAGGTCATCAATTCGAGGTAAAGGGATACTTTTTTTTCACCGTGACTTTGTTCAGCTGTCTGTAATCAATACACAACCTGAGTGTACCATCTTTCTTCTTTACAAACAGGACTGGTGCTCCCCATGGAGACACACTCGGCCTGATATACTTCTTCTCCAACAATTCTTGCAACTGCATCTTCAGCTCTAGCATTTCTGGTGTACTCATCCTGTAGGGTGTCTTAGACACTGGTGCTACTCTTGGCACAAGTTCAATGGTAAAATCAATGTCCCTCTTTGGAGGAAGTCTTGGAATCTCTTCAGGAAAAACATCCATGAATTCCTGCAACACATGAAAGTCCTCCAACCTAGGAGTTTCATTCTCGGCTACCTCCAAAATATGGGTTGCATACGACTGGCAACCTTTCCTATAGAACTCCTTCAGCTGCATTGCTGAAATCTGCTTGACAGAAATCACTTTAGGAATGCCTCTTACCACTCATGGATTCCCTTCTTCATCCATGCACTCGAAAGTCTTGTTGTAACAGTAAAGCTTTACTCTATGAGCTTCTAACTAATCCATCCCAATCAGGACATCATAGGAAGCAAGTGGTAGAACATTCAAATCTGCATAAGTGACTAACCCATCCATGACCAATGGACATTTCTCTACCACTTCACTGACCTTCTTCTTAGTCCCAGTGGCTAGCTGAACTAACCATGACTTGTTATGCTTTAACTTCTTAAAAGCACAAATCTCAACTACTCTAGGAGTAATATAACTATGAGTAGATCCAGGGTCAATCAAAATAGAAACATATTACTCAGCAATCTTACCTGCAACTTCAGTCACTGTTGACGAATGATCTGCCTAGCGGTCCTCCAGTGCTGCATAAATCCTAGGGACAGCCCTTGCTACCTGACCCACAGTTTCTGCTTCTTGGATATTGTGAGCTGGCCTTACCTACCCTCCTCATGAGGGCAGTTCCTATGCGTATGGGGTCCTCCACATCTCTAGCGTTGGAGCGGTTCTCTAATCTCTTTTGGGTCTCTTGGATTTTCCCTCATCACTCTGGCTGGTTGATTTGCAGCTTGTGATGGTTTCTTTTGCTGATTTCTGAAGTAAGAAGGTTTGAAACCTTTCTTTCTCAATTCAAACTTTTCATTCTTCTTTTCCTCCCATGCCTTATGATGATCAAGTTTGCCTTTGTTCTGATCATAATAGTACTTAGCCTTTATGATAGCTTCTTTCAGAGTTCTAGGTTCATAGAACTCAATCGTGTCTTTGCAAGACTAAGGTAGCCCGCTCAAAAAACGTTGGATTTTCACTTTGTCATCTCTGATGTACCTAACATACCTCAACAAATCCAAAAACTTATTGGCATACTCTTCCATGGTCTGCTGTCCCAATCTCAACTCATGGAATTCCTTAATCTTGACATCGTAGTACCTGTCAGAGAGGTACTTCTGCTTGAAATACTTCTTGAACTATTTCCACCTGATCTTTCTTTCATTAAGTTTCTTCACCTGCCTGAGGTGCTCCCACCAAATGGATGTTCTTCCATTCAGATTGAAGATGGCTACTCTTGCTTTCATATTTTCAGAGTAGTCCTAGACTTGGAAATACTTCCTCATCCCAAGAAGCCAAGCTTCAGCTTCTTGACTAGTCTTTACCTCACCATTAAAGGTAGGAGGCTTAGCCTCCTTGAATTCATCACGTGAACAATCCCTGTAGCGCTTCTTCCTCTTGTTCCCGTGAGAAGAAGAGCTTGAACCCCTGATGGATCCTTCAGAGTCAGATGACCCACTAGAAGACCTCTTCCTTCTTCTGGCACTACTTTTACTACCTTCTAGTTTTACTGTATGCCGTCTAGAGCTCATCCACCTTTGGATGTCTGTCAAACTCTGCAACATGGCGGCATTCAGTTGATGCTGCTCTTCCTGAGATTTAAATAGGCTTCTCATGGTGGCTGCAATATCTGGCGGGGTTTCCTGAAATCTTCTGTGTTAGACTCTATATCAGCATTTCCAACTTGGACATTTTCTCCCATAGCATCTTCCTCGTGCTCATAGGGATTCTGAGCATCATAACTGTCGTAGGTTCTCACGGCTGCACCAACAACCCACTCTTCCAATATGTACTATGACTCTGCAAAATGTGTTGTCACACACCATTGTTAGTTGCATGACAAAATCAGAATTAGAAAACCATTTACTTACTGTCCACCTGGCCCATCTAGGCCCAATGCTTGTAACCATAAGATCTGTTAACTGTTCAACTTGGCCCATTTAGGACCTAGCGCTGCAACCAGCAGCTCTGATACCAATATGTAATGTCCCCATACCCCACAATGCGGATAAATTAATTTTTTTGCTTTGAGAACCCTTGTTCTCTCTATTAATTGTTCAACTTGGCCCATTTAGGCCCTAGCGTTGCAACCAACAGCTCTGATACCAATCTGTAACGTCCCCATACCCCATCATGCAAATAAATTAAATATTTTGCTTTAAGAACCCTTGCTCTCCTTTCCAACACGTGGCATGGACGTTAACACACTCTTCAACATTCCTTCTCAGGCTTGGAAACCACTGTAAAAATCGTTTCTCCCTTCACGGGTTCATTCTGCAACCAAAATGGTCATTTCTGCACTAACCTCGCCCTTTCCGCACTTCCGCTTCTGCCTCTCCGACCTCGAAACTCGGGAATCGAAACCTCAACGTTTCAACGGAGTGAATGGTCTAACTTCCGCTTTTCGCCCTGCCGACCTTGGAAATCGGAAATTCAATGTGGAATGGGAACATTCAATGGCTCTTCCACCTTCCGCCTTCGAAACTCGGAAGTCGAAAAACTATCACACGACAGTTACTTTATCCATGGTTCCGCCTTCCACTCTCCAGTGCGAAACTCGAGAATTGGAAACTTAACTTTCGACCTTAAACCCTTTTATGCACTTCTGACTTCCGCTTTACGACCTCGGACCTCAAAAGTCGGAAAGTCGACCTTCGCCTTGGAATTTTTCTCCACATTTCCACTTCCTCCCTCCGCCTCCAGGCGGATCTTGAGGTGCGAAAACACAACATTTCTGCCCTGCTCAACTGCTCATTCCGGCTTTCGCCTTCTAGCTTCCCTAGGCGAATTCCAAGGGGCGGAAACACTAAATCAGAGGTGTTCTAACCCTTTGATCAAGATTCCAGCGTTCAAGGACTTAGGCAAAAATGCAAAAACATACAAGGCATATACAGAAGTAAAATGCAGGAAAATATACACAAATAAACTTCTATTTAGTCATCAATGAGCATTCAACATGAACATAACAATTCATAAGCAAATTCGTGGCAGAAATAACATAACAGAGAATACTTATGTTTGATGATAGTGTTGTCCCGCAACCAGCTATGTCGCTGCAACGTTCCACCCAACCATAGGCCAGTGTGTTCATTAATCTCTCAACACCACTGCCACCCCCGAGCTGGGCATGATTCCAGAAAGAAACTAGGGAACAAAGACTCACACACAGCCAGATCATATAACACACAATCTAGCCAACCCCCAGTCGAACTTACCAGACTTTCCAGCCAAGCCAACACACAGTTGGGTTAATAGGCTACAGGCTACCAAGCCAACACTTGCATTTTGGACCAGCCAAGCCAACAGATGGGTTTCACAGGCTACACAGCCAAGCCATCTTTCACAATTGGGTTAACACAATGTCCAACCAAGGATTACACTCAAGGCCAAATGCACAACAAGACACAGCCAAGCCAAGATCCAATTGGGTTAACAAGCTACCATCCAAGCTAATCTCCCTTGGGTTAACAGGTTGCTAAGGCAGTGGAAACGTAGAATGACAAAGCTAGTGGCTCATTCAAGAGCTAAGGACACCTCCATAAGACCTATCTGGCCTGATATCCACAATACCTACACCCCACCCCAAGGAAGCATCCCCTTCTCTACTACACAGTCCCTCGGGCCACGCCTTCCCTTCCAGTGCTCCTCAGGGCCGTGCAGTAGGGATTTACCAGCCACTCTTATCTTTTCACGAGGTTCCTCTCTACACTAGGTTAACAAGCCCATTGCTCTTCTCTTCCACCCCTAAGTCTTGCATACAAATCAGACCGAACCCAGGGTGCACATCACAACAACCACAAGGTCAAACACGGTAAATAGGTTCCACTCACTCTATAACAAAGGAGACCATTGCGGAAACACCTTCCACGACTCAGGTAATCGGCCAACCATTTAGAACGATGAAACGCTGCTCGACGGCGCTGGGAAAAACTCAAAGGAGCACTCTTTCATAAAATCAAGTGATCTCCACCGCCCAATCACTCAACAAAACAACAAATCACTCAGCTCGTGAGATTCACGGCTGCCAGATAAGGGTGAACGGTTCCGAACAATAACACAGAGCAAAGACGCGGTCCTACTTGCAGGTTGGATGAACAACGCATAATCCTGAATGAACAAAATGATCAAATCCCCCCTCAACAACGACGCTCAGGGCACAACAAAACTCTTTCACGACTGAGGGAAGGGACGGACTGGCACACATCACGTGCTTCCTTGCGTCAAAAGCAAGAATGCGACTTCCCCAGACTGCAGACTTGCAGGCTTGCTCAATCAAGCCATCAAACTGCCATGCCTTGCTCTGCCCAAGGCATTAACTGTGTCAACCAACTTCTGGAAGAAATTGATGACAGAGGACAAAAAGGTGGCTGAAGGTTTATGGGTTTCCCCATCGACATCTGGTCTCACCCTATTGGCTCAAGAGTTTGGCTAACTCCCCTTCCCTATTCTTTGTGAGATCATGCCCCCACCTCTTTCACGTTGCAGTACATAGCTAGTTGTGGTATTTTATTAATTGAATAATTACATGATATTCACAAATATATACTGTGCTTGACTTAGCACCATAAACCATAGGCATCAACCTTGATCACCTATACACAAAACATCAATCAATGGCAGGGCCTTGGCCTCCTTGCCATGATTCCATAACATATTTACATCATGTACAATCAAAATACCATGGGGTCGAAACCGGGGTATTACACGGTGCCTTGAGTAGTGAATAGTTAAGTCGCTAGCCATAATACTTGCTGGTAAACATCACTAACACCACGACTGCAAGAGTAAAAGGCCTCTAGTGGTTATAAAGATTTCTTTTGCAACAATGTGGCTTAGATTTCTTCACTTTTTGAATTCAAGGCATCAATAGCCTCTACTATCTAATACTATTGAACAGGATACCATTGCAACTCTGCAATACTCAGCAATCCTTCTCGTCCAATGATCTTGCTAGGCCTACAAATTTCACTTCCATAGAATCTTCTTGCTCTGATACAATTTGATGCAAACAGACTTGAAGAGCCCTCACAAAAGCCTGCCTCTGACGATGTACATCGATGTTGGTCATTCAACAAAATTATTCACTGGGATAATCCTTCACATCAAAGGGTTAATACAAATACCAAAGAGCTACGAGCACAAATCCTCTCACACAAATTCCCAGGCCTTGTAACTCACTTAGTAAGCAGGCATCTCATACACACGTTCATTTACACCGATATGGCAGCCCATTTAACACAATAACCAATTAGCAAGGACATTCACACATTAACACAGTGATTACAGTGGAAATGCCTCGGGAAAAACCACTCTCCACTATAATGATCCATCTTATTCAATTCTGCAAATTCTCTCTTCCAACAGGCGGCTTCTTCATCTTCTCCTCTCTCTTACGTTACAAAGTATGTTGGGCTGCCAGGCCAAAGGTCATGCCAGCTTTCTCTTGTTTAATTTTTGCACAAAGCACTCTCTGCCAATTCATCTGAGCCTCCATTCCTCTGCTACCTACCTTTCTAAGCAAATATTACCTAAACTGCCATCCAAGGAGCAGATTCAGGTTTCCATAGGACGTGGCCCTTCATGAGCATGTAAGACTGCCACTTTTTGGGTGTTTGGAGACTCCAATAATGCGTGTACATAAAGACAGCACATGTCCCTGATATGGTGGGTTTTCAAATTCAAGGGGGCAGCAGATGCTCCTGCATTAACATGTTTTGTTCCAATTTTTCATAACTAATATTTTTGTTTCTAGTTTGTTGCATCAAAAACAAGATGATTACCAAGTCTCATGTCATGCAACCAGCGCAACGTTCTTTTTGTCGCAATCATGCCCTAGAAATGAATTAAAAACTGACAAGACCAAGCCATCAAAGACTAACTGAAGCTCTTAGTTGCCCACACTAGACTAACAAGCTTAGACAATAGCTGCTGCTATTTTCTAATTTTCAAACCAAAAAAATTGATATTTTATTTGAAATTGAGGTCTATGAGAATGATATCCAACAATCTCATGTTTATCTTGGAAGTGTTTACATATCTGCGATTTCATAGATAACCCCAGCATTATGGATCAGCAGAGGTGAAAACCGATAATTGAGTAAAAAGACTTGTCACTGACAATTGACGAAAAAAGGAAAAACAAATTCTATTCTTCACTAAAGAACCAACCAAGAACAAGAGTGATTTACGATCTGCCCATAAATGGATGAATTAAAATATATAAATATACGTTATTATTATTTGGGACGAACAGTGATCCTAGCGATGCATAGATAATTAAAAAGGATAAAAGATGAATGGTTACCTTTATGCTGAACTGTGATCTATATTCTGCCCATGCATAGATAAATTAAAAAAGATAAAAATATAAATGATTGTTCTTCGTGCCGAACTGTGATCTTTATTTTCTGCCATGAGTTCTGACCTACCATGTAAGCAACAATTCTAATTTATATGATACAACTAGAAAGAGAACCATACCACTAACAGAGACGAACCAAAGACAGAAACAAAAAGCAAATGTTCATTACAGTAGGCCCAGCTGTGGTCTAGTGGTTGGGAGAAAGCGCTGTCATGCAAATAACCCAGATTGAAACCCAGAAAGCATTGATCTCTTGAACAATGTGTGTTGGGAGGGTTTGATGGTTACCCATTTAGAAGTGGGATGACTCTCCACGAGTCAAAAAAAGGTGGTTGCCCTTTGAAAAAAAACAAACTACACCCAAATAACCCAGATTGAAACCCAGAAAGCATTGATCACTTGAACAATGTGTGTTGGGAGGGTTTGATGGTTACCCATTTAGAATTGGGATGACTCTCCACGAGTCAATAAAAGGTGGTTGCCCTTTAAAAAAAAACTATATCCAAATAACCCAGATAGAAACCGAGAAAGCATTGATCTCTTGAACAATGCGTGTAGGGAGGGTTTGATGGTTACCCATTTAGAAGTGGGATGACTCTCCACGAGTAAAAAAAAGTGGTTTCCCTTTGAAAAAAAATCAAACTACATCCAAATAACCCAGATTGAAACCCAGAAAACATTCATCTCTGGAACAATATATGTTAGGAGGGTTTGGTGGTTGCTCATTTAGAAGTGGGATGACTCTCCACAAGTCAAAAACAGGTTGTTGCCCTTTAAAAAAAAAAACTACATCCGACAAACCCTTCTCCCTAAAAACCCTAGATCTCTTTTTATACCTGATGCATAGTGCAAATAGGCAATCAACCTAATGAGATCACATACAATATACTTATAAATGGGTTTTGCAAGGTGGGCAATCTAGAGAAGACCCTGAATCTCCTTCAAGAGATGTTGGAGAAAGGTTGCAGGCCTGACCAAGTTAAGCTATAATACACTAATAGATATATATTAGAGAAAGGTTGCAGGCCTGATCAAGTTAGCTACAATACACTAATAGATGGACTCTGCAAGCATCGCAAGATAGACGAAACTCAACAAATCCCCTATGAGATGCCAAAACAAGATTTGAGCCCTGATTTCTCTTAATACCTGCATTCGCTCTTGGTAGAGCTTTTTTGGAACCTCTGAGCAATAATCCAGTCGATTTCAGAATCCCCATTGCTATCCTTCACATCAGGCTCAGATCCGTCTTCATCAGAACTATCACCGAATTACATCTATATCGCAATTTTCTCTCCTAAGTATGAGGAAGCGAACTAATATCTGGATCAACTCCTCGTGTTTGAAGTACATTTTCCCTGCTTCTGTTTGTGGCTAGGCTGGATTTGGTGGTGCCGACTTCAAGATGTAAAAATCTGGTCGGTTCGATTCTGCGTAATTAGGAGAGAAATCGCAATATGGATGTTTTCCGGGAGAAAATAGAAATATAAATGCTGACTGCTTCCTCTTTGGCAATGACCATCAGTAGACCGACACCGAAAATTTCAGCACTAAAAGAAGAAATGACCCTGGAAGATATCGTAGGCAGTATTATCTGTGTCGCCTCGGCCACCAGAGCTCGCCGATGCCGTCAAGGGACTGTTATATAAATCCGGTCAAGCTATTGTAAACTCGAATTTACAATGACGGGTTTTTAGGAGTAAGCTATCTACCCGATTTGCACCGGGCCCAACGCCACGGGTGACAGATTCCTTTGACTTTTTCAGTGAGACCAAGAACAACCAATTTTAATATTTACTTCACACCAACACCAAGTATGTTTTGGATTTCATCCATCCACAAATTTAGTCATGGAAATTGTTCTTTTTAAGTGCGAGTTTAAAATTGTAAGTTTTGTTTGGAATTTTTATGGAAATTGCAAATGTATGTTTAGAACTCTATAATTTTAGTCAACTTCATAAAAATAACTGGAAAGATAAGAGAGGTTAAAGTTTTAAACTAGCATACACATAGAACATTGGCCTTATCAAATCTATAACAATTGAATTTCAAATTACAAGTTGTTAGAACACAATTTCAGATTAGGTTTAGATCTGTTAAGTCTGTAAATTTAATTTGATTTGGTAAATTAGTATTTTTCATTATTGCACTATATCTAAGTGTAATAATAGTTTGTTGTAGAATTGATTTGCAATAAAAATGCAAGAAAATAAGTAAAATCTGTTGTTCTTGGTGGTCTCACTGTCACGAAAAGATAACGGACTAATCTATCACCGGATGGAGTCAAGTGGGTCTCGATGCAAATGGTTGGGTAGATAGCTTACTCCGGGTTCTTTATGTTAATCCAAGGAACTTTACAAGACTAACTTTCTAATAATCTTCGTGATAACTTGGAGACAAGATACAACGACAAAAATATGGATTAGAAGATTGGAAAGTTTTGTGAGGGTTAAGAGAATTGGCTAAGTTCAAGATATTAGAATGAGAGTTAAGATTATTCTTGAGGGTTAAGATTTTTTTTTAAATAAGATGTAATAAGTAAAGCAAGAATCAATAAAAGAGGACAATTAAAATCATCCATATATTAGAATGAGAGTTAAGATTATTTTTGAGGCTTAATATTTTTTTTAAAATAAGATGTAATAAGTAAGGCAAGAATCAGTAAAAGAGGACAATTAAAATCATCCATGAATCTTAGATTGGTGGTCATTTGCGACAAATTGAAGTTTGTTATGTTTTTGGTATGTTTTGATGGTTTTTATTCGTAATGAATTGAAAGCTTTTCCTTCATTTGTCGTGTTTGGCCCAGAATGCTTTACCAATTCGATTCTTGAAGGTCTTTAGGCACACTGATCTAGATCCCCGATGGATCCAAATCATCAATATAGGTAGTACGTGCACCTGGACTGTCTTACTATAGTAGGCTCCACATGGTCCAACAATCTGGGGATGGTGTTTCACATTCCTCTATCTTTTTTCGGTCTTGTTATTCTCGTAAAAACGATTTTCCTAGTACGAGCTTCAATTTAGTGTCATATATATTCTTGACTCCCAAAAGTTATGGGAATAACCAAAAATTTTAAATCTAATTTGAATCCTCTCTTCTCGATTTCTAGAGAATCAATAATTCCAACATTGTCTCTTCTTGTCTATAGATTGAGATGCAGTTCCATATTCTATTGGAGATAGAGCTATAGTAGTTAGGGTTTTATATTATCTAGTCCCAGTTATAGTTGATGGACCAAAAAAAGAGGCGGAGGTAACATAGAAAGATCCATCCCCAACATATTTTCTTGCAGAAGCAAGGGTATCATAGGAAGTGTTCCTTTGCTCAGGTCTAGATGGAACTAAGCTTTATTGCTACATGAGTGAAATTAATAATTCTGGATGGACCTTTTGGAATAGCCAGGATATGGTTTCCTCACTACAAGACCCTCTGCTTTATAGGGTTAATCAGGGGTCCAAATAGTAGTAAACTTCTATATATAGTAAGGATATTCCTCACCCAAGCTAATACCTGAACTAAAGCTAGAGGAAATGGAAATCTTTTTATGCAAAAAGGAAGAGACCCATAGAATGGCTGAGGCTAGTAGAGCTTTTGTACATTTTTGTTAATTAATAAATGTGATCAAGATTTACCTATCTATAAATAGCTTGTCTATAAAATTGCATAGAGAATTGGAGAGCCACTTAAGGGTATTGATACGACCTAAGTGGGAATTTGCCATGCATCGAAGCATGCGCAACATAGTTTATTTATAACTATTGTTTATGTTTCTTGCTTACTTAGAAGAGGTTTAAAGACTCAAAGTCTCCATCGGTTGCCCACAAGAGAACAACATTGCCATTAACTCTCGTTGATCCTTACAGACAATCAGTCTTACATCAAAAAAGTTGAGGTTCACTCCACAGTGGACACACAGTCGGGCAAGACCATCCTCGGCAAAACTTATCATAATTCAATGGTCAATTGGGAGCAAGGGCATCCATCATGTTATCTACAAATGTGAATTGGCTCATCGTTGTTATTTAAGGAAAACCATGCCACCAAAAATAACCCACTAGTGGTCCATAAGGGGGCATAATATTGCTCATGCCAAATAACTCTAGGTCTTGAGCCATTAACCTATGTTGTTGTGTCTAAGGAAGACAAGTTCTTAGCTAATCAGAAGAATTTTTAGGTCTTACCCTAGGACCAAAAGGCAATTTCATCCTTGATAGTATTCGCAATAAAGCAAGTATCCCTTGTGATCATCACTGGAGCGACTACTAGGGCATCAAGTGCTTTGTAGTCATATTGAGTAATATCTTGATGAGTCAAATAATCAATTCGATGAAGTTCATGATCAATCTAATATGTATATTTATTAAATCTTAGTTAATAAAGTTAGTTGATTCAAATTGAGTACTCTTATGATTTCCCTTCTTAACTTAAGCTCATTCTTGATTCAAACGTTAATGGTGAATTCCTTCTCACATGTTATGTGACTTTGATGGATAGTGCTAAGTTAGAAGAAGCTATAGTCCCAAACATCATATCCAACCCTAGCATAGCCAATCATAGAAATATCTATCATACCCTAGGTATCCCTACCCTTGGCCTAATATATCCTTTCTCATTAGACTATCTATCATACACTAGCCTATCCTATCCTAGTTTACTAAACTCTATCATATCCCTACCCTTGGCCTAATTTATCCTTTCTCATTAGACTATCTATCATACACTAGCCTATCCTATCCTAGTTTACTAAACTCTATCATATCTTACCTTTCCTAGTACCGTAGACTACACTAATTCATCGTTATCCTAGTTGGAATTGGCCTACCTAACCAACTAATTTACCCTAGCTTACTACTTCCTAAACTATATTACCTAGTTTAGCGCACACACACTATATCATCAACTAACTTACCCTTTTGAACCTAGCCTACCACACCCTAAATAATTCTATAATTTTCTATATTAAACAATTATAACATGGCCTAACCTTTAAAATAGTGCACCAACAAATTGACATTATTGAATCGTGAAGTTAAGCACACATAAAGAAGTACCAATAGATTTGAAAAAATAAATGTATTTCCTTTCTTCACATTGTCTTTGAAAATGAATGGGATGAAGGTTTAACAAATTGACATTATTGAATCGTGAAGTTAAGCACACATAAAGAAGTACCAATAGATTTGAAAAAATAAATGTATTTCCTTCCTTCACATTGTCTTTGAAAATGAATGGGATGAAGGTTTCACTGTACAAAATATGAAAATTCATAATGTTTTAAGATTGATCTTCGTACTAGTGCTTGTTGTTAAGTATAACAAATTAGTATTTTTTTTCATAACATATAACTTTTATAGAGTTATATACTTAATAAATTATTGGGATTGATATAATTTCAACCCGTGTTTACTTCAAAGGTGAAGGTGAAGATAAAGATAAAGATAAGTACTTTTCCCTTGCCTAAATGGTATACATGGGCACTTTTAGCAACCAAATATCTTTTCAATTATGAGATAACATCCAAATCAAACAAATTTGAAAAAGAGTATTGCCATGTACCCAACAACGTCTTTCCACTATGCAGACCACACGGTACTCATTTCCACATGAAATCTATTCCTAGTATTAATTTGAATTATTTTTCATTGACTTGCTATAATATTAATTTTAATAGCAAAAGTAAATATGTTTATATAGCATTACAATGACTAGATTACCTAGTTATAAATTATACAAGCATTCCTACCTTCAATACATCCATTCCAAATTAGCGGAAGTAAACATGTTTACATAGCATTATAATGACTAGATTACCCAGTTATAAATTATGCAAGCATTCCTACCTTGAATACATCCATTTCATTTTAATTAAATTCATGCACATAGACATTTACATTGATAATCATTTAAACAAACACAATAGGAATATCATCCGTGGCATTCATACAATTGTGAAACTTGCATTTAAAGGTCCTCCATCTGATTGCATATGAAGTGTGTTCCTCCCAACTATAGACACTCTATCACGCTAGATCTTTCTATGATGGAGGTCACTCCCAAGATGGGGCTATCAATCCACAATGGTGAAGATTTCCCACTTCTTATCTTAGCCACACTCACACAACTCTTCTATGTAAAAAAACCCTCCACAACTGACCCACTCCACTAGCACCCACCCCCATTAGCTTGCACAATAGAAGGAATCAACCTCGCTTCTCTGCATTGCATTCCCTTAGGCTATCTGCATTTTCTTCCAGTGCTCTAGCATAGGCTGGCCAAGGAGTCTTTGTGTTGGGATTTTAGGGACCTCATATGTAGGACAAGCTCCTCTCACAAGGGCACCAAACCCTGACATTGGTTTTCAAGGGTTATTTGCATGAAAAAGTATGTTAGCTCTAGTTTTTCCTCTCTTAGGTACTAATATACAAGATAGTGAAAATTATGAATATAACTATGATCCCCTCCACTAAATTCACAACCTTTTGTATGCATGTTGAGAATTGTGTTGGACACAATGGTCACACTGAGAGGGGGGGTGAATCAGTGTGTGAGCAATTTAAACCTTTTTCACCTTCTTTTAATCAACCAGAGTATATCAAGCATTATGTTACCAATCACATTATCATATTCATTAGTTAAATCATAACCACAACAAACACATCAAAGAGAGACGCGGGAATACATGTAATGTGAGATTTATTTATTTGCAATGGAAGACTTCAATCTTCGCAATTACAATCAATACCAACTGATGAAAAGAGCACCAACTCTTATAATAAGACCCAACCTGGTTTTCTTAGCTCCAACTAAGAAGGGGTTGAGGAGTCCAATCCTCAAGTGCAATACTTAGCTTGCGTCAAGCTCTGCACATCAACCTCTGCTAGTCAACCTTTGCTCATCACTCTTTGCTTGTCAATCTGCTCATCAACACTGCTGGCCAATCTTCTTTGCTTGCTAATCTGCTCATCAACATTGTTGGTCAATCTTCTTTGCTTGCCAATATGCTCATCAACACTGCTGGTCAATATTCTTTGCTTGCCACTCTGCTCATCAACACTGCTGGTCAATCTGCTCATGTACATCATACTTACTATTGCTCTCACTGATCATTAGGTATGAATCATCAAAGCATCATCATAGTCTATACATCATCAATAGTGTACAAGGCATCATTATAGTGTATACATCATAGTGTAAAGGTATGCATCACATCATCATCATTGTGTGCATCATCATACAGCAGTGTCAACATCATCATAACATACTTCATCATCAAGAGTATATCTTCATCATATCATAGTGTACAAGTATGCATTATCATCATCATAGAGTATGCATCATATCAAGTGTCAACATGTATGCCTCATCAACAAGAGTATTGTTGTACAGGATTATACACCTAATAACCTAAGGTCTGGGGTTACCAACATACTCAATTACTTGCAGACAATTGACTTCTTAAGTGCAGAATAAGAAATAGGAAGATTAAAAGGACTTACTTGTTAAACGAAGGTCGATCCTTGCTAATCTTCTTCTTCTCTGTTCCACTTCCAAAGTCTTCAAGATTGCTCCTCTTTCACCTGTCAAGAAACACTTTTCCAGATACAAGATGATTCATATATGTATAAGCAGGTTAGATAAATCACATATAAGATGCATAAGCATAAACATTTATCAAACCAATACACATGAAACACATATGGAAGAAGTAATCTCTTTATTATCAATAATGGAAAGAGTTCAGATACAACCCAACGCATGAGAGAAGGACTCCTCTGCAGCCAAAGGATTCTAAGTTCCACTGCTCCAAAGACTTCTGTATAAACTCTACCAGCATAACTTTTCTCTCCAAGTGTAAGTAATCAACACCCTCCCCAAGGCCTGTATTTATATGGGTGAAATAAGGCAGTTCTCAAAGGTTGGGGAAGTTGTAGCAGTTAAGAGATTTAAGTTAAATGAGTTAACTAATCACCCATTAGCGCGTATTTTATATTTAAATGTGAAGAGACACATTCGCGGGTCTATAGTAGAGCAACCCGCGAATGATTCATGACTATGTATAAGCGCAACCCATGAATACATGGATTCGCGACTTGCTATAAAGGAGACTCGCGAGTGATGCGCGAGTTGTATATAAGGATAGTTGCGAATACATCTCAACATAGGCAAATGACAAAGTAACTAGGTGGATGGTGAAAGAATGTATTTCATGACAAGCCAAGCTATAGTGTTTTAGGCAAACCTCTATCCATAAGTGTCCTTTTGTGTGCCAACATGAGGGATGTCGGCACTCGGACGGAGAGGTGCCATTCAGGTGTATAACAGATGCCCCCTAATGTGTGAGGTCAGAGGGGAACGATGGCCGAAATACATTACAATAATATTTATCTTTGGAGAACTCAGAAATCCAATGGAGCAGAGAGAGTACCTGAAACAAAACATAGGAATGTCATATACGAAGTTACATCTGAGGATGCTATGTTCAATTTACTGGAACATTAGCTCCTTTACAATATTTGATTACATCATATGATACGGGTATAAAACCACGTATATTACAAAGGTGGATCGAAGCCACAATATACAATAATGATGAGTCTTCAAAGATCTAGAAGCTATGTAGATAGATCGAACATAATCTTGCACAACTTAGTCCATATGTGAGAGACTAAGGTCTTCATAAGGATCCCAAAGAACCAGTACAATCCAAGCCATGTGAATAAGGGTAAGCTGAAGTCGAACATGGAGAGGATTCAACAGTTTGTCAACCAATAGGTGATAATTGACAATTGAAGCAAAGGAGTTCACCAATGATGAAAGTGAATCCAGAGGTACGATCGTCAAAACTCTAGGTCTTCGTCATCAGGAAGTATTGAAACGGAACCATGCTATGATAAGGAAGGCGACAGATCCTCCAACAGATCATAAGAGTGACTAGGAACTAGGCAAAAGAAGGTAGACACAAATAGATAACAGATATAACAATGATGGGATCATGTTATAGATCAGACATTGGGTAGAGTCCTTGAACAGTGAGCACAACACAGAGATGACCCAAGGCAGCATACAACGGATAGATAGAG
>LPNX010335286.1:220494-339414 GCA_001517045.1 Pseudotsuga menziesii | reverse complement strand
CCAGAACAGCATAAGATAGCTTGAGTTTTACGAGTGTGAAGGAAAGCAAGATCACTTGGAAAGATCCATTTGGTTACGAGAAATGGGGCTTACAACAATAAACTCGGTTCTTTGTTCTTTAGTGTTTAACGAGCATGACAAAGACACAAAGTACACTCGGAATCTTTTTCATGTTTGGGTCCAGAGCATGAAAAAGAGAAAACTAAGCTCAAACCGGGTGTTCCTTTTCCGTAAATTTAGTCTCTTAGGTCCGGAAAAGTGATAAACCTATACCTAAGAATACTCTTCTCAATTCAAAAGAAAAGAGAGTGATCATTTCTCGTATTATTCCGCATGGTCCGAGAAAGAGATAACCTACCACCAATGCGGATGCCCGTTCACATATTCTTAATGAGCTTGAACGGACGAGATAACTCGGCAGTCAAGTCTGTTTTGAAGGAGTCAGACCTGGGCCTAAAGAAACTCCATAAGGCCGGGGAGTCCTATAAAGGGATAGCTTGTAAAAAGAGATTCAGAAGAAGCTCTATTTGGCGTGAAAAATAGCTATGAGGAAACCCCTGGGCCTGGAACAGTGACGACATGAGTACCAAAGGATGGCAAGGGCATAAAAAGATGATACTCATGAAATAAGGACCCTAGCCACGGAAGAATAATGGTAGAGACAAGAGACTAATGGCTTAGAATACCATAGTCCGTGTCAAAACGTTGAATACTAAGGTTAATTTGGAGTGATAAGGTGCCAAATGTGTTGGAGATAGCAAAACCACCCTGTAGAAGCATCAACACTTTGTAAAAGTTGGTAAACCTGTTCCAAGGCACAAAGAGGGTGATATTAGTTAATTGACATTTCAAACTATATAAAAAGACCCACTTTACGAAATATTATTTCTATAAATAGTTTGAAAATTAAAACATTTCTCACCATTTGAACTTTTTGAACCAAAAAGGAAAGTTTACCCTCTACCTTTGATCGATCACCGTGGACAATTGGACCGTCAGAATTGGAATCCGTCAGCTTCAGGTAATTCTACACCCTGAACTCGTCAATTTGATCTGAACAAATATTAAATTTAGAGGTCAATTCAGTATTTTGCATCACCCCAAATTATGGCAATGCGCATTCGCGGGTTGCTAAGCGTAAGAGTCGCGAATACGCGTTTCACTCGTGGGTTGTTGAACAGGAGAGTCACGAATGAATCGCGACTTGTCTAAGTAGACAGTCGCGAATGCTGTGCTATAGGGCAAAATTCAAAATTTATGCAAAAATTGTAATTTTTTATGATGAAATACTGAACCAAATTATGTGTATTTGCCAGGAAAAATATGGTGCTGGAGTGGAGGGAAAGAGAGCATGAAATAATGGATCATGCGGCGCTCCAAAGCGCGCCCACAATACAAGCATTAAGGACTTGTGGGCTGCTGAAGTTCTTTTGTACATCGCTGTCCGCTTACTGGAATTCATGGTCAATTACTGGGATCATGACATGGGGATGTTCAATCTTCAAGGTGAGACCTTAGAGCTTACCGTGGAAGATATATATTTCATAACCGGGTTGTCACAACGGGGGGCACCGGTGAATTTGGAGGGCACTGGCAGGGGCGGGGACCCCTTGAGTGTCCAAAACTATGTTGACATGTTCTGTACACCGAGTACGCAAAAGAAGGGTAGCAGTGTTATTATTGCAGACATCCAGGATTTCACACTCCAGGTACTAGCTAGTACTATTGTGAGACTTTCAGGATCATTAGGGTTACATATGGCCACCAGGAATCAAATGAGGGTGGCAGTTGATTGCTTTAGATGTGCTCTCTATGATTGGTGCTCGGGAGTGCTCCCCATCATGAAGAGGCAACTATCTGACTGCAGGAGAGGAAGACGCAAGAATTTTGGCTATGCCAGTATACTAGTAGCGTTCTTCTTTGAGAGAGTACCAGCTATGAGCCTTGCGATACCACTACAGGTCAGACATCCACGTCAGCCGAGGCTGAGCCGGTGGGGAGACATCTTCCTCCGTCAAGGAGGAGGAGACATAGTACACAGCGTCTACGATGATGACTTTTATATATGGTGGGAACGATAGCTGCTGGCGTTGGAACAGTTTCCATACGCTGGGATGGATTTTCGAGGTGACCCCGACATTGTCCTCCCTCCAGGAGGAATATGGGGTGAGATGGGTAAGTAATTTTTTAATTTTTTATCATTTTCAAATTTTTATGAATTTTCAAATGATAGTGATATACATATGTACAAGTCTTAATCCGATTTATGTGTCAAAATGCAGATATTGGACCAGTCTGCCCTGAAGGGCACCCCCGTATGTTCGTGTGTCCAGTTGTAGGAGGAGACCCAGGATTCGTTCGGGTACTAGAGGGGAAGCTGGCCAGGCTGAACCAGCAAGTACCTACGATATGGATTGAGCATATACCTACAGCGATGCAGGAGTTTGTAGTAGGGGTTCCACCGATTTGGCTACGTCTGTTCAGGCGAGTAGCTAGAGCAGTACTTGTATATAGAGATGCGGTGGAGGCTGCCGAGGCTGAGGAGGCTGAGGAAGCCAGGGTGCATAGAGATCATGGGGACCAAGGTGGTCCCAGTGGCCAGGGTGGCCAGGCTTAGTTCTAGGGCATTTTGATGGATGATGATCCACATTTTTGTATATTTTGTATATGACGGGATCTATGGATCAGACTCGATCTATCTACAAACAGATATTTTACATATATATATTTTTGGTTGTCGGCTTATTTACAAGTGTTCTTTACATGTTTGCTGTATATTTTATGAAATGTGTGTGAGATGCCAATCCAAAATATAATTAGCATATGCATCAGTTAATGAATTTTGGTTACGTGGAATATGATTGAAAGTAATAACTTCAAAATGTCTTTCCAATAAACGAATTTGCATGAACTGACGTAACAAGGTAGGATTTCGTACCTGATAAGCTCGATTGAGCTGGGAAACTACCAACTGAGAATCCAGATGGACTTCAAGTTGGGTGATGCCACATGACAAAGCATCCCATAGGAGCTAAATTACAGCCTTATACTCAGCAACATTATTAGAAGCAGGACCTAAACAAGCGCCACCAGCGGCAACAAGCTGTCCTGTGGGAGAATAGATAACCCATGCTGCCGAAGCTAGGTTGCAAGTGTGACGGCTAGCGCCATCAGCGAAACCTACATACATTTCGGAAGACATCTGCAACAACCAGTAGATAATATAAAAAACAAAACTGACAACCTAATGTACATAAAAATACATACACTAAAATACAAGAAAAAGTGCTAAGCCTAAGCATAGTACTTCTTCAGGTAGAGCCCATTTCTAGGCTCAGGCAGCTTATTCCCATCATAATCCACTAATTCATATGTGCCTTTACTCAATACTTTTGACACAACATAGGGTCCTAACCACATAGCCTTGAATTTTCTTGCCCCCAAGGGTTCTTTATCTTGGTCCCAAAGCAAGACAAGTTCCCCTTTAGAGAAAACCCTAGGTTTGACCGTTTTATCATATTGAGATTTAACCCTATTTTTATGAGCCTGATTGGCAGTCAATGCATCTCTACGTTGCTCATCAAGGTGTTCTAGATGTACTAGTCATTCTTCAAGCTCAGTCGTATCAGGTAACACATGAATGGCTATCTTCAAGGACAGGATTTCACATTCAATCGGAGTAACTGCTTCCACCTCGTGAACGAGTTGGAAAGGTGAATAACCCGTGGCAGTCTTAACGTTAGTTCTGTAAGCCCAAAGAGCAGGATATAACATGACATGCCAATTAGAACAGGCTGCATCAATTGTCCGTTTAAGGATAGTTTTTAAAGTCTTGTTAACAGCCTCAACCTGACCATTTGCTTGCGGATAGTATGGAGAAGAGTGTTCTTGTCTAAATCCGAGCATTGTAGTCAGTTCCTTCATCATGTTATTTTGAAAATGACTGCCATTGTCAGTGACAATCATTTTGGGAATACCAAACCTTGCAATAATTTGATTGAAAACAAAGAAAGCTGTTGTTTCCCCGTTGTCTTTGAAAGTAGGCATTACCTCTGCCCATTTCGTAAAATAGTCAACAGCGACAATGATGTATTTATGCCCTTCAGCCGAGACTGGGTTGCATGTCATGTAATTGATCCCCCATTTCATGAAGGGGCCTACCGAGACAACAGGAAATAATGGAGCAGAATGCGACCGCATTTTTCTAGTGTAGAGCTGACATGGATGACAGCGCTTCACGGCTTCCACACAATCTTTAAAGATCATGGGCCAGAAATAACCAACACGCAAAATCTTCTGGGCCGTTGCTAACCCAGATAAATGACCCCCACATGCTCCACTATGAGAATCATTTAGGACAATCTTCGCTTCCTCATGAGTAAGGCAGCAACGCAAGATGGAATCTACCCCTCGTCGATATAATGTATCTCCTATAATGAGGTAGTTCTTGGCATGAAGGCATAACTTACGTCGTTCCTCCCTAGAGTAAGCGGAAGGATACTTCAAAGTCTGGAGATATATAAGAATATCCCCGTACCAAGGATCAGAGGTGGATATGAGGAAGATGTGCTCATCTGGGAATGAGTCATCCTCCACCACTACATTTTCTTCAGTGGGAAATTCTGCTATTAGCTCAGCAAAAACTAAGGACTTCTTAGACTTAGCGGATTGAAAATCCAAGTCAAACTCCTGTAGAATGACTATCCACTTGTTAAATTCCCCCCCAACAATCCGTCGGGATAAAACATATTGGAACGGATTCACATCCGCCACTACTGTGGTGGTCCTCAGTAAAATGTAGTGGCGCAACCTCTGCACAACATAAACAGCTGCTAAGGCTAACTTCTCGACGTGGGAGTATCTAAGCTCAGGTCCGGCCAAAGCACGACTAAGATAACAAACGACATGCTCAACGAGCTTATCGTCCTCCTAGACTAGTACTACCCCAATGGTCGACTCCAACGCGGCCAGATATAATATAAAATACCTAGAATAATCTGGTGGACGTAATAAAGGAGCCGACAGCAAAGCTTTTTTCAATGCCTCGAACGCAAGTTGTGCGGTTTCATCCCATACAAAAGGAGTGTCTTGTTTGAGCAAGCGTATGAAACCTTTAGTGATCTTGGCATAATTAACGATAAAACGTCGAAGAAAGTTGGACTTTCCTTGCAGGCTTTGAAGTTGCCTGAGAGAACGAGGAGGAGGCAGATTTACAATGGCCTCAACTTTCAATGGATCCACCTGGTTGCCTCTACTAGATACGATGAATCCTAGTAATCTTCCTGAATCGACACAGAAAACACACTTGTGGGGATTCAAGCAAATTTTATAGTATCTGCATCTTTAAAAAATCAACCTCAAATGATCTGGATGTTGGACCCTCTTGCAAGAATGTGCAGGCAGATCATCAAGGTACGGTTCGACAATGGCTTTTATGTTGTGAAAAGCAAAGTTCATAGCCCGTTGAAAGGTAGACCCAGCATTTTTCAATCCAAAGGGCATTTTTCTATACGCGAATGTACCCCAAGGGCAAATGAAAGCAGTTTTATGTTGGTCTTCCGGTTTGATTTGGATTTGATTGTAGCCGGAGAAACCATCCATAAATGAAAACACTTCACTCCCCGCACATGCATCTTTGATCTGGTCAATGAATGGTGTGGGGTAATTGTCCTTAGGACAAGCTTTATTGAGGTCTCTAAAGTCTGTACAAACGCGAATAGTCCCTTGCTTTTTATCAACAGGAACAGGGTTGGATACCCATTCAGTCAAAGCTATGGGATATATAAAACCAGCTTTCAACAACTTTTCAACTTCTGCCTTCACAGCCACCGCTTTACGCGGGTTCATGGGTCTCAATTTCTGTCGAACCGGCTTGGCATCAGGATAGGTTCGGATTTCATGTTGAACAATAGATGGATCAATGCCTGGCATCTCCTCATATGACCGGGCAAAGATATTACGGAATTCCTTGAAAAGGGCAGTGTAGATGGCAATCTCCTCCGAAGAGCAGTTTGCACCTATATAGATGTTTTCCACGACATCTGGGTTTACAGAGATATTGATGGGTATAGTGGCGGAAATGTTTGCCATATTCCCCTCAGCAAACACCCCTTCCCTAGACAAAGGGTTGATAGGTACCTCAATATCATCTGACAGTCTCACTTTAAACTCTTGGTTTTCTATCTTGCTCAGATCTGGAAGGAAATAGTATCGATGATGAAGATCCTCACAAATCTTATCACGTCCACTCATAGCTTCCAGAATAGCTTCATCGGAAGGTAAAATGGTATCTAAGCAATCTATGGAATGTAAAGAGTTTTCCGCCCATGCGGGCAAATAGACTTCTTCCAGATCATCTGAGACTAATAGAGGATCTGGAATGGGATCAACAGTAGCTTGAATGATGGCTTGATAAGCTACCTCTATTGTCGATAAGGGCACTTCCGATTCATGGGGAGTTGGGAGGACCCAAGGATCAGTCCTATCAACAACCGTGGTGATGGACTTCCCCACACTAGTAGAACCAATGTAATTCACCGGGGCTGGAAGGTCAAATGTTCCCATCAATGATGCGTACATTCCAGCTCCCAAGCTCTGTGCAGCAGGTTTGGCCTGATCAACCAATGGCACAGTGGATTCCTTAGACTCTAAACGGCCTTTTCGGGTAAAATCAAGTTGGTCAACAGTAACCAACTTGCCCTCATGTGGAAAAACCACGACACGAAGAACAACCGATGCAACAACAGACATTGCATAAGTCCAATTCCTTCCCAGAAGCAAATTGTAGTCTAAGGGAGCATCAATCACTTCAACTTCAACAGACACTGCTTTGCCTGCTAACTTAATCTCAAAAGTTGGCAGGATACCATGAGGACAGAAGGATCTTCCATCGAAAGCTGTAAGTAAAGTGTTTGATGGGACCAGCTCTAGGGATCCAAGAGCTTTCCAGTAGGCCAGGGACATAACACATGTAGAGGCTCCCTCATCAACAACTGCCCTTCCAATGGTCTTACCACCATGGACGACATCTATTGATAGGGCTACATGGTAAGGCAAGCGAATTTTGACATCAGACAAATTGAATTTCGCCATGAGACTCGAAGAATCCATGCTACCTAAAGATGCTAAGAGAGCATCCCGCTAGGCAGGACAACTCTGTAACACCTCTAAAGCTGACATTGCACACGGGGTTTGGGCTAAATCTTCAACCACAGAGTAGTTTGAAGCAGCCCTAGCATTGAGGTTATGCAAGGTCTTCTTGAAAACACCTTTCGGTATCTTCGGCATAGTTTCGGCAGGTTTATCTATTGTGAGAGGGTTGGAAGGTTCAACTACAGCTTTACCCTTCTCAGAAGTCTCAGTTTCATAGTTTTTGTACCTAGTTTGCAACAAAGTCGAAGATCGAACCATGTTGATATAATTAGGGTCAGGGGCAGTTTGAGTGCCCCCTGCTACATTAGAAGCTGAAGCAGAGTTCTGTCCTTGGGGAAACGGGTCCTTCAGGACAGCCGGTTGTTGAGCTTTGAGCAACTTCTGGGCTTGATCCATAAGGGGACAAAGGTGAGTAAGGTGGTCCTCTTGGCACAACTTACAAGGGAACTTAACCTTCTTCTTTTATTTTTTGCCCCCATCAGCATTGTTCGCGAGCTTTGGCTGGTTTTGGTTTCCCTCTCCCTTCTTACCTTTCTTTTTCTTCCCGTCGGGCTGCTGATTGCCCTTCTGAGAGGTTTGAGCAAAGACATTTGCATTCTAGGGAGAGGGGGCAGCCTTTGCTGCCTCCGCCATAGACTGTTTGACAGACAACTGGTGAAGTTGCTTAGTTAAAGACTCTACGGTGGGAGAGTTGACAGACCCAACCACACCATCGGCATGGGGTCCAGGCTTAGGCTTCTTCGCCTCGTGCGAAGGCCTCAGTGCCTCAGGCATGATCTCATACAAGATCCCAGACTGTGAATAAATCAAGTCTAACTGCTGGGCCCTGAGTATGGATTCTTCTTCATTCGTTACTCCTGATGTGGAAACATCCTTAGATATGTATGGCAACAGTGATTTAAGGAACCATTCTAATAGAAACTCAGGAGGAATGGTGGCTTTGATAAGGCTCTTTCGCCTCCTCCACTCTTGGATATGATCTGAGATGTGGGTAGCCTTGTTTTGTCTAAAAGTAGACAACAAATCTGTTCCGAAATCGTATCGAACCAGAAGCTGAAAGTGGCTAAGGAAAGCACTAGCCAAATCCCAGAAACTACTAAAGGCAGCAGAAGGCAATTCAATATACCATTTTGCCGCCGTACCCGTCAAGGTCCTTTGGAATAGCCTCAATCTAATTGATTCCTCATTCAACGAATTGGAAGAACACCATAAGTGAAAAGTGGTGGCATGTGCCCCATGATCTTCACGAGCTTTACCTTCGAACTTAGGGATGTCCGATGGCAACTTGGTGGGAACAGGTGGCCACAAGGGGTCATGCCTCACCAAGTCATTCATCAATTTTGACAAGTCTGGCAAGTTTAAAGTTGCTAGGAAAGGAATTTTGGGCCTAACCGAGGTAGTAAATGTGCCAACTTGGGGATTTGAGGGACCTGCCCCCGAATGCCCATGGGTAAAAGTGGGGTTGCCCCTAGCCACCGGTTGTGAAGTGGGAAGGTTGTTTTGAAACAGATTCCATCTGTAAGCCACAGGATTTTGTGTGGGAGGTGCAGTGTAAGTGGTTCGGGCCATCCCCATAGAAGCAGGGGTCTGAAAGACCGGAGCAGGTATCCCTCCGCTAAACAACGAAAAGGGAGAGCTCGTGTATGGGACCGAAATAGGGGTTTGGAAGCTTTGCCCGTAAGAGGTGTTGCTCCCAAACTGCACTCCTACATATGAAGGAGATGGACCTACGTATGGACTGGATGGGGGAATGTGCCCCCCATTCCAAGGAAATCCTTGGACATAAGCCGAGGATCCTACCGAACCACTCTGAGTAGTGTAAGGGAAGGAAGAAGGAATGGTAGGTATATTGGGGATCCCAGCAACCGTGTTACCAGAAGTACCTCCTATGTTGGAGTGAACCGGTGGTTGAACCACCCGGCTCGCTGGAGTCAAAGGTGTAGAAGGAAAACTAGATCTAGGGGTATTTACCGGGGGAGGTAGTACCCCTTCAACCGGAAGGGTTGAGGTAAACACAAAAGAACTTTCTTCCGCAGAAGACATGACTCTACCCACAGGTACACCTAGCACTGGTGAATCAAAAGGTCTAACCTGGACGATCACATGATCGTTTAAATCAGTCAAGGGTGAGTTAAAATTTCTTGCAAACTTGTCAGTCTGCAATTCTTCTATCTCAACTGTGTCAAGATTGAAACGGTTAGCAATGAGTTCTAGTTCACCAAGAGTCTCACTTATTCCTACAGGTTCGAATGAACCATTTGTGTCTAATCTCCGCCTTTGAGGTAAAGGTGGAGGCTCCAATGCAGTGATAGGAGGAAGGTTTCTCAACCTTCTTGACCTTCTAACAGGTTGGTCCTCCAGAATTAGAAATTTAACAAATCACACCCTAAGGTCAACTAAACACAGGCAAAACCACAGAGCATACACTAAAAGTTCCTAGAGTCTCAAGCAATCAAACCAGGGTGACAGATATACTTTCCCAAAGAAAGCTGATGAACGATTACTTGGCGTCCTTGAAGTGGTTCTTAGGCACAAGCAGAGGAATCACCCATCGCCCTCCTACACTTTCAACAAGGGTTACCTTCCAAGCTCGTTCAAGGTGAACTAGAAATAGCCTTCCGGTTTACCTAGGTATGAACCCTAAAAAGACAAGAGACTAAAGGCTACCTTGGCAATACCAACAGTTTGAGGGGACAGTCGTTAGCCGAAATTGTACGCATGGGCAGGGTAGCTGAGCCCGAAACTCTATCTAGGATAGAATCCCCAGATGCGTAAAATTCCTGGGTTACATTTTGACAAGGATTCGGAGGGTTATCTCCTCTGTCCAAGCCTCCACGCAGCCTAGTGCTTAACTCCCATTTGAGAGGAGCTTCCCAGATACAGTGATAGAATCAAGGATTTCCCTAAAGAAAGGTCCAATACGTATGAGTTTATAACTTGTGGGAAGTTTACACTCCCTAGCCCACAAGTCTAGCCTAAGCTAGTAGGTGAAAGGCCCCTATAAAACAAAACTTACTAGTAAATTTTAATTAATGCGTTTATTTTAAAGGGTTGTTCTTTACTCAAGAGGAAATGGAGTGGTATACTGTATGATGTTTTGACTCAAACAAGAAATAAATGAAAGTAAAGGTGTATTCAAAGCAAAATTACCATTATAAAAACAAACTCCTTTTTAATTTTTGCAAATATGTATTGATGAATTGAAAGCAACGATGAAAGAAACTAAGCCTATGTTTTTGTAGTTTTTGATATAATATTTTTAAATTGAAATAAACACTACTTATGCAAAAATCACAATGCAAAAGCTTTAACTATGTTTTCTTTTCACTTTTAAAAATAATCAAAACTCTACTATGCATCTACAATGCACTATGCTTGAGCAAACTTGACGCTTATAAACTGTATAAAAGTAACAAACTGAAGCAAACAGGCTGATAGAACCAACAGACAACCTATAGAGGAAGGCTAGGAACCCTAGCTTGGGTGCAAACAATGACAAAGAATCACTGCAGGCTTACAAAGGCAAGTGACAACCAGCCACTGTCAGAAGACAGACTGGAAAAACAGAGCCCAAGACCCTTATCACTGATCTGGACTAAGACACTTTAACCCACTACCCAAACAGGCCAAAACACTTCAGTATGCAAGCAGTAAATAAACCAAGCAAACAGACTCAAGAGCTTCCGAAAAAGCAAAGAAATGTGATCACCAACAGTATTCAGACCCACTACTCAGCATTCTTAAAGAAAGACCACTCAGAAACAGGGACCAAACAAAGAAAAGAACAACCAAAACTTATCTTAAAAATCCCCACTTCCAGAAGTATTCGCGACTGTCACCAAGAGAAACTCGCGAGTGACTCGCGACTGTCTAGTATTACAACCCGCGAATGCAGACCAGTATTCGCGACTGTCTATAAAGACAACCCGCAAATGGGTATAAATTTTTTCTCAAAAAATCAAGAAAAAACCCTAGACTTTCAAATGCTGAAGCAAATAAGAATCGGGATAAAAATCACAAACAGACTCACAAGCAAAACTGGTCAGGAGGACAGAAAACAACCTACAGCAGTCCGGGCTCCCCAGTTCTGTTGTACAGGATTATACACCTAATAACCTAAGGTCTGGGGTTACCAACATACTCAATTACTTGCAGACAATTGACTTCTTAAGTGCAGAATAAGAAATCAGAAGATTAAAAGGACTTACTTGTTAAATGAAGGTCGATCCTTGCTAATCTTCTTCTTCTCTGTTCCACTTCCAAAGTCTTCAAGATTGCTCCTCTTTCACCTGTCAAGAAACACTTTTCCAGATACAAGATGATTCATATATGTATAAGCAGGTTAGATAAATCACATATAAGATGCATACACATAAACATTTATCAAACCAATACACATGAAACACATATGGAAGAAGTAATCTCTTTATTATCAATAATGGAAAGAGTTCAGATACAACCCAACGCCTGAGACAAGGACTCCTCTGCAGCCAAAGGATTCTGAGTTCCACTGCTCCAAAGACATTTGTATAAACTCTACCAGCATAACTTTGCTCTCCAAGTGTAAGTAATCAACACCCTCCCCAAGGCTTGTATTTATATGGGTGAAATAAGGCAGTTCTCGAAGGTTGGGGAAGTTGTAGCAGTTAAGGGATTTAAGTTAAATGAGTTAACTAATCACCCATTAGCGAGTATTTTATATTTAAATGTGAAGAGACACATTCACGGGTCTGTAGTAGAGCAACCTGTGAATGATTCGCGACTATGTATAAGCGCAACCTGTGAATACATGGATTCGCGACTTGCTATAAAGGAGACTCGCGAGTGATGCGCGAGTTGTATATAAGGATAGTCGCAAATACATCTCAACATAGGCAAATGACAAAGTAACTAGGTGGATGGTGAAAGAATGTATTTCATGACAAGCCAAGCTATAGTGTTTTAGGCAAACCTCTATCCATAAGTGTCCTTTTGTGTGCCAACATGAGGGATGTCAGCACTCGGACGGAGAGGTGCCATTCAAGTGTATAACAAGTATGAACATCATCATCTTAGAGTACAGTGATCTTACCTTTGTCTGTGCATGTCAAAGCTCAGTGTATGTCTGCTTTGTCTGTGCATGTCAAAAATCTGACTTTGGGCTAAGTATGTGTGATGTGGATGGATTGTTTAACCCCAAAGAAATCATTGTGTAAAGATCATTTCTATCATTAAAAGAAGGTAGTAATCACAACCCAAATCTTTGTCAAGCAAGCAAAATTCGGACTGTATGTACACTTGTAGATGACATCTAACACAGTCAAGACTTGGAGTGTGTATATGCTGGTAAAGACCCCAAAAATAGTCACCTTTCAAATAGACAAACTTAGTCAGTTTATTAGATGAGAGGAACCCCAAACAAAATCAAGAACAGTA
This sequence comes from Pseudotsuga menziesii, assembly GCA_001517045.1. Taxonomy (NCBI): domain Eukaryota; kingdom Viridiplantae; phylum Streptophyta; class Pinopsida; order Pinales; family Pinaceae; genus Pseudotsuga; species Pseudotsuga menziesii. The sequence continues at coordinate 326,847 of LPNX010335286.1, read as the reverse complement.
CTGTTTTTTTCCTTCAACCTGGGTTAAGTTTGGACTGTCATCTACCTTTGAAAGAATTCGGGACTGGTGTACAATTGTCAAGTTTGGGACTATTTATATAGCAACAAAAATTATAAATACTATCCCCATAGAAGTATTCACCATTTGTGATTTGACTCGGCCTCATTCAAATTGTTCAAAGATTATTCTCCATCCAAAAAACATTTGTGGAACAAGTTGTGATAAACCCTAAGCAAGTCAAAAAATTCGGACTGTCATAAACCACAAAAAATCGAAACTGTTCCTTGACTATTGCTATCTAAAATTTTCAATCTCCATAAGTTTTTCCTCAGTCAACAGTCCACCGAAAAACCTCAGCCAAATTTTCCTCAGTCAACGAGCTCATACTTCTTCATCTTCATTTGATCTCTTTTGAGTGCAAGCATGCTAGAGTTTATATACTCTTTCAACGTTGACTTCTTCCTTGGATTAGGGCCGACTTCAAGGTTAAAAGAGATGTGAGTTGTATTATTTTATTTTTTATTGTAAGTCAACACTTCTTCAAACTTCAACTTTACCATTAAAAATGGTTTTAGGGTTTTTTATTTTGTTGTTAACCCATGACTTCTTCATAGATCAACCTCAAGTCCTCAAGAGTAAGGGTGTCCTCCACATCATCCACAAATAACTTAAGTCACCACAAAATAGTCAACATTAGGGTTTTATTGACCATACTCTATCAAGTTCACCACAAGCCTCAAGGGATTCATCGACGACCAAGGACCCTTAGTCAAGGGTGTGCACTTGACTTCAATACCAAGGCCTATGTGCCATAGGGCATCATCATGACCATATCAACCCAAAACATGTAAGAAAGTGTCCAAGTGCCATCACACCGCCATATAAGTGAGTGTCAAGTCTTTCTCATGTCCTAGGACCATCTCCAAGGGTTCTAAGACCCCATTACCTTCACCATTCCTTCAAGGGTGCAAGGACCATCAAACCACCAAGTGTGGGTCCAAGGACTTCTACAAAAGCTTATTCACCACACAAGAAGACCTTCAAGGTCATGATTCATCATGCTACCTCTTGTGGGGTTGCCAAGCCTTCTCCTAGGGTACCATGACCCTATCAAAGCATGAATGACCACAAAATGGGTCATTAATGCTTCTTCAACCCATCAAGGGCTTCTCTATTGTCTACAAGGACTTAAACACCATCTCCAGGGTCTCTAACATCATCAATAGGGTCTTCAGCATCGTCAACAAGGTGATGTCTCCAAGATCCAACCTTGTGGGTATAAGGACCTTATCAAGTGGATACAAGGTGATTTAAGGCACAAACCATCTCTGTATGGGCTTCAAGGCACTAGATGTGAGGATATTGGGATCATCCATACCTATGCACTGCAAGAGGGACTTGGTGGCATCAATGACTACCTATGGGGCCACTGCAAGTCCTATGTTGGCATCAATGATGTTGAATTTTTCTGCTCCCTTCAACCCAGGTTTAGTCCCTTCTGCTTAGCGCAACAAAGCCTAAGATATCGACTCAACAAAGCAAGGCTTAGTCGACAGCACCTACGATGTAGATGTAGTCTCACCCGAGATATCTTCCCTTATGGATAACTGCCAGAACCAGGTTTCCACAGTTGTGTGGGGGATTTCTTGTCCCTTAGCGACACACTAGGGCACTCGTCCAAGGCTTAGGGGTGGGGTTTTGACACTTATTCTACAGAGCCAAGCTGCGACACGGTCCCCCCTTGTGTAAGTGTTATATTAACAACCCAATGCAACAGAAATACATTAACACATTCACAATAACGGTTCAACATATATAAACATACTCTTTATGTTATATTTTTAACATTAATCTAGCATAACATTAGGATCTTTAACTGAGAGAACAACAAGCACAACAATCAAACACAAGAGACAATGAACACAGTGTTTTTCCTCGGGGAAACCATAAATGGAGAAAACCTCGCAACTTCCTTAGAGATAGAATCAGCACCAAAAGTAAAACCCCCAAAACAGTAAGATGGTTGCCCAACAGCAGTAACCTCTTTCTTCCTTGCCCCATTGTCTTTCTCTTCCTCAGCTATGTGCTACAACTGAGAGTGGATGAATGTGTGATAAATAGAGAGGCTAGCTCTCTATTTATACTAATTCCCTACTTGACTAAACCCTGCCGACCTCTCTAGGAGAGTCTAATAACCCTAGTGCCCCAGAACTGCGGGGACTTTAACCCTTAGACAATAAGAGGGTTACCCACCTTGACTTGACATGACTTGTTTACATTATAGAAACTCCCGATAGGAACGTCAAGGCATGACATGACTCAAGTACATTACAAATACATCTCGGAATAAACATTGGGTTAAAATACATAAGAAATACAAGTGAATACATTTCGAAGTTATAATTACATCAACACTTCCTCTTAACTAGGAAAGTATTCTCTCGACACAATTTAGCAGCACAAGTCTTCTTCTCTATATCATCTGGGTCATCGTTAAGCTCTCATCATATTCATCTTCAAGTCCTCTTCATCTTCAAGTCATCTTTCATTATCGGATCTGGATCATCACTGGATCTGGATCATCATCACTAGATCTAGATCATCACTCGATCTGGATCATCATTGGACATCATCATTGGATCTAGATCATCACTGGACATCATCACTGGAACTGGATCATCACTGGATCTAGAACATCACTGGATCTGTATCATCACTGCTGAGTCATCATCATTGGATCTAGATCATCACTCGATCTGGATCATCATTGCTGAGTCATCATCACTGGATCTAGATCCTCACTCGATCTGGATTAGTACCACAGGTGCTCTCTCATGATTCTTCTCGTCACAGGAAGTTTTATAGAGCCAGCCCTTTTTCATGTTGGTTGTAGGCCTAGCTTCCATGTAGGTCTTTCTCAGTGCTTATATCTGACCCTAAGTCAGAATGGCTTGTCCAACACTTACATCTGACCTTGACTCATCAGAAAGGCACACCCAACATTCACATCTAACCATGAGAGGAACTTAATCCCCTCACCATGTCAAAATGGCCCATCCCTTACAACTGACCTACTCGTCAGAATGGCCCAGTACTTACATCTAGCCTACTCGTTAGAATGGACCAACACTTATATCTAACCTACTCGTTAGAATGGCCCAACACTTATATCTGACCTACTTGTCAGAATGGCGTGCCCTCACATCTGATCTTGTAGGAACCAATCCTACAGTCACATTAGAATGGCCCCTAGTCCCAGACTGAGCTACTTGGTAACTGACCAGGTGCCTCCATTCTCCTAGAGAATAGCATCAACCCTTATATCTGATCAAGTGGGAACCATCCCTCAATCACATCAAAATGGCCATGCGCTCACATCTAATCATGTAAGACTACATCTTACAGTCATTTCAGAAAGGCCCTCCGTCCCAGACCAAGTATTCCTGGTAACTGACCAGGCACCTCCATTCCAAGAATGGAAACAACCCTTACATTTGCTCATGTAGGAACCAATCCTACAGTCATATCAGAATGGCTCGGCACTCATACTTGGCATGGAAGGAACCAATCCTCTCACCATGACAGAATGGCTCAGCCCTTACATTTGACCATGGAAGGAACTTAATCCTCTCACCATGTCAGAATGGCTCTGGGTCTCATCATTTCCCCTTGGAGGAAACCTTGATATGAAGAACACCAAGCTTCTCCCTGAAGTACTTGAACTTCACCCTAGCCAATGGCTTCGTCAACACATAAGCTATATGTTCCTCCATCACAACATACTAGAGCTTCACTACTCCTATCTGCACCATATCCTTGATATAGTGATACTTGATCTCGATATGCTTCGACTTGTCATGGAACAGTGGATTCTCTGACAACTTCACACAACTCTGGTTGTCACAATGCATACAAGTAGCATCCAACTGGAGATCAAATAAATCAGACAGTAGCTTCCTGAGCCATACTACCTCACAACTAGCTGAACAAGCTGCGACATACTCTGCTTCAGCTGTACTCAGTGCCACATAGGATTGCTTCCTGCTAAACCAAGAGATCACACCTGATCCCATACTGAACCAACACCATGAAGTGCTCTTCCTATCGATGGCACTACCTGCCCAATCTGAATCAACATAACCCTCTAGGTTAATCTTTTGACTCACCTCATACTTGAGCCCATAATCAATTGTACCCGTCAGGTACCTCAGAATATGCTTTGCAGCAATCAAGTGAACATGTCTCGGATCTGTCAGGAACTGGCTCAAGGTGTTCACAGCAAAGCAAATGTCTGGTCTCGTGTTCGTCAGATACATCAAGGACCCAATCATCTGATGATACATCGTAGCATCAACCATTTCTGATGAAGCATCACTCAATAGCTTCAAGTTCGATGCCATAGGTGTGGCCATAGCCTTGCAGTCCATCATCCTAAACCTCTTCAGGATCTCTACTGCATACTGCCCTTGTCCAAGGGACATTCCATCCACATTCTGCCACACCTCCATGCCTAAAAAATAGTGCATCATTCCCAAGTCCTTCATTTCGAACTCGATAGCAAGCTTTCTCTTCATATCAGCAATCAACCCATCCATACCTGTTACAAATAGATCATCTACATATAGTAGGAGCATCACTGGGTTGCCATCTTCAACCTTGTAGTAAAGGTTGGAATCTACTTTACTTTTGGTAAGCCCAAATTGGATAGAAAGTTGTCAATTCTACCGTACCATGTCCTAGGTGCCTATTTCAAACTGCACAGGGCTTTCTTCAATCTACATACATGAGACTCCCTGTCATGTGTCTCAAAACCAAGTGGCTGTTCTACATACACTTCCTCTTCTACTACACCATTCAAGAAAGCAGTCTTGACATCCATCTGGTGTATCCTCCATTTCATCACTGCAGCCAGAGAAAGTACTGATTTGATGGAAGTGTATCTAGCTATAGGTTCAAAGGTTTCTTCATAATCTATTCCTTCTTTCTAGGAGAAACCACGGGCCACGAATCTTGCTTTATGTTTTTCTATGCTACCGTCTACAGCATGCTTGATTTTGTAGATCCATTTGGAAGTTACAACTGACTTCCCTTTTGGTCTTGGGACAACATCCCAAACATCATTTTTCATGATCGATTGATACTCTTCGATCATAGCATCCTTCAATTCTTTTCGTTCTGCTGCTTCTTCATAATTGGAAGGTTCTTTATCGATGAAATCACATAGTAATGCTACATATCCGGAGCAGGATCTGGTCCTCTTTATTTCTCTATGATTCTCTTCTGGAGCCCCATATCTTTTTGCACCTTGGATAGCTTCTCGTACCCAAGCAGGTTTCCTCTTGCGAGGATTCTTCTCCTGAGGTGGATCTACAGGTCTTTGTGGTTCTTCAAATTCTCGATCTTCTTCTTGAGTTTCTTCATTCATGGTTGTGTCATGAATTATGGGTGCTTCTGCTTCTTTAGGTTCTTCAGTAGGTTTCTTTCTGGATTTGTTGTAAGCTATATCTTCATCAAATGTCACATCCCTACTGATGTCAATCTTCTTGAATCCTGGGAAATATATTCTGTAAGCCTTTGAGATTTCAGATTATCCCACAAATATACCCTTCTTTCCTGAAGGATCTAGTTTTGTTCTCTTCTCTTTTGGAATGTGTATGTACACAGGACATTCGAATATTCTAAGATGGCTGACTTCTGGTTTCTTGCCGGAGAAGACTTCTTCAGGAGTCTTGTTCTCGAGTACTCTGTGTGGAGTACAGTTCTGTACATACACCGCTATTCTAGCAGCTTCTGCCCAAAGATGCATAGGAAGATCTTGATCATGAAGCATAGCTCTTGCAGCTTCCATGATAGTTTTGTTCTTCCGTTATGCAATCCCATTCTGTTATGGATTATAAGGAGTGGAAAAATCCCTCTTAATCCCTGAGCCTTTGCATAACTCTTTGAATTCATTAGATGTGAATTCTCCACCATTATCTGATCGAAAGGTCTTAATCTTCTTTTCAATGTGATTCTCGATCAAGGCTTTGAATTCCTTGAACTTGCTGAATACTTCATCTTTGTTATTCATGAATTAAATCCATGTCTTCCTAGAAAAATCATCAATAAAATAAATATAGTATACATACCCACTTAGAGAACTTGATGACATTGGACCGCATACATCGGAGTGGATGATTTCCAAGATTCATTTTGCCTTGCTCTCGCTACTTGGGAATGTCTTCTTTGTATTCTTTCCTTTCGCACATCCTTTGCAGACCTCGTCATGTTTTGCTTGAATTTCTGGAAGACCTTCAACAGCTTTGCTTGCAAGTCGTAGTGCTCTGCAATGCACATGTGCAAGCCTTCTATGCCAAAGCTCATTTGGCTCTACTATGTCATGGACCAAGGCTTGTTCTGGATGGCCCTTTAATTTGTACAATGCTCCTTATTGTTCTCCAATCACTACTGCATCATTGATAGTCTTTCCTTTTGGCCACATGATGACTTGACCATCTATAAATGCAACCCTCATTCCTTTTGCATCTAATGCAGATATGGAGAGAAGGTTCTTCTTTAGTCCTGGCACAAACAATACTTCTTTCATTGTCATAGACTTTCCAAAGTCTAGCTTATAGGAGGATTCCCCACTACCTTTTATTGGATATTGGTAGTCATCTCTGAGCTTCACCTTGTGAGGTGATTCATGTTCTGATAGTCTCACAAAGGATTCCTTGAATCATGTCATATGCTTGGAAGCCCCACTGTCTATAAGCCAATCATTGCTTCCATGTGTGATATTTCCCGTGAGAGTGGAAATGAAGACATATTCTTCATCACTTGAAGAATCTTCACTTTCATATTTGGTCTTCTTTGTGGAAGGTTCATCATCCTCTGTAGCATGAGCATGATGTCTTCTCTTGTTGTTTTTCTTCTTGTGAGAGTTCCTTTCGCTTTTAGGACAATCTCTTGCAAAGTGTCCTATTTCATCACAAGTATAACATCTGAGTTGAGATTTCTTGTGAGAAGAGTGCTTACCTTTAGAATGATGATGATGATGGTCCCTTCTGGGTTTCTTAGATTGAACTGTGAGAGCTTGATCTTCACTTCCCATCTTCTCTTCTCGAGCTACTATCTAAGCTTCTTCTTGTGAATATTCTTCCCAAAGTCTGCTGAACTTGACTAACTTCTTTCTGGCATAGATCCCTTGAATGAAAGAGTCCCATGTCCTAGGGAGACCATTCAAGGTGGTCATTACAATCTCTGCATTTTCCACTTCTTCATCTACTGCTTCCAGTTGTTCCTTGATCTTAGAAACTCTAGTGAAGTAGGATTGGATGGTCTCTGCATTCTAAATCTTCACATTCTTCAGTTGGTTTCTCAGAGTCATCTTCTGGTTTATGTTCTTCCCTTCAAACAATTTTGTTAGGGCATCAAACATAGATTTAGGTGTCTTCAGGGAGGACACTCGTGGTATGAGGTGATCCTTGATTGAATTAGCAATAATCCTCTTTGCCACAACCATCTTCTTCTTGTGTAAGGACTTAGCCTCATCTCCCTCTAGAACTGGAACCTCCTCATTGATATAGGAGTCCAACTCATTTCTTCCAGGACCAGGGAGATCCTATACTTCCAGGCTCGGAAGTTATCAGCTCCCTCAAGCTTTTCATCAAGCTTGGTATGATGAGACATCTTTAATTGAGAACCTCAAATGGAAATACAAAAGATTTAGATCTTACTAGGTCAAGATATCAGATCTGGATTTGGAGCTGAAATCCTACAGTGCTGGTTCAGGAGCAAATTAGGGGTTTGCTTTTCTGGAGTTCTGTCCAACCAAATGCTTTGAATTTGATCCCTAACTTTGATTTTGGGGAGGAGATCAATCCAGGCCTAGGCTCACTGAAAATTCCTCTTCTGTGAAAGGCCCTAATTTCTGGCAATAGTGTCGGGTCCAAAACTGAAAAACCTCAGAATTGGATTATGTTTCGATAGAAAGATGTGCCCTAGGGAGGAGAGTTATTCCACCCTACTTTTGCTGAAAATCTGTGGAGAGAGATCCACAAAATAGGAAGCCCTAGTTCCCGCAGCTGCACAATGTCTTCTTCTCAGGTTAGCTCTGATACCATGTTAGATTTTTAGCATTAAGCTAGCATAACATTAGGATCTTTAACTGAGAGAACAACGAGCACAACAATCAAACACAAGAGACAATGAACATAGTGTTTTTCCTCGGGGAAACCATAAATGGAGAAAACCCCGCAACTTCCTCAGAGATAGAATCAGCACCAAAAGTAAAACCCCAAAAATAGTAAGATGATCTCCCGACAGTAGTAACCTCTTTCTTCCTTGCCCTAGTGTCTTTCTGTTCCTCGGATATGCACTACAACTGAGTGTGGATGAGTGGGTGATAAATAAAGAGGCTAGCTCTCTATTTATACTAATTCCCGACTTGACTAAACCCTACTAGGGCCAACCTCTCTAGGAGAGTCTAATAACCCTAGTGCCCCGGAACTGCGGGGACTTTAACCCTTAGACAATAAGAGCGTTACCCACCTTGACTTGACATGACTTGTTTACATTATAGAAACTCCCGATAGGAACATCAGGGCATGACATGACTCAAGTACATTACAAATACATCCCGAAATAAACATCAGGTTACAATACATAAGAAATACAAGTGAATACATTCCAAAGTTACAATTACATCAACACTTTATACGCAAATACATAACCAGTCACTCACAACAACATATATGTCATGTCCCCTCCCCTCATCCCGACGATGGAGAGGACGTGACCTAAGTTGTTGCTGCTATCAAAAGGGAAATCTAGCCCCATGAACATGATAATAAAAATGCGTTGAACATAAAATACATAAACATATGTGTTGTACATGTAAATACACAACGAAAGCAAAACTCATTTATTCAACATATTCATAATTCATAAATTAAACAAATGCATATGCAGAGGTAAATACGTAAGAGAAATACAAGTGAATACTTATCTTGTAATTGAGTTATCTTGCAACTAGCTATGTCGCTGCAACGTTCCACCCAACCATAGGCCAATGTACTCATCAATCTCTCAGCATCACTGCCACCCCCGAGCTGGGCATGATTTCCACAAGGAACTAGGGAGTAACAGGATTACACACAACAAGACCATACACCCACAGTCAAGCCAACACACAATTGGGTTTCATAGACTGTCTAGCTAAGCCAATACACAACTGGGTTTCATAAGCTATTAAGGCAACAAGCCAATAACATGGGGGTTACTTGGACTTACTCAACCAAGCCAAACTTTACATCAAACACACAGTCAACTAATTAACAGATGGTTCCTTGGACTTCCCTAGCCAAGCCAACCTACTAATCAAACACAAGAAACCATCTAACAGATGGGTTCCTTAGACTTACTCAACCAAGTCAACACAAGGATGCACTTCACAGCCAATCACAACTACTGGGTATTAACAAAACATTCATGGGAAACCAAAAAGGAATGGTTGAGGGGAAATACGATTTCTGGAAATGTCCTTGGGCTTCACAGAGGTAAAAACGACCTCATCAAAACAACCTCCCCAAACCCATAGGTCGTGAATCTCTTCTGGCCATTCACACAACAATAACAAAACAGATCTCCCAGCTTGGAGAAAGTGAGGAAACGATAGAAGAACTTGAGGGAAGCTCCCAACTTGCTCACAAGAGAAAAAACAACCTCTTCCAAACCCCAAAACCGTGGTCCCCTTCTTCCCATTCACCCAACAACATAGAAAATGAATTCTAGGCACGGAGAAATGAAGAAACAACATGAAATCGTGAGGGAGAAAGCTCAACAAGCTTCAACTGTGTGAGAGAGCCCCCAACCTGAATGAGAAATGGGTGAGGAATGAAAGATGTGGGTGAATAATGGATTGGGCATGCATTTCCAAGCATTTACTTGCCCCACAAGTCAAAAACACGTTTTTTTCAAAATTGGTGGTCTACCCAATTTGAATTTGACCTCCATACCTTTCCCATCCCAAGTAAGTAACTTCCTCAACCAACTTCTAGATGTCTAGGAACAAAAGACAAAATGGGTAGTTGACAACATTATGGGTTTTCCCTTTGATATTGGATTTACCCCATTGGTTCAAGACCTCCATACCTTTCCCATCCCAAGTAAGTAACTTCCTCAACCAACGTCTAGATGTCTAGGAACAAAAGACAAAATGGGTAGTTGACAACTTTATGGGTTTTCCCTTTGATATTGGATTTACCCCATTGGCTCAAGGGTTTGATTATTTCCTCCTCCCTATTCCTTGTGAAATCATTCCCCCATCTCTTTAACATTGTGACACATAGCTAGTTGTGGTAATTTTATTAAATTGCATTTTTACATGATGTCTCAAACCATATTGTGCCTGGCTAGCACATAAACCATCGGCATAGATTTTAATTGCCGAAACATAAAACATTAAATCCATGGTGGGGAATTTTCCTTGAGCTCCACACCACAATTTATCATCACTATTTACATCATATGAAATCCAATACTGTGGGGTCAAAACCGGGGTGTTACAATATATACATGCATCTCAAACACATTCATCATTCATACATTTGACACAATAGTTAGCGTAGAGACCCATCCGGGAAAAAACCACAAAGGTGCTCTTCATCTAACATGAGAAGTATATGAGAAGTAAGTTGTAGACTTTGTTCTAGATATTCTTATTTATCTATATATATTCTTTCTTCCTCTCATGCTCCCTTATATTCTCTCCCATTCTTCCCTACTTGACTCTACTAATGATCCGCACACAGCCTGGATCTACTCAACTTCTCCTACTCTTATGTGCACTCAGCTGTAGATTCATGAATCAATGCACTTAGCAAAACTAACAGACAACTGTAACCAGGGAGAATCTAACCAATGTCTAATAATGGGGAAGCTACAGAGAAGGAGTTGACCTGCATACAGCTTAGGTTCCTCCTTTTATAGACTCCTTACAGACTCTTTACAGACTCTTTATAGGCTCTTTACATGTCATTTTCTCAGTCGAATCCCTACATTTAGCCAACAAGATGTCTTTCCTATTCTAGTGACACCTGAAAGTAGGCACTAATGACTTGACTTACAAAAATACCTTCATACATGTGGCTTTAGCCGACCTCATACCCACGATCTTTATGGCCTGTCACTTTCTGACCATTATGCCCTACTGTCATTTTCCAACCGTTGTACCATTGCATGCATTTTGGTACTTGTTATTCCATCACACCTTTCCTTATCGCATTCCTTCATTATGTCGCACATCTTCCTTCTGTCGCAACTTCTATGCTTTCCTATTGAACCACTTCTTTCCTTAGCTCCTTCTTTATCTGCTTTTGTCGCACCTCCTTTTTTCTTCTTTACCTTCGTCTTCCTTCCTATCGCAACTCCTTTCTCTTCTTCTGCCTTAGCTCTTTTCCATAGTTAAGCATAATTCTAAGTGAATTTTGCTTTCCTTTCCCTAGGCCCAACATGTTTTAGATTTTTATCATTTAATCAAAATGATCTAGGATATTATCTGAGAGAATAACATGCACAATAATAATCAGAAGAGATAAGTGACACAAAGAATTTTCCTCGAGGAAACCACAAAGGAGAAAACCCCGCAACTTCCTCAGAGATAGAATGAGCACCAAAAGCAAAAGTAAAACCCAAAGATACAAAGATGATATCCAACAGTTGTTCTCTCTCTCACTTGTGCGAGCTACTCCTCTCTCACTCATATGCTACTGTTGAGTGAGTGTGTGTTTTAAATAGAGAGTCTCACTCTCTATTTATACTTCTTTTCCACTTGACATTTACTCTACAGGTCTACTTCTCTAGGAGAGTCTAATAACCCTAATAAAACTCAATTGTGGGATCTATTGCCCCGACTTACAATGGATATGACTTTATTATGTTAATGAATCTCCCAATCGGAGGAACAAACATCTCCGTCGGGGTACAATGAAATACAATAAGAAATATACAAGTGAATACATTCCAAAGTTACAAATACATCAACACTCCCTCTTAACTAGGAAGGTATTCTCTTAACACAGTTCATCGGCACAAGTATTCATCACTAGATCATCATCAAATATGGATCATCATCAAAGCTGGATCATTATCAAAGATGGATCATCATCATCACTACTGCTGCTATCTTGAGCAAATGGTGTTATCTCTCAAATCTACTCGTCATAGAAGTTCTACATATCCAACCCTTTTTCATGTTGGATGTAGGACTAGCCTCCATGTAGGTCTTCATCTACAGTGCCAACCCTTTTTCATGCTGGATGTAGGTCTCAGCACTTATATCAGACCATGGGAGGCCCAGTTTGCCACCATGTTGAAAAGGCTCAACACTTACATCCGACCATGGGAGGCCCATCCTGCCACCATTTCGGAAAGGCTCAGCACTTACATCTGACCATGGGAGGCCCAGCTTGCCACCAAGTCAGAAAGGCTCAGCACTTACATCTGACCATGGGAGGCCCAGCTTGCCACCATGTCAGAAAGGCTCAACACTTACATCAGACCATGGGAGGCCCAACTTGCCACCATGTAAAAAAGGCTCAACACTTACATCCACTAGTATGGTAGGACACACCTACTACCATCTAGTGAAAGGCTCTGCACTTATATCTGACCATGGGAGGCCCGACCTGCCACCATGTAAGAAAGGCTTAGCACTTACATCTGACCATGGGAGGCCCATCCTGCCACCATGTCAGAAAGGCTCAGCACTTACATCCAACCATGGGAGTCCCAACCTGCCACCATGTCGGAAAGGCTCTGCATTTTCCGGACTCATCACTTCCCTTTGAAAGGAACCTCTATCTGACAAACACTAAGCTTCTCTCTGAAGTACTCAAAAATCACTCTGGCCATTTCTAGCATAGAATCACATTAGGGATGATTACGTCCAAGAATAATCTGCGAGCTTTGCCAGGATTGAACATTCGAGGACAACCCACAGGACTGATTACGTCTGAGCAACCTACGAGCTTTGCTAGGATTTTATGCTCAGACAACCTATCTCACTAGTTATGCTAGAACTCATCACTTCCTCTTTCGAGAGATCTCGATCTAGATCACATAATGGAGCTTCACTGTTCCTCTCAGCATCATACAAAAAATGAAAGTTAGATCAATGAAATCAAATAATAGTTTTCAAAAGAAACATACTACCTCACAAATAGCTGAGCAAGTGGAAACATATTTTACCTCAACTATACTCAACGCCATGTAGGACTCCATCTTGCCAAACTAGTGGCCCATACTGGATCTCAAACTGAAGAAGCAACCCAAGGTGTTGTTCTTCTCAGTGGCACTACCAATCCGAATCAACATAACCATGCAGGCTAGTCTTATGATTCATATCATACTTGAGTCCATACTCAATTGTACCCTTCAGGTACCTCACTGCATGCTTTTCAACCATGTGAGCATGTCTTGGATCTGTCAGGAACTGGCTCAGGTTATTCACAGCAAGGAATATGGCTAGTCTTGTATTCATCAGGAATTCAATGAACAAATTATTTGATGATACATCGTGGCATTAACCGTCTCTGATGACGCAACACTCAATAGCTTCAGGTTTGATGCCATAGGTGTGGCCATGGCCTTGCAGTTCATCATCTTGAACCTCTGCAGGATCTCCACTGCATACTTCCCTTCTCCAAGGGAGATTCCATTCACACTCTGCCAAACCTCCATGCCTATAAAGTAGTGCATCGTACCCAAGTCCTTCATCTCGAACTCGAAAGCAAGTCTCCTTCTTGCAACTTTAAAGAGTTCCTCTTTTCCTATCAAGAATAGGTCATCGACATATAACAGGAGCATCACTGGTCTTCTGCCTTCAACCTTGAAGTGAAGGTTGGAATCCGCTTTACTCTCAGTAAATCCTAGAGCCATCAGTAAGTTGTCCATCCTGCTGTACCATGTCAAACCCACGTCAAACCTCATGATCTTCTGCAATCACTCCCTCTGAAGCGGAGCATCATTCTCCCTCTGCCTTTCGTACTCTATGTATTGAAACATTCTGTAATGGAGTGACAAGTAGCTTCCTCTTCTACTAATATTCTATGTATCCATCCAGGGTCACTGGATACCAAGATCCTCTATCTTGAACCTTGTTGAAAATTTCTTCTCGCACCCATCTGTGAGCTTGCCATCCTTTATAGGATTTCCTCTTCAATATTGTAGCAAAGGTTAAGATCTTCATTACTCTAGGTGATCTTCAAGCTCCTCATGTATGTGTTATACCATGGGTTCCTTCTGAGCTCGCACAAGGCCTTCTTTAATTTGCACACATGAGTTTTCTTGTCATGTGTCTTAACTCCCAGTGGCTGCAAATGTCTCTTCATAGTCTATGCTTTCTTTTTGTGAAAAACCTCATGCTACGAATATTACCTTGTATCCCACAATGTTGCCATCTACTGCATGCTTAATATTGTATATCCATATGGAAGACACTACGAACTTCCCTTTAGGTATCGATACCACATCCTAGACATAATTCTCCTTGAATTGGTACTCTTTGATCATAGTCTCCTTTCTTCTTGTCTACTTCTAGAAGGCTATGTATCAATGATGTTGTTCATCAGTATCACATAAATAGAGTGTGTCTTAGGCCTCTTGAAGTATTGTCATACTATTCTTCATTTATATTCTTCTGAATCTTTTTATTTCTCTATGGAAGCTTCAGGTTCATTTTCATGTATGCTTATTGGAGTGAATCTTGAACTGTCATCACTTGTTCTTCAGAACAAGTCTCATCATTATTTTCTTGTAGGTGATTGTACGTGATCTTTCCTACAAGTCAAATGTACGAATATTACCTTGTATCCCACAATGTTGCCATCTACTACATGCTTAATATTGTAGATCCATATGGAAGACACTACGAACTTCCCTTTAGGTATCGATATCGCATCCTAGACATAATTCTCCTTGAATTGGTACTCTTTGATCATAGTCTCCTTTCTTCTTATCTACTTCTAGAAGGCTCTGTATCAATGAAGTCGCTCATCACTATCACATAACTAGAGTGTGTCTTAGGCCTCTTGAAGTATCGTCATACTATTCTTCATTTATATTCTTCTGAATCTTTTTTATTTCTCTATGGAAGCTTTAGGTTCATTTTCATGTATGCTTATTGGAGTGAATCTTGAACTGTCATCACTTGTTCTTCAGAACAAGTCTCATCATTATTTTCTTGTAGGTGATTGTACGCGATCTTTCCTACAAGTCAAATGCACCAGTTGTATGATTAGAAACATCTCATAAGGCATATTCATAATGGAAAATGCTTATGCATAAAGATATAATCATGCAACTATTTTAGCCAATAGAACATTAATCCATATCTCGTATACATAGAAACTTTCCAGATGCCTTCCATATCTACCATAACATTATTGATATTGTGCACTAATCTCAATATGTCAGCAAAGAGGTTTCATCCTAGATAGTTAGAAATGGAGTGTTGTATAGCACTATAGGCTACTTACCCATAACATGCATATTAGTAGTATATTGTTCATTAATGCAGACATTTTATCATGCATAATACATTTCACAATTAAACAATGTCATATAAACAACTAGATATATAAGAAAAGATAATTCAAATACTTATCTTTATTTGTTTCATGGGTAGAATCCTTCTTGAGCCTTCAACTTCATCGTCTTCTTCATTCATAGCATCATCATTTCTTATCCAAATGCTAAGATGGATAAGAGGTTCTTCAAGAATTGAGTCCTTCATATTCCTCGTCGCTTGAGGGCTCTTCTTTGAATCATGAGAGCTTGATCTTCAGTTGCTCCATCTTCTCTTCTCTTATTATGAGTCAAGCTTCTTCTTATGTGCACTCTTCCCAGAGTCTACTGAAAGTAATCACTTCCTTCTGGCACACATTCCTCGAATGAATGAATCCCATGAATCCTGGGAGGCCATTCAAGGTGGTTATAACAATATCTTATTCTTCTTCGATTGCTTCATCATAGCAATGGACAATTCCTTTTGGTGTCTTCAAGGATGACACATGAGGGATGAGATGATCTATAATAGAATCTGCAATGATTCTTTTGGCTCTAGCCTTAGCCTCATCTCCCTATGGATCTTATAACTTCTTTACTGAAATACTGATCTAATTCAATTTCTTCAAGGATCACAGAGTTCCTATACTTCCATACTTGGAAGTTGTCAGCTTCACCAAGTTTGTCATTAAGCTGGTGTGATTAATCATTTTGAAATGAGAACCTCAAATGCAAATAACAAAAATTTAGATCTTATCGATTTGAGTTGTCCATCCTGGTTCTGGAGCTGGCCGATCTAGGGTTTGTTAGAGAAAATCTAATTTTCAAAACTTGGAATTTCAAACTTCTAATTGGATAGAAATATGGGACTCTTCAAGGTGAGTTGTCCAATGTAGAGGGAAGCTCTCAAAATAGGAAGCCATAGTTTTCCAATTTCTTCTACAGAAATGACTAATATTTCTTGTGTTGTATATCCAAAGTTTAAGATCCTTAAAGTCTTAAACATCTCTCTATGATATCCTGATAAGACTTCTTTTCATCCCCATAGGTTAGAGCAGAAATGGATTCTCCAAGTGGGACTTATGCTGAGTTTCCCAAGGTGACAGTTTTGGGGACTGTTCAGCATAATAAACTTGTATGGACTGCCACGTGACACTGTTTCACATTATGGGTCTGAAAAAAAACTTACCATAGAAACTACAGTTCATGCCCTACCTGTGACATCTTGCGAAATTTCGTTTGGACCTTCCTAGCCCAAGATATAGCAAATCTCCGTAGGTGACCTGTTTATGATTGTATTCTAGAGGAGACTGGAACCCTGATTTAGAGGAATCATATCTCTTGAATTATAGTGAATTTGAGGCTGAAAATTTTAAAGAGTGTACAACACGAATTTATCTTCGGCCTGTAAAAGTTTCGGCTTCTGAGCCTTCCCCAATCTCGTGTTATAGTGAAAGTGCTAGGATTACTAAATTCAGTTTTCTAGGGTTTTCAGTCATGAAACCCTAATTTCCATTAGCTACCATTGTAGCTGTATTTTGGATACACAATGAAACTTCTCTGTTCAAAAACTGCTTTCACCAATAGATGTGCCCTATTGAGGTGAGTTAGCCTAACCCTTGTTGCTTGATGATCTGTGGAGAGAACAACTTCAACTAGGAATCCCTAGTTCCCGCAGCTGCATAGTGCCTTCTTTCAGAGAGGCTCTGATACCATGTTAGATTTTTATCATTTAATAAAAATTATCTAGGATCTTATCTGAGAGAATAACATGCACAACAATAATCACAAGAGACAAGTGACACAAAGAATTTTCCTCGGGGAAACCACAAAGGAGAAAACCCTACAACTTCCTCAGAGATAGAATGAGCACCAAAAGCAAAAGTAAAACCCAAAGATACAAAGATGATCTCTGACAACTGTTCTCTCTCTTATTTATGCTAGCTGCTACTCTCTCATTCACACGCTACTGTTGAGTGAGTGTATGTTTTAAATAGAGAGTCTCACTCTCTATTTATACTTTTTTTCCACTTGACATTTATTGTACAGGGATGACTTCTCTAGGGGAGTCTAATAACCCTAATACAACTCAATTGTGGGGTCTATTTCCCTGACTTAAAATGGAGGGTTAACCTCAATGACTTTACATGAATTTATTATATTAACGACTCTCTTGATCGGAGGCACAGACATCTCTGTCGGGGTACAATGAAATCCAATAAGAAATATATAAGTGAATACATTTTGAAGTTACAAATACATCAACAGCATGCCCCCAACACTCATTTGTGGCTCGTCTCGAGCCACTCGATGCTATTCTTCCATTCCTTTACTTGTGCCAACTTTACTGTGGAAATCTTCCAAGATTTTCGTTACTTTCTCTGCTTCCAGCCGCACTTCTTCCTCTATCTTCTTTAATTGCTCCATAAGGTCAGAACTGACATGTTTCGACATTATCTTCTCAACTGATGTAACTACTTCTCGCATCTTCTAATTTATAGGCCAAAGAATGCCTGTAATTATTTAAGCTTCATACTCTAACTTTGCTACCTTTTATGTTCTTTCCTATTGTTGTGTGCGCAACATGTTAACCTGCCACTGCAATTTCTTCATCTCCGCGGCCTTAGCAATTTTCTCTACTAAGGGAAACTGTTTCATCTCATTTTTCAGCCATTTTACCCCTGCCTTAGTTGTGCGCAGCTCCTCTGCAACTTTCTCTAACTTTGAATCATCTATGAGTGCTACCCAAGCATGAGAGACTTGGTTTATAGCTTTAGCACACACTACTTCTTCCTCTTCAATCTTCTGTGCAGCTTCCATTGCCGCTTTAGTTCTTTCTTCTATTTTCTTTGTAGTTTCTGATGCTACTTTGGTTATTTCTTCTATCGAACAAAGTTACTGTTTCAAAACAATAGGACGGACAAGATGGGAAGCTCATCAACATCATCAATTTTCCTTGTCTGCATTTATATTTTTCAGCTTCCAATTCATCCCAGGTTTTTCCTTCCTCCTCTTCAGAATATTCTTTTTCATCATCATTAAATTAGTATGTAACGTCAATATAAACCTTAGAGCTGGCAACAGTCATAATTTACGGCAAAATCTACCATCTCGTTGATGTCTTACCTTCCATTATTGGAATCTGTCAGTTCATATTTTTGTTGAAAGCATCATCACCTAGTATGTCTTGAGGTTCTTGTGGAGATAATGGTGATAATGGTGGCCTTTTTCTTTGTTTGTCGTTATATGAACACTAGTTCAGACCAACGGGTTTTAGCAATGGATTCTATGCACTCTAGCGAATTGTTCCACAATCTTATTCGACAGTTTCGGAGGGATTCCGTTTGGCACTCAAATTGCAACTGTTGGTTCCTTGTTCTTTCTCATCAACGTTGAGACAATTTCACTCTTGTGGGAACCAGAACGCTTCCCCATTGCCAACCTTGGTAGGACGGTTCATATCCTTAGCTCAGGGAGGACTGGAACTAACTCAACTTCCAATTGTGTCCCTACTTGCAATGGAACATATCCGATAATATTTCTCTTAACCATCATAGGTGTCATGACTTTAATCATAGATCCCATGAGAGAAATTACGCTAAGACTCATAGTAAGCATACTTCTGCAGTAATTTACTTCGGCCCTGAGTATTGCATCTAATAGCTTGCAGTTGTAATATATCAACTTAGTTTAAGGTGAGGAGGAATGGGAAAAATAACTACTCATTTAGTCTATTAGATCGTCACACATGCAGTCATCGAGTGGAATAATAACAACACGATCCATCACATGGGTCACCTCTCTGAGTTATTATGTGGACAATGCCAACTGACCTGCCCCCTCACACTACGACGTTATTATAATTATGACCGAAGTGACTTTGTAAGGATACGCTTTTAGATTCTATTGTCTTGCCAATTAATGACCTCCATCCTGTCCTGTATAGGTTTCTGTTATCTCATGCGACCACGTCGCAATCCTTGCGACTTGCATTTTGCCTTCATAGGTTTCTGTTCTTGCGACATACCAATTATCTTCGCTAATAATTTTTAACTTCGCTAAACGCCAAGCCTACAAAACTTCGCTTCTTACTGTGACAAACTAGTAGTCTCCGATCATAAATTTCGGCTCATTCTTTCTTTTCCTTCTTATTTCTATTTTCTCTTTCTTTCGTCTCTTTTCTCTCTCTCTCTCTCTCTCTCTCTCTCTCTCTCTCTCTCTCTCTCTCTCTCTTTTATGCGACCAAGACGAATCTATCAAAATATGGTTTCAGTCGACTCCCATTGACTAGTCCTCTAACTTGTGATCCATCTAACTTTTCTAGCCTCACTGCTCCTCCATCAGTGATAGCTTTGACTACATATGGTCCTCACCAATGTGTTTGCAAATTTCCTGGATTCTTGAGAAATTTGTTGTCATACATCAGAACAAGTCCTCTGACTTCAAAATTCTTGGTCTTAATGTGTCTATCATGCCATACTTTTTGTCTTTGCTTTTCTATGTTTTGGTGAAATCCTGTAACAAAACGTTCTTCTTCCAACCGCTCTAGTTGAAGTAACCTGTCTTTAACAACATCAACTTCTGTCATTTCAGTGATCGCAACAAATCTTAAGCTTGGTACAATGTACTCAATCGGCATCACAACTTCTTTCCTATACACCAATCGAAATGGAGTCTGACCTGTCAACTTCTTATACGTCGTGTGATATGACCATAGTACTGTAGAAATATTTTGGTCCCAGTCATCTCTTCGTGCATTACAAACCTTTGTCAATGTGTTTTCCATAATTTTGTTGAATGCTTTGACAACTCCATTTGCTTGAGGATGATATGGTGTCGTCCTTAGTAATTTCTTCAATCAATTGATTAACACAAGGTGTACCTTGATCACTGATTAGAATCCTTGGGCACCTGAATCTTGTCACAACATTTTCAAATAGAAACTATGCAGCAGTACAATCCTTAACTGGCGCTGCTTCAACCCATTTGGTTAGGTAATCGGTTGCAGTAATAATAGACTGTGCTTCTATGTGTTTTCCTATCGGACCGATAGGTCCTACAAAATCAACATCCCATTTATCAAATGCCTATAATTTTATCTACAGTACCAATGGTATTTCATCCCTTCGAGAAGGCTTTCTAGTTATTTGACAGACATCACAACTATGACAATAATCCTAAGCGTTCGCATGCATGGTGGGCCACCATAATCTTGCTTGCAAACTATTGTGCACCATGGCTTTTCCTATATAGTGGATTCTTGCAACACCATCATGTGCTTCATTTAATATCATCGGGCATTCGTGCTCCAAAACTTAGTGCCAAAGTAACTCATTAGGACCCATTTAATACAAGTGTCCAACAATCAACTGGAAATCTAAAGCTTGCACAACCAACTGTTTCTTCTATGCAACGCTAAGTTCAACTGGCGCATAACATGTACTTAGAAAATGTATGATATATTTATACTGATCATTAAACATGGTTATCACAAATAGTTGTGCATCAGGAAGATTATATTGTAGACTAGTAGGTTCTTTTCCACTTTCGATCCTTGAAAAATGGCCTGGTCCCAAATTCAATCTATCGGGTTTAACAATGATTTCAAAATTAAATTCCTGGAAGAGGGGAAGCCATCGACAGATCTTCCCCCCCAACAATGGCTTATTGACCAAGTATTTTAGTGCAAAACAGTAAGTGCACATATTAAAATGTCCACCCATTAAATAATGTCTGAATTTCCGCAGTGAATATACCATCGCTAGTCCTTATCTTTCCATCATGGTATAATTCTTCTCTACAATTGACAATTTCCTGCTAGCGAAGGAAATAGGGTGATCAATCGATCCTTCACCAGGTTACGCCAGTACGATGCCGAGCGCAACAGACGATGTGTTGACATGAACGTGGAACTCTTTTTCCCAGTTTAGAAACACAAATATTGGCGCAATAGCCATCTTGTTCTTTAGCTTGTCTAGGATTTCTTGGCAGTTCTCTGTCCATTGAAACTTGGTATCTTTTTTCAATTTTTTTTCCATTGGAGCAGTCACCTATGCATATCCCTTGATAAAATTCCTGCAGTATCCAGTGTGTCTTAATGTTGCTCTTGATTGTTTAATTGTAATAGGTGGTGGTAGGTCGAGGATGATCACAATTTTGGCTACATCAACCAAAATTTTGTTGTGATAGACCACATGGCCCAACAGAGCTCCAAAAGGTGCGTAAAAGATACATTTCTTTAAATTCAAAGAAATTTGATACTGACGAGAGTGTTCCAGCATCATTCTCAGGCTCTCTTTATGGTCTTTTACAAGTCCAAGTACTGTCCAATCATCGAAGTAGACTTCAAGAAATTTGTGTATAAAGTTTTTAAAGGCAACGTCTATGATTCTGGAAAAAATCTTAGGTGCATTCTTAAGTACAAAGGGCATTACCGTATAATGGAAACATCCCCACTCCATTGCAAAGATAATATTGTGTCAGTCCTACTTTGCAATTCTGATATGATGGTAACCAGAAAATCCATCAGTGAAAGAGTACATCTCTTTCCCTCCGAGATTCTCCAGTACCTCATCTGTAAATGGAGTCAAAAAGGGATCATGTAAACAAGCATATTTCAACTTTCTTAGGTCGACAAAAATTCTTACTTCACCTGAGGTCTACTTGTCCTACACTAAAATTGGGATAATCCATTATGATTCTTTGACAGGTTCTATAACACCCGCCTCTAGCATTCAATTCAGCTCATCCTTAACCTTTTCTTTGTATCTTGCATTTAATCTATATGGTCGCTGCTTGACCGGTTTTGCATCGGCCCTCAAAGGTATGTTCATTTCGTTGAGGTCGCCAACTATTCCTTTCATTTTTGAAAATTTAGTAGGGAACAGATCCTAGAATTCATACAACAAGTCATGATATTCCCCATAGTCTCATCATCCCAATAATATCCAATATTAGTGAATTTTGGATTTTTAGGTGAGCCAATATTTACTTTCTTAATTTTAAGTGGACTTAGGAATTGGTCGTTGGAAATGCCAAATCATTCCACTGTGCACATACCTTTTGACTCATGTATGTTTATATCGAGTAGATCATCATCATCCGGTTCTCCTATGACATTGTAACATTCCTTCCAATGGTGGACTCTCATGTTGCAATGATGGAAATTTGTGGTTTTGACAGGGATTTATCAAATCTCTTCTCCTTCATTATTTTCAATGCAACATCAATTGTTGGGTGATCACTCACAAACTCAAATGTATGTGTAAAGTTTGTAGCTAACTCATCCCACTCGAGAGTTCCTCGTTGCATATACACTGATGTGTACCATCTCCTTGGTACCATTTCTAATGTATGTATGAATTGATGAACCCATTCTTGTCGTGAATACTCTTGCCATGTCGTGCGACCATGCTCAATACGTTCAACAGGATTTGTCAATCTTGTATACTTGCGATTAGTATAACTGATCTCTTCTCCAAATCTAATCTCTAACAATCTCCTGGATTGCGACCACTCATAGATAGATTGTTTATGTGTACCCCACCATCTAGAGGGAGTAGCTTTCGGCACAAAGTCCAAGGTGAACAATTGCTACGATTCTGTAACTTTTGCTTCAAATTCCACCAGAAAAGACACAAGGTTAGGTAAACCTTCGTATGTAGGTAGCTCACTTGACTTAACTACTACCTGTCGTACAAATCTTGTAATTCTTACACACCTTTGCATTGAAACTTCATGTAGTTGGTTCTGCCAATTTTTTAATGTGTCTCTTAAATTAGATGTGCAATATCTAACACTATGCCAACTCAGCTTTCCATCAGTTACGGGGTTTATATAGTCATCTCTTGAAGACATGCCATTAGATAGCTAATCTAGGTAATTACCTTGGTCTTCAGTGTTCACTGACTCAACATATCTATGCCATTCAAGCAGATCAATTGGCGTGACCACCCTTATCTCAGAATCTTCAAATGACAAGATTGTTTTCTTAAAATTAATTATGGTATAATTATTTATCACCAAATCAATTCCCAAAAGTGTAGGATATGGGTTTGTATCATCGATAATGTCTATCACGTCAAACTTTACATATGTACTCAACCCTTCTACTTCGATAGACACTTGAGTCAATCGACCAATGGGTAGAACCTTCGACTGATTTGCAAGCATTAGTTGAATGGGAGCCCAATCTAGTCGTGGCTTATTCATGCTTTCCCATGTCTTCCTTGTCAAGATACTGATATCAGAGCCCAGATCGAAAATGATATAGTCCATATCATAATCTCCTATCTGCACAGTCATTCGCAGTTCACAACCAATTTTTAATGTTTTCCCAATGTGGTTAACTCTTTTTTCGGGTCGCGGGTCTTCTAGAGTTTCTTCTATGAATGTTGTCAACTTTGCGACAACATCCCTATGATGTATTAGTGCTAAACAACTTTTGAAAAATTCTTTAAGCTTACTAAACTTTTTCATTGGTTTCCTCTGGAGTAATTGTTCAAATCATCTTTCGGGCATTGCCTTTACTTGTCCAGATGTCGATGCTTGATTGGTATCAACAAATTCTGGTTGCACATCCAAGAAGAATTCCTTCTCCTTCTAGACGTCTAATGGGGATTTATTTTTTGCTACGGGTTGCACCTGCGGCTGTCCCTGTTGTGTATTTTTGTTTGCTCCCATTGCAACACCTCCTCTTGTAAAAAAACCAATATTTGGTTCTCTCGGCTCAACAGAAATCATCTGAATGTTTTGGTTGGGTTTCGGGTTTAGATTCTGCACAGGATTGGGATTTCCCACAGTTCGAGCTTGCCATTTTTGCAATTAATTGCGGACATTGTTCGACAGTGCGTTCAAATGCTTTACAGTATGTACATTCCTTCGTAGGACTTTAGCAATCTTGGGCAAAGTGTCTTGGTTGTCCATAATTATAACATATGACTTGGCCTCTTCCTCGACCAAATCCTCATCCTCCTTGTTGTTGTCCTTGACCTCAAAAATTTCCACCCCCCTTGGCTAAGGGTATTGTTGTTGTGTCGGATACTGATTCTATTGATATTGTGGTTGTTGAAATTGTGTTGGTTGATATTGAGTAGGATGATATTGAGGCTACGCTCATTCAATTGACATTTGCTCATCATTCTTCATCAAGTAGGTATCCACTGTCTTTTGTTGTAGCAACTGAATTACTCTACAATCTTTCTCATTGTGTTTTACTGCTGTACAAAATTTACAGTACAGACCAGCTGGTGTACTTACAATCTTTTGTAAATACAAACATTCTTCTTACTTATGGACTTTAGTATGACATTTATGCACCAAGGCATCCCTTGGGTGTTTATCGGGTTCGACGCTCCAGCTGCGACATAGTTCATAAGTGTTGGGAAATTATATTTATGGTGTCTGTCTATTCTATATCTTGTACACCACAATTCTTCTTGCACTTCCTTACCTTTTTTGATGTCATAGAGTTGCACCGTAAAATTGGCTATCCACGACTAAATATAAATCATTCTTGCATTGATTTCTCCAATTAGTGAGGATTCTAGTTTCATTGCTATTTCCAGAGCTCCTGTTTGCGACACAATATTCTGTTGCATCAATGGGATCCAGATGTGTGGCAACAAGGTGACAATGAACCATTCCTTATGTTGTACATCTAAAATCTAGAAGCTCACTTTGGCCATTAATGTCTTGAATCTCTGGTCAAATTCCCAAATAGACTCTGTAGGTGGTTGCTTGATTTATTTAATCTATGTAATGCACTACGAATCAAGCTTCAACTTTCTAAACTCATCTATCATTCCAACCCAAATATGGTCGAGCATTTTTTGCTCAACTCTTACTGCCACTATAGAAAATTTCATGTACCAGCCTAACACATGACCTTTTCAGAGTCATGATCATTGGTGCTTTATTTATGTTCTCATCTTGGACTTGTCGCACAGTCCATACGTCACAAAGAAACCAATGTTGCTCCTGGTTTTCCAACCCATTTCCATTGAATAATGGAAACTTAATGTTGGTCCCAACCATTGTATTAGTTGCTGGTACATTTGAACAAAATTTTTTACTAGTCGAACTCCCTTGTCCATTATTCGAAGAATTAGTACTACGTGTATTTACAAATCCACTTGGATATAAGTCTCTAGATCTTACCTCTGGTGATGTGTGCAGTGTTGTTGGCGTATCGTACCTGCGTTCTGGATCTGGAGCTTTAGTTGATTCTTTTGATTCTTCTTCTCCTTCGGATATCAACTGATATTCTTATTCTTCATCACAAGACCCTTCTTCTAAGTACGACGCAGGCTCGTAGTCTTCTTCTCTGGTGGTGCTACAACTCCCTCTTCTTGTCAGAGTCTTTCTTTGCTTTCCCGACCTAAATATTGTTCCACTTCTTAAACAAACAACCTCTAGTTTAGTTCCACTATCTCGAAGGAACATCTCAACTCAGTTGGCGTCATTTTTCACATAGTTCTACTGTGACATACCCACCTTTCTGTGCACAGCTTCCAACTTTCACATTCGTAGGAATCCTTTTTCACATATAGGCATTTTTATCCATGTCTTTAAAGACGACAAAATCTTCTGCGAGGTTCTTGATTTTTTTTTTCCACTCTGCCTCACTAGATGAGGTTATTGTGTCGAGAACAAACTCAGTAATGTATCCCTCCAAAATACTGTCTACCCTAAAATCTACATCCCTCGACATAGGGTTGCTCACACTTTTCAGTTGCTAAATCAGTCAAGGAGTCCACTCCATCGGTTCTCCTCCTTGGAAGTTTCTTTGTTGGGTTTCCAACTTCGACAACCACTCATGCAACACAATGGGAAACTCGGAAAAGAAAATATTGTGAATATTCGTATAGAGGTACCGTCCCAACCACTATGTTGGGTTCCATTGAGATCCTTTACTCTTTTCTTGTGCAAACTCTAATGCTGAAATCCACCTAATCTTGGATTTCATGCTCATCAGCTGCCACAACATTTACTTCACCAAAATGATTCGGTCTTGGAAACGAAACCATTTGTTGGATTTTATGCTCCCTTCGACCTAGGTTCAGTCCCTTTTTCTTAGTGCAACAAAGCCCAAGATATCGGCTTGACATAGCAAGGATCAGTCCGCAGCACCTGCGGCGTAGATGCAGTCTCACCCGAGATATATTCCCATATGGGTAACTGCCAGAACCATGTTTCCATAGTTGGGTGGGGGATTTCTCGTCCATTGGAGACACGCCAAGGCACTTGACGAAGGCTGAGGAGGGGGGATTTGAAACTTATTCTACACAACCAAGCTGCGACAAAATCCCTCCTTGTACAAGTGTTATATTAACAACCCAATGCAATAGAACTACATTCACACATTCACGATAACAATGCAACAGATATAAACATACTCTTTATAAGAAAATACATAATCATTCACTCACAACAACATATATAGACGCATCTCAAAAAATTTCATCATTCATACATTCGACACAGTAGTTAACGTGGAAACCCATCCAATAAAAAAACACAAAGGTGCTCTTCATTTGGCATGAGAAATATATACACCTTCTGTTTGCGCACTAAGGTAGAGACTCTATTCTAGATATTCCTCTTATTCTATATAGACTCTTTCTTCCTGTCATGCTCTCTTATTCTTCCCTACTTGACTCTACTAATGATCCACACACAACCTGGATCGACTCAACTTCTCCTACTCTTCTGCGCACTCAACTGCAGATTCATGACCCAATGCACTTAGTAAAACTAAAATACAACTATAACTAGGGAAAATCTAACCAATGTCTAATAGTGGGGAAGCTATAGAGAAGGAGCTAACCAGCATACATCTTGGGTTCCTCCTTTTATAGACTCCTTACATACTCTTTACAGGTCATTTGCTCAGTTGATTCCCTACATTTAGCCAACATACTATCTTTCCTATTCTAGTGACACATGACAATAGGCACTAACGACCTGACTTACAAAGATACCTTCATATGTGCGGCTTCCACTGAACTCGTACCCATGATCTTTATGTCCTGTCACTTTCTAACCGTTATTCCCTACTGTCGTTTTCCAGCTGTTATACCACTGCATGCCTTCCGATACTTGTTATTTCGTCGCACTTTTCCTTGTTGCATTCCTTCCTTCTATCACAGCTTCCATAGTTTTCTCTTGAACTGCTTCTTTCCTTGACTCGTTCTTCTTTATATGCTTTTGTCGCACCTCCTTTTGTCTTCTTTTCCTTCTTCTTCCTTCCTATTGTGACCTCTGTCGCAACTCCTTTCTCTACTTTTTCCTGAGCTCTTTTCCATACTTAAGCAGAATTCTAAGTGAATTCCGCTTTCTGTTCCGTAGGCTCAACATATGACAATTCAATCAACAAATTGACCATTTGGCACTCATGAGGATCCCACTTTACCCCTGTAATCCCAACTTAGGATAATTAATAAATAAAGGTTATTTAAACCACTTTCATAAACATGGATTTTGGAACCTTTAAATAAAATCATTGTCTAAGGTTTTAAACAAGGGTAATGGCTTATATTAATAAATCACTAGGGTCACCTCCCCATTAGACTCACTTTCCCCTCTCGTGGAATCATAGCTCACCATCTAATCTTCACTCTTCTTCATCTATAACCATTAGGGATTTTAAATTAATAATCAAACGTACATATTTACAACATCATTGGCCATCCTAGACCATTCTTGTTTGGCTTCTAGCCTTTCCATCATTACAACATAATTATGTCATGGGGTCAAAAATGAGGTGTCACAAGTATAAATACCTCAAAATATTTGACTATATCAAAAATGCACTTTGAACATTGGTGAAGATGTATTAAACCAACGTAACATGTACTTCATGATAGGTTCATTAGGGTCCCATCATAGATCAATGAAATGTATGTAAACTTGACATTGGAAATGTACACTTGTAAATTCCTTGAAAATGTCTACATAATCATTTACACGTGTATACCATCATGTTTCTAGTGCATGAGTTGTGCGAATATGGGGGATGATTGAGTTTACACTAGAGTTTGTGAAGCTTGTGGATGTGTCATGAGATGTGCAAACTTTACAAATGACTAAAGTGTTTGTGATATTACTAAGTATAAATTAGATATATATTAGGCTTCTAAATCATGACATAATAGATGCCATGTTGCTCCTTGTAAATGGCTTGTTATGTAACTCATCATAAATAGACAAAAGTTCCATGTCACAAATAAATTCATTCTTTATAAAGGTCTTAATATCATATTGAAATATACATTTCAACATCATATAATCATATAACTAATCCTTGAATCTACAATATTTATCACCCCTAATCACCTTTTCACTTATCCCTTAACACCCTTAGCTACTAACCATTATAACTTCTTGAACTAGGCCCTAACATCTACATATTTTGACACATAAAAATATAATTCATATCTTGTATAACCCTTGTAACTTCTAATCACTATATTATTTATACCCCATTATAACCATTATCATCAAACTCACATATCCCTTAGTCCTCAAATCCTGTAAGCATAAACATGTTAACTATAACCCCCTAACATCTAATTCATGTAACATATAACTCCTCTAACACCTAAATTCTATAATCCCCACCTTCTAATGAGTATAACCCCTTCTATTATAAATCCATACCCTAATCCATATAAACTCTAACCCTTTTTCCTAACTCGTATATAATTATGACCTAACTCCCAATCCATGTAACCATTATATCCATAACATGTATAACAACTATAACCATTATCCCCTATAACTTCCATAACAATTAATCTGTAATCCCTAACAAGTGACATGTAAAATACATTGATACATATAACATATATCACCTAACCCCTATAACCTAGTCCATCTAGTCCTGTAAGACTAATATGTATAGTCTATAGCCCTTCAACCCTAAAAACCCGAATTATTATAATGGATCACACCTAATTATTATAACCTAAAAGATAATATAACTTTTAATTGCCCCAAGAGGTGCAACTAAACGTCGAAAGGGAAAAAATGTAGAGTAATTAACATTTGGCAGAGACTAATAACGTGACATAAATTCATATATTAAAAAAATAAAAAATGAAGCAAATTATTGAAATGAATTACTAAAGAGTCAAATGCTAGAGCATAATTGTTGGACCTTTGGGGACTTCTAAATTTTGCTTTTAATCTTGGTTTTTTTTTACAGGTGCTCAGAGATTCCAAGGTGATAATAAATTGGGTAAATGTAATTTCTTCATTATAGATCATAAATCTAGAATAGTGGGAAGGATTGTCCATCTACTATCAAATTTTATAACAATTTTTGTCAAACACACATATATAGATTTTAATCTAGTTGTTGATGATCTCTCCAAAAAGGCACTTGGGTGTCCTGAAGGCACTCTTTTCCATCAAGGAGTACAAGGAAAATGTCCTTGTCACAAAAGTTTCACATAAAGGTGAACTATTTTGGGGGGATGGATGCAACTTAACTATTTATTAGTCTCTATATTGTTGGTTGTTCCTTACATTCTTGAAAAAATTGGTTATTTTGTGTTTTTTTATTTAAGACCTTTTTGACAATTCTGCAAGTTTTGGGCACAGAGAAGATAACATACTTTTGATTTGTTAGAATACAACAATGATAATACTTTTTGGAAAAGAAAGTATTATATTATAAAAGATGTAGCAAAAAAATGTTTTTTTGATTCCATGGATAACAAGAAGCAAGTTTTGTTAGTTTGTTGAAAAAACGAGTCAATACAATAGATTTGACATTTGACAAGGACTAATAATGTGACAAATCTTAAAGATCTTAGATTAAGTTGTTATCTAGAATATATTCCATTTGAGAGACTGCAAGTTGTTTTATTTTTCCAATTTTGTTAAAATCTAATAGTCTTTAGCTTAATAGAGGTGACTAATAAATTTGTGTGTGAAATGAAAATAATTCAATCTTTAATTTATTAGGTTGTTTAAGATAGCCCTTAGAAAGATATAACCAAACAATTTTGTTGGTTAAGAGTTGAGTAGATCACCAAACTCAAGGAATATATAGAGTTATGACTTCATGTGCTCACTAAGAATGACCACTTGTTGGCAATTCAATAAAGTCTATAAAATTGTAAGTTGAGAAATTAGTCACACCATTTTCTTGTAGAGTATTATGAATACCTTTTCATGGCCTACTATATAGAGAATATAGATTTACAACATTAGTAATGGAACATAGATAATTTCCTTGGCTAGAATTGATTTTCCAATGAAGAATTTACTAAATTGGAAGGGTAGTTACAAAATGGTAGATGTTAACTTCCCATGAGCAATTAATAGAGTATGTGCATTTATCCAATTTTAAGATCACACCCCTCATCATAAAACATAGATATGGCCCTCACATACAATAATAATTCTCAAAATTCCTTTAAAATCATTAAATTTGATATTTCATTGTTTTCTTCATAACACCACTAGATAGAACCTGTAACTTGTTCATTTTACCACCAATTCCACCAAATTTGGCCTTGAAAGGAGTTTGTGAAGCCACTACACAATAGAACCTTCTAAATAGATTCACATATACTATCAATGGCTTTGAAGCAATGATATTCAATTCTAATCCAAATCTAACACCATACTAAAAACAAGGACTCTGTTATCACTCCAGGAAACTCCTCTAGGTTGTAGCTCAAGGATACTTGGTAACTTAAAATGTTTTTAGGGTTTTCTGATATGGATCAAGTCAGGTGACCTATATAACCTTCCAATCTCAAGACATGCATGAAACTCACTCAATTACAAGGCTTTTAGTTACAACTATTCAGAAGGTGACAATAAGGTGTAGGGATGGAGAACTCATCAGGCTGGCAGATTTACATTCAAAACAGATGCATATAAATGGCTAAATCATGATAAGGATGGTACTTATAAATCAAATCAAATTAACACACCAATAGGATGAAAGATATTAGTTATTAATCAACTTGAAAGTAACATAAATACACATTCATGCATAAGTATAGTAAAGATAGAGATGAAGGATGAACAAATCATAACAAAAGAGCTTATATTCAAGAATGAGAAAAATGAGAAGCTGACAATAGTACAGGTTTATAAATCCCCGAAGTCGAACCTTTTCAATAAAATAAGTTTTAGGCTTTATAGCCTTTACAAAAATACTCAAATCCTAAAAAATTGGATCTGATTTAATAAAAATAGACAAAATAATAGTTTTTTGCATAATTAGGTCAAAAACCCTAATTTAACTACTAGTCTAACTAGATGTAGAATTTGTTCACTGTTTGAGCCTTCTAATAACTAAAGTAAGCAATGGAACTAACTGCCATTGGTCCTCTGCTCTTGCCCATGTGTTGGTGAAGTAAACTCTTCATTTTCCTGTTGTAACCTGCCCTGTTAGGTCAACTTTTGCCCTAAAAATTTGTCCAAACTACTGAAAACTGGGGCTCAGAGATGCAGTTGGTTCTTCACTTCTGTGACACTTGTGTATAAACTGAAAGAGTTTTTTGTATATTTTTTTGTTGTGAGAAAAACCTCTCTCAGTGTTTGGAAATTCGTTTTCATCTTCCCGATATCTGTATTTCAAAAACATGTGTAAAACAGGGAAATTCCAAGATCCAAAAATTAGGGCTCAGAGATGGATTCGGTTCTCCCAATATACAATACCTGTAGGAAACTTGAGAGAGGCTATTTTTCTCTGACATGTTGGAAACAAAAACCTCTGATATTTTTACAAACTGATTCTCCAGTCGCTCATAATCCCCATTTTAAAATGATGACTTTTCACAATAAAATGCCGCTTTCAATGGCTTAGCAAAATTGAAGCACACCTTCCCTGTTTATTTCTTCAACATCTTTTAGGTTTATATTTTGTCCCTGAGCCATCAATGTTCGCCAAAATCTGGTACTGCGTGCCAAAACTTAATATTCTGCCTCTGTCTGCTTTCAGTGGTTAAGAGGCTAAAACATTAGAACCGTTAGCTGCCGAAAGCGGGGCTTTCGGTGGTTAATGAACTGCTGCTGCATTGGCCTAAGCCACCAAAAGCTTTTTTTTCTATAGAGTTTTATTTATCCTTTAAATCATACTTTTACACTTTACTCTTGTCCTTTTGGTACTTTCTCAACCTGCATAATATTTGGAATATCAGCAACACCATGGGCTACCTCCGGATTCTGAAGGCTAATAGGTGCCTTTGCTAGGGCTTCCAGTGCAAGGTGCATTCTAGGGCTTGAATCTTTGTTTTGTAGCCTTGAACTTCTTATAATCCTATAGATCCTGGAGTTATCCTTCATCAATCTCAGATTTCTTCAACTTGTATAACAACAACATCGCGTTTTAGGGTTAGGGTTTGGATTTTCCTTCTAAGACCTCTAGTTTATGTATTTTCCCTAATAGTCGGTTGATTCTTTGGGACCTAGGTTTGATCTTTGAACTCTTCAACATCTGTAGCAAAACTTCATGCACTGATAGATGGTGTCGAAAATGCCACTTGGAGGACTGACAGGTCATCTTTTGCCCTAAAACTTTGGCCAAACTGCTGAAAAATGGGGCTCAAAGATGGATTTGGACCTTCAAATATGTGACACCTGTGTATAAAAAAAAAGAGGTTTTTTGTATATTGATTTATTGTGAGAAAAAACCTCTCTCAGTTTTTCGGAATTCGTTTTAATTTTCTCGGAATCTGGATTTCAAAAACATGTGTCAAACAGGAAATTCTGAGATCCAAAAATTAGGTCTAAGAGATGAATTTGATTCTCCCAATATGAAACACCTGTAGGAAAACCGAGAGAGGTTATTGTTCTATGTCCTATTAGGAACAAAAACCTCTGATATTTTTGCAAAATGACTCTCGAGTCGCTCATAATAATTGTTTTCAAAAAATGACTTTTCATAGTAAAACGCCCCTTTCGGTGGGTTAGAGCGTCCTGAAATTTCGGTATTTGCTGCCGAAAGTCTGCTTTCGGTGGCTTAGAGACCGTTTTGAAACCATGATTAGCCACCAAAACCTATGTTTTGAGTTTTTTGAGCGGGCTTTTTCCCCAACGCCTTTTTGCCTGCTTTCGGTGGTTAACGCCCTTCTTGCACTGTTCACTAAGCTATCGAAAGCAACACTTTTCAGTGGCTAATGAGTTGTTTGAAGTCTCACCTAAGCCACTAAAAGTGATTTCACCATTTACTTGCTCGAACCCGCTTTCGGTGGTTATCTTTCATCCTGCGTTAAATTGTTAGCTGCCGAAACAAAGCCTTTCGGTGGCTAATGAGCTTTAAGAACCCCGCCTAAGCCATCGAAAGCTAAAACTTCCAATTTTTTCAACCATAGCACAAGCAGAGACCTTCAATTTATTAGTCATCTTTAAATATTTCATGACATGACTCGAATTCTTCATACTATCAAAATAAATTTATTTTGGGAGATAACAGACTCGTTGATCTAACCACCAATTCACCAATATGACCTTGAAAGGAGATTTTCAAGCCACTACACAATAAAGACTTCTAAATGGATGTACATATACAAACATCAGCTCCAAGATAGTGATATTCAATTATAATCCCAATCTAGTA
Organism: Pseudotsuga menziesii; assembly: GCA_001517045.1. Lineage (NCBI taxonomy): Eukaryota > Viridiplantae > Streptophyta > Pinopsida > Pinales > Pinaceae > Pseudotsuga > Pseudotsuga menziesii. Next base: position 292,718 of record LPNX010335286.1, on the reverse strand, counting down.
CCATACTAAAAACCAAGGTTCAACCACTAGCATATATTCCATAACTATCTAAAGTTTTAGGAGACTCGGTATAAGTAATAAAGGTATAACCAACAGAGGCACTAAAAGTAGCAAAGGTAGTACAAGGTAGAGATAGCAACAATTCAAACCCAAAATTGATGCCCAACAACATCAGTAGCATTTTAACCAGTTGCCTTAATTGAGGAAGCAATTGGCATAGTTTCCCTAGGCCTAGTTCTTGTATTATTGATCCTATTGTGGGTGACCCAAAGCTTCCATCATTTGACCAATAAAAATAAGCATAGGTGATCAAGCTTACATGTTTAAGAATTAGTTTCCCGAGTAAAAGTAGTAACACAGGTTGCAACGTCACCAAAAATTGTTAAATACTTATTGGAAATAATCAAATACTTATATCAATAATAACTAAGCGTTGCTATATAACCGCTTTTGTTATTGCAGTTGATGCCTCTTTGCACCACCTCCATAGAATTATCATCAGCAGACTAGAAATATGGTATATGAGAGCATGCCAAACAAATCAACACAAGGAGAGCACACAACAAATACATTGTCATATGAAAATGATGATGCCCCGACTATGAGTTTGTTGGTGCACAAAAGATCAAGACTAAGAAATAAGTGATTGTATAAATTATATACTTGTATTTTTGGTGACTATCTTTATTAATATAATTTTTTTGTTTGAACAATTCTTGTTATGCGGCAGTTGCCTTCTTATGCATGAATGTTAATTATATATTTGTTTTGTATGTACAAAAAAATATTTATTTTGCACACGGTATATTCAATTATTTTCATGCGCAATGGATTTTATAGACATTAAAGTACATGGTCTAATCAATGATCTTAAGGTTTGCCTCATTGTTTATCTAGATATCTCAATGTTAATGGATATATGGTTACAATATCACACATCTTTCAAGATCACACATTTTTTCGTCACAATGTTCAATCTCACACTAGATAGATTGGGTATGGGTAATTGAGAGCAATGTGATGGGGGGAGGGGCCATATGTGATTACACCTTCATGTGGTTGGCCCTGTTCAGTGGAGAACAAATTATTCTTGAAACAAAGAGGAGTTCATTAAGGGATTCCACTTTAGTCCTATATAGTCTTGCACATGTTTAAATGCTTGTTTATTTGCTTAATTATTATTTAGTCATATACAATTTTAATATTTGATGATTTTTGTAGGTCTTGGCAATGGAAATGCAACTCATGGTGGTTGCATATTAAATCATCACCAAATTAAGGTATTGTAACTTATTTATTCAATATTTTATTTATTTAGTAGTTTATTTATTCGTGAAATGATTTATTCATATATTCATAGAAGACATTTCTTCGTCCCTCTCAATTGATTCACTATTATCCCTTGACTATCACTACCCTCATGCTACTCTTCCTCATTGACCGAGGAATATAAAATGTATATATACTTATATTTCAAGATGATTCCTCATATCATAATTAAACAAACATGATGGTGTCCTTCCACAATTAAACACTATTACAATATAGTGTGGTTGACTTTCGACTCTGAACGAAGAAAACCATTAGTTGAGATGAAAAATGTGAGGAATCTATATTCCACCAAAATTTCTTAAGATTTGCACCTAGCCCAAGGATTTAAGAAACATGTGAATTCTGTTGTATATGGATGAATGGGAAATTAGAATTGTGGTTGATGTCATTAATTAACACAAAATGCGAAGTATGCAATTTGTAATGCAAATGGTTCCCCCAATGCTTCAACCAATGGATAGGAAGCGAGTTCGACATTGAATTATAACATACCAATTAGAATCTTAAGTTATAAATTGAAACTATAACAAAAAATAATTTCATGTCATTGGTTGATATCCTCTAGCACTTGTATGAACATTTGGGGTAGCCAAATGAAGCAACTTTGGTAGGAGGCTCTTCATAAAGTTTGGAATTTATCTTCAGTGGGATACATATAGGAATACATCCAAATGGATAAATTAAATATAAAAATTTTAATCACCTAATCAAATAAATGTAATGGAGATCAAAATTTAGCATAGATAAATTAGAAGGACACAAATAATTTTGAACCCAAAATCCGATGGCATATTTCTCTGAATTTCGACCAGACTCCATTTGACATCCAACAAGACTCCGTCTAACATCTGACAAAGTGGTTTATTTTTAAACGTTGGTAGAATTGCATAAAAATATGATGATTACAACAATCATTAGTCGCATGAACGACAAGTAAATCCAATAGTGGGCTGTCGAATTTTCGACACTCATTTCGTTAGTTAACCAACATTTAGATTTCCCTAGTTCGTCGATTAACCGACACCCAAATTGTTGGTTAACCGACATCAATTTCCAGCAGTGTCATTGGAAATGCAATGGAACCCTTGTCAATTAACCGACTAATATCCCATCGAATGCCCCACACACAAATTGTCGGTTAACTGACATCAATATCCAACAATGTGATTGGAAATGCGATAGAACTCTTGTCAGTTAATCGACAACATAATTCAACCATAGTGTCGGTTAACTAACATATGGTCACCATAAACTTGATGAATGTCCGACAAAAATATACACAAATATCTAATGTCATTGTCTTCGATTGTATGGAATCCTTATTAGATATATTCTTTCTGTCATCGAAAATGCAATGCTCATGAGTCATTTAAAAAAAATTATATGCCCATCTTGTTACAGGAAGATATGTTTCATAGAAAATAGGGAAAACAATGGTATTTTAGAGAGCCTAAAACTAGTTTCCCTATGAGAGTGATGATGTATATAATTGTTGCTTTAGTGGCCTTTTGCATTTTGTGTTTTTATGTTGGATAAAAAGAAAAACATTTCCTTATCAAAATGTAACACAATAAAAAACTTTTCATGTGAAGTAAGATGATCCCAATCATGTAATTTTGTCAGTTAGAACCACTATAAGGTAATTACATAGCCAAAGTCAACTAAATTTAATGGAATTTATTTAACTATAGACACTTCTACTCTAGACAATTCACAGAAAGGAAAACAAAAAATATCGCTTACATAATATCGAGTAACAATACCTTCGAGAAAAGTCTGAAGCAAGCGATCTGTAACAAAAGTAGGCAATGAGAGAACAACTTCTTCATATGGATATGCCACAGTTGGAACCTTGAATGCAACACCAAACAACTTTAACATTAGACATATATAACAATTTGTGAGAACATACAAACAACACTACAATGATTTACAATTCCAAAGGCATGGTACGCTATCAAATAGTAAATATATTGTAACTCTTACATTAAAATTAGAATTTCCATATATGGTTCACAACTTAGGTTCGCAGTGCGTGGTTGGGAACACGGGGATTAAGATTGTGGACTATGGATTCCACTGCTCGCTTTTGGGAACTAACCGAGGCTTTCGATTTCCAAAGAGTAGAGACTTGATGCATGTATTAGCTCTATAATTACTATGGTTATGCAAGTAGTATGGTACCATGGTTTTATAATCTTAACTAGATGGGAGACCATACCAGCTTTGACTTCCCCATTTGATCCCATGTTTTCTTTGGTACTAGGCAGAACCATTATGTTCCCTCCTCCCTCCTGTAAACCCATCGCAGTTCAGGATCTACTTCTTACGGAAACACGTTATACTTATTGTGAAGCAGGGTACCATTCTATAGAAGTAGGGTCCACTTAGTCCCCATTGGAGTATGCCGCTCCTCCTTGTTGTGAGTATCTGTAGTAACCATGTTCTGTCTCGGTAAGTGAAAGGGAACTCCCAAGGTTAGTAATAATCAAGAAGTCTAAATAAAAATGACTGGAAGGAAACAATTTTTTCACATAGCAGTACGACTCACACTTCCATAGACTTGGCATCAAGACAACATACTTTTTCTTGTAGGTTAAGGTCATCCAATCCTTCACGAGCTGTAAAATCTATGGATGTCTTTCCCTAACCATCAAAATTATCAGCCACAACCTTCTCATAATCCTCACGATTGCGCTTCTTAACCTTGTTTGTAGGGATTGTAACCATGACATGATGTTGAAATCCATCACCAGCAATATGAGCATCTTTAAAATAACCATCAATGATAAAAGCATACCACTAAGAAAAACTTGTTGTCAATGATAGAAACATACAACTAATTATTGAAACTTGTTGTCAATTTATTCCAGTACTAAAGACATGTAAATTTCTTGCAATAAGACTAAATTTCTTGTAATTAATATATATATATATATATATATATAGAGAGAGAGAGAGAGAGAGAGAGAGAGAGAGAGAGAGAGAGAGAGAGAGAGAGAGATGCAAGGAGAATCAATGTGTACATACATATAAGGCAAACCCATGTGTGATAAAATCTCATCATAATTGATACTTATGTATCAAACATGCATGAGTGTGTATCAATGATGAAAAAAAACCGGTGCATACAAATGGTAAAATGTACTATTTTTTTCTAGTGAGAGATTTCCCCGTGTTATTTGATTTTTTTAGGTATGCAAATGACTGCTCAACATATGTATTTTTCACATAGAAATGTGGCCTGCATGTGGTTCAATGTCGCTTAAGAGACTATATTGATGTGGCCTAAATGATGCTTAAGAGATGTTAACCATGCATCCTAAACATCACTTAAGAGACATCATTCATGTGTCCTACACATCCTTCACTTGGATTAAACATGCAAAGAACATCAATTAACAAGAATAGCGGCAAATGAAAAAGATGAGGCAAACAAACAATCATACGTGGATATGAGCAATCAAAGGGGGAGATGAAGCAATATAAAATAAGGTAAAGAGTTTGTGAGAAGCTACATAATCAACCAGTAAAGAATATAAATGTTTGTAGCTATTAAACTCAATCAACCAATGGAGTAGGGTATTAGAGTCAGTAAGAAGTTCATGAAAGAACCTTTGTGTTTTGAACCAAGGTGTAAAATATCTTGGTTGCTTATTAAAAGCAAATGGCTATCATTATGAAGACTGGACCTGGTTATACAAAGAAGTAGAAGCTAGAATTTATATTTTTTGTTGGAGATGGTTATCTTGAAGAGGTTGCTTGGAATTAGTCAAGGTAGTTTTGGAAATTATTCCAATGTATGGATGTCAATAGCTAAGATATCTAGGGGAATTCTCAATAAAATCATTGATGGTGTTGATGTAATTGTAACTTCAGAATGTATTCACTTGTATTTCTTATGTATTGTACCCCGATGTTTATTCCAGGATGTGTCTGTAATGCACTTGATTCATGTCATGCCCCGATGTTCCGATCGGGAAGTTTCTATAATATAAAAGTCATTTCAAGTCATTGTGGCCAACCCTCCTATTGGTCAAGGGTTAAATTCCCCATAGTTATGGGGCCCTAGGGTTATTATACTATCCTAGTGAATTCAACCCTAGGTGAGTCATTGTAAGTTGGGGCAATAGTCCCCACCATCTAAGTCAAGGTTAACCCTCCTTGTTGAGTAGAGGGAAAAGTCCCCACAAGTTTTGGGGCACTAGGGTTATTAGACACTCCTAGAGATGTCGACTCTAGTAAGTAAATGTTAACTGAGGCCGACATGTTGGAGTGGGTTTCAAGTGAACGGAAGAATATAAATAGAGAGTGAGCCTCTCTATTTATCATATACACACTCACTCATTAGGGTGCATGAGTGAGAGAGGAGAATCTCTCTCAGTGAGAGAGAGAGAGACATAAGCTGTGGAGATCATCTTTATGTTTTCAGGTTTTACTACTTCCATTGGTGCTCATTCTATCTCCGAGGAAGTTGTGGGGTTTTCTCCTTTATGGTTTCCCTGAGGAAAATTCTTTGTTTCTCTTGTCTCTTGTGTTTTATTGTGGTGCATGTTATCCTCTCAGTTAAAGCTCCTAAGATCATAATGCTAGCTTAGAATGATAAAAATCTAACATGGTATCAGAGCCAACCTAAGAAGAAGAAATTGTGCAGCTATAGAAGTTAGGTCTTCTTAAATTTTGGGTCTCTCTCCACAATCCATCAGCAAAGGTATGCTAGGCTGAATCTCCATTGAAGGGCGCATCTTTCTGTTGAAGTGGAATTCAATTCCGAGCATTTTCAGTTTTCGGTGCGAGAAATTAGGGCTTTCTACAGAATAGGAATTTTTGAGTGAGCCTAGAATAGGTTTGTTCTCCTCATAAAAATCAAATTTTAGAGACCTGGATCAAGATTTTTGGTTGAGTGAAACTCTGGGAAAGTCAAACCCTAGTTTGACCCCGAGTTGGAAAAACCCTAAAATACTAAAACTGCTAAGTTTCGGTACATTCACTATATCCCGAGTTTGGAAAAGTCTTAGGAGCTGAAAATTGTATAGAATGAAGATAAAATCCTTATGTACACTTTGTCCAAAATTTAGCCTCAGATTTGCTATATTATAGAAGATATGATCCCTTCAAGTTAGGGTTCCATCCTCTTCCAGAATTCATCCCTCAACAGGACACTTGGGGTGAATTGCTATATCTTGGGATAAAAAGGTCCAAATGAAATTTCCAAAGATGTTCCAGAAAGGACATAGACTACAGTTTTTGTGGTCTAAGTTTCAAACTTAGAAGATGAACCCGTAACACGTGACAGTCCATACAATGTCGATGTTCTGAATAGTCCTGTAACAGGGCACCTTGGGAAAATGATCATAAATCCCAATTGGTGAAACAAATTCTTCTGAAACCTATGGTGTTGGATCAGGGAAATGCAAGGTTACCTTAGTGAGAAAGTTTAGACACATAGGAGTAATAATTTCTAAGATACCATAGAAACAGTAACATACATTTATGTAGGAGAAATTGGAAAACTATGGCTTCTTGTTCCGGGAGCTTCCCTCCACTGTTTTCAGAAAAGGAGTACATTGGACAACTTGCCTTGAAGAGATATATCCTTCTATCCAATCAGATCTAAAAGATTCTAAGTTTTGAAAATTATGGTTTCTCTGACAAAACCTATATCAGCCAGCTCCAGAACCAGGATGGTCACCTCAAATCGGTAAGATCTAATCTTTTGTTATTTTCATTTGAGGTTCTCATTTCAAAGTGGTCTATCACATCAGCTTGATGATAAGATTGGTGAAGTTGGCAGCTTCCAATCATGGAAGCATATGATCTCCCTGAAGAAAATGAATTGGACACCTACACAAGTAGAGAGGTTCCAGTTCCAGAGGGAGATGAGGCTAGAAGCCTTACACAAGAAGAACTTGGTCAAGGCCAAGAAGATCATTGTTGATTCAATCACGGATCAACTTGTACCACAAGTGTCTTTCCTAAAGACACCAAATATGTTTGATTCCTTGACCAAGCTATTTGAAGGGAAGAACATAAATCAGAATACGACCTTAAGAAATCGTTTGAAGAGCGTGAAGATCCAGAATGTAGAACAACTTGAAGTGGTAGAAGAAGAAGTGGAGAATGCAGAAGTGGTGATAGCCACCTTGAATGGTTTCCCAGGATCTTGGGATTCATTCATGTGAGGAATGTGTGCCAGAAGGAAGTGATCACTTTCAGCAAGATCACACATAAGAACAAGAAGCTCAACCCATAGTGAGAGATGGGAAGATCAAGTTGTCACCATCCAAAGAAGATCCCTCAAGTGATGAGGAATATGAAGAACTCAATTCTTGAAGAACCTCTTATCCATATTGAGCATTTGGATAAGAAATAATGAAGTCATGAATGAAGAAGATGATGAAGCGGAAGGATCAAGAAGGATTCTACCCACGAAACAAATAAAGATAAGTATTCAATTGTCATTTCATGATATTGTTTTGTTGTGCATTTGTTTATATTCAGTTGATATATTACGCATGATAGAATGTTTTCATTAATGAAAGTATACTACTAACATGCATGTGATGGGTAAGTAGCTCATGGTGCTATACAACTCTCCATTGATACTTATCTAGAATGAAACCTCTTTGCTAACATACTGGATTAGTGCACAATCTCAATGTTGTCTTGGTAGAGATGGAAGGAATCTAGAAAGTTTCAGTGAGATATGGATGAATGTTGTATTGGCTAAAGTAGTTGCACGACCATATATTTATGCATAAGAACTTGCCAGTATGAATATTCCTTATGAAATGTTTCTAACCATACAAATGCATTTGACTTGTAGGAAAGATTGTGTTCATAATCGCCTACAAACAAAGAAGGATAAGACTTGTTCCAAAGAACAAGTGACGACAGTTCAAGATGAAGAATAAATATGATGAATGCAACGACATCATTAATAAAGAACCTTCCAGCTATGAAGAAGTAACCAAGAAGAAAGGGAAGACCAGTTCAAGAAGAATGATGTCTAGGATGTAGTATCGAGACCTGAAGAGAAGTTCATAGTTCCATCATGTAGTAGAGGGAAACATCATGGGATAACACATACAAGGTTGGTAGAGGATGACAAACTCACACATGGGTGTGAGAAGAAATTTTCAAAAAGTTCAAGATAGAGGATCTCGATATCCAGTGATCCTAGATGGATATATAGAATATTAGTAGTAGAGGAAGCTACTTGTCACTCCGGTACAGAATGTTTCAGTGCATAGAGTACAGAAGATAGAGGTAGTGTGAAGCTCAGCATTAGAGGGAGTCAATATAGAATATCTTGAGGTTCAACATGGTATGATAGGATGGACAGATTACTAATGAGTCTAGGCTTTACTCATAGTAAAGTGGATTCCAACCTTTGCTTCAAGGTTGAAGACAGAAGATCAGTGATGCTCATATTATGTGTCGATGCACTATGTTCTAGGCATGGAGGTGTGGACAAGGGAATTATACAGTAGATATCCTAAAGAGGTTCAGGATGATGGATTGCAAGGCCATGGCCACACCTATGGCATCAAACATGAAGCTGTTGAGTGATGCTTCATCAAAAGCAGTTGATGCTACAATGTATCGTCAGATGATTGGTTCCTTGATGTACCTTTCAAATACGAGACCAGATATTTGCTTTGCTATGAACACATTGAGACATGTTCACCTGATGGTTGCAAAGCATGCAGTGAGGTACCTGAAGGGTACAGTTGATTATGGGCTCAAGTATGAGGTGAATCAAAAGATTATGTGGATTCGTATTGAGAAGGCAGTGCCATTGATAGGAAGAGCACTTCGAGGTGCTACTTTAGCATGGGATCAAGTGAGATATCTTGTTTTGGCAGGATGGAGTCCTGCATGGCGCTGAGTACAGCTGAGGCAAAAGATGTTGCCACTTGCTATTTGGGAGGGAGTATGTTTCTTTTGAAAACTACTATTTGATTTGGTTGATCTGACTTGCATTTGTTGTATGATGCAGAGAGGAGTAGTGATCCAGATCAAGATCTCTTGAAAGAAGGATTTCTAGCATAGTTGATGAGACAGGTTGCCCTCAGATGTAATCGGTCCTGGTGAAGCTCGCAGGTCATCCTTGGACGTAATCAGCCCTGCTGTGATTCTATGCTAGAAATGGCCAAAGTGAAGCCTGGTGTTCTCGAGATCGAGGTTCCCTCCAAGGGGAAATGATGAGTCTGTGAGCCATTTTGACATGGGAGAGGATTAAGTTCCTTCCATGGTTAGATGTAAGGTTTGAGCCATTCTGTCATGGTGAGAGGATTTAGGTTCCTTCCATGTCAGATATGAGTGCCGAGCCATTCTGATATGATTGTAAGATTGGTTCCTACATGATCAGATATAAGGGGTATTGCCATTCTTGGAATGGAGGTGACTGGTTAGTTACCAGAAAAACTCAGTCTAGTACTGAGAGCCATTCTGATGTGATAGAGGGATGTGTTCCCACTTGATCAGATGTAAGGGCTGAACCATTTTGTCATGGTTAAAGGATTAGGTTCCTCCCATGTCAGATGTCAGTGTTGGCCATTCTGACGAGTAGGTTAGATGTAAGGGAAACTGCCATTCTCTAGGAGAATGGAGGTGCCTGGTCAGTTACCAAGTAGCTCATTCTGGGACTGGGGGCCATTATAATAGGACTGTAGGATTGGTTCCGACATGATCAAATGTGAGTGCATGCCCTTTTGATGCGATGTGTTTACACATGGTCGAATGTAAGTGCAGAGCCTTTATGACAGGATGAGGTCGGATATAAGTGCTGAGCCATTCTGACGCGATGTGTTTACACATGGTCAGATGTGAGTGCTATGCCTTTCTGACAAGATGGGGTTTGATGTAAGTGCAGAGCCTTTCCGATTCAATGTGCTTGCACATGGTCGAATATAAGTGCTGAGCCATTCTGGCGCGATGTGTTTACACATGGTCAGATGTGAGTGCTGGGCCTTTCTGACAAGATGAGGTCAGATGTGAGTGCTGGGCGTGCCTTTCTGACAAGATGAGGTTAGATGTAAGAGTTGGGTGGGACATTCTGACTTAAGTGTTAGATATAAGTGCTTATGAAGACCTACATGAAAGGTAGGCCTACAGGACTAACTCTGTAGAGGCTTCCTGTGACGAGAAGAATGAAGAAGATAGCACCATTTGATTGAGATAGTAGAAGCAGTAATGATGATGATGATCCAGCTTCGATGATGATCTATGTTAAGTGATGATCTAGAATTGATGATGATCCAACAGTGACGATCCAGATCAAGTGATTATCTAGACTTGATGATGATCCAGCAGTGACGATCCAGATCAAGTGATGATCTAGACTTGATTATGATCTAGCAGTGATGATCCAAACTTGATGATGATCTAGCAATGATGATCCAGATCGAGTGATGATATAGATCCAGTGATGATGATCCAGATTGAGTGATGATGATCCAGATCGAGTGATGATCTAGATCTAGATGAAGATGACTTGAAGATGAAGATAACTTGAAGATGAAGATGACCTGAAGATGAAGATGACTTGAAGATGACGAGAACTTGATGATGATCCAGAAGATACAGAGAAGAATACTTGTGTTGATAAATTGTGTCAAGAGAATACCTTCCTAGTTAAGAGGGAGTGTTGATGTAGTTGTAACTTCGGAATGTATTCACTTGTATTTCTTATGTATTGTACCCCAATGTTTATTCTGGGATGTGTTTGTGATGTATTTGAGTCATGTCATGTCCCGATGTTCTGATCGGGAAGTTTCTATAATATAAAAGTCATGTCAAGTCATTGTGGGTAACCCTCCTATTGGTCAAGGGTTAAAGTCCCCACAGTTATGGGGCCCTAGGGTTATTAGACTATCTTATTGAAGTCGACCCTAGGTGAGTCATTGTAAGTCAGGGCAATAGTCCCCACCATCTAAGTCAAGGTTAACCATCCTTGTTGAGCAGAGGGCAAAGTCCCCACAAGTTGTGGGGCACTAGGGTTATTAGGCACTCCTAGAGATGTCGGCTCTAGTAAGTAATTGTTAAGTGAGGCCGACATGTTGGAGTGGGTTTCAAGTGAACGAAAGAATATAAATAGAGAGTGAGCCTCTCTATTTATCATATACACACTCACTCATTGGGGCGCATGAGTGAGAGAGGAGAAGCTCTCTCAGTGAGAGAGAGAGAGACAGAAGCTGTGGAGATCATCTTTATGTTTTCAGGTTTTATTGCTTCCATTGGTGCTCATTCTATCTCTTAGGAAGTTACGGGGTTTTCTTGCTTCCATTGGTGCTCATTCTATCTCTTAGGAAGTTACGGGGTTTTCTCCTTTATGGTTTCCCCGAGGAAAATTCTTTGTGTCTCTTATCTCTTGTGTTTATTACGGTGCATGTTATTCTCTCAGTTAAAGATCCTAAGATCATAATGCTAGCTTAGAATGATAAAAATCTAACAGATTGTAGGTATAAATACCTCATTAAGATCCTCCTAGTTTTGAGAATGAATTAGTATTCTCTCTTTTACAGTGCCAACCACATTAAGGTGGAATCTCTTATGGCCCCTCGCCCCCTCACATCATTCTCAATTCCCCATACCCAATGCATGTACTAGAAAGCAAATATTAAACTTATATGCAAAAATGTGGATTTAATTTATTATAAAAAATAAGTATAGATATTGTTTATTCAATCACTTCTTTCTAGGTTTTTTTCTTTTTACAAAATCCACAAGCAACTCATCTTCTACAACTTGTCGTACTGTATTCCTAGTAGAGTACTCACGAAGTGGATTTTGTTGCAAGGGGTCAAGATTTGCTGCAATAATGTAAAAATGTTAAATTGATATCTTATGCTATTATAATGATAAGTTTTTCATTTAAAAAAATATTATAGAGGTGTTTTTTACCTAATGTGGCCACATCATGTACTCCGTGTTCTAGTATAGGCTCATCTTGTATAGTATGAGCCTCTATATTCTCTGCAGTTGAAAAATGAAAAAGTACAATTAATATTCACCATTTGAAATGCCAAATTTTAAATTATAGCATATGAATTCATTCATTAATAGGATTCGAAGCATGACCTTCGATAGGTTGTTCTCCATCCTTGACATTAGGAGGATCGTTGATTTCTTGCTAAAAATTGAGTCAATATTTTATTGCAAATATTTATAACGAATAGACTGCATAAGTAATCAATCTTAAATAAACTTCATTGATTTTATATACTTGCATGCAAGATGGATCACCAGAAGACTATGTTTTCCCAGACAATATTTTTCAATATTCAACAACAACTCCAAGGCCGCACTGGAAGCCAAGCTTCAAGTCTTCCTCCGTGGGCACTTCATTGAATCGATCGGCCTGCATATTTGCATATTGTCATGAATTTACCTTTTACATTTCAATAAAATGAAAAATAAGTTGCAATTTATTTTTTGGATGTAATATTTGTTTTTTTATACTTACAATTCGTGCCACCAAATTGGAATAACCACCAAGCCCAAGCTTGTGCTGTCCATTGTTTTCTTGTCTTTCCTTTGTGTCATTTCATGTGTCTGACATCCGATGAAAATGTTGAAATACGTTAGATGTTTCAAATTTGACTAAAAACTAATAATAATAAGGTTTGTAATTACATTGCTGAAAGTATTGCATACCTTCCTATGCTAGGCGGTAGCTTTCCTTCTTTTCTAAAATCCATCTCCTTTCAATTTTCTACTAGGGCTTTCCACTCTCTTGCTGGAATAATTAGAGGGCAATCATACCTAGGGTTCCTTTCTAGATGAACCCTAAATTGGTCCCTCACAATATTCATATGTTTTCTAGCATTCTTTGGGACCTCCACTTGATGGAAGGTTTCACTGTCGAATAAGCCAATCAAGCGATTAGTGAGCTCATATTTTAACTTTTTTGTTTGTTTATCCCACCTTATGCGAATGGTGGGATCAAAGATATCCATTGAAAAATCATTTAAATGTTTATAAAAACATTATTTCCTGCAAGACGATCATGCCACCATTAGTTTAAAAATAATGTTTTATGATTATATTACAATCATATTATAAACAATAAGATAAACAATGTATAAATACCTGGGATCTTCTCTATATTTATGGTGTCTCTAGTGTACATGTGCTAGTGAAACAGGATGATCCAGGAAATGCTGCTTGAGCATTATCATTACTAATCTTTGCATTGACCCCTTGTTCTATACCATCTGGCGTGCGTCGACCACTAGCAGGTGCACTCACATCTGGCATCAGGGGTATCGCAGAATGTGTCACCGAATTTCAAGTAAAACACAATGGCACATGAGATGCAAGTGGATTCATATGCTTATGTGGTGACTCTTCACGAGCATCACTAATACTAACACCGCCATCACCACTAGTGCGTGGGCACAAAAAATCCCGTAGATACAATCCAATCGTTAGTTCAGAATCACATACAAGTATAAATTATAGAATCACAAATGAATTTATGTTCTAATTCAAGATCCTACAACTTACTTTCAAGGCCTTAGATCTCTTCACTATAATGTCAACCTTTGCTTTAATCTTGTTTGTGTGTAGTTGAATGAATAGCAGATGAATGATATCCTCATTAATTTTTTTTAAAGGTCCTCTATCATTTAATTGGGTCTAGAGAATATCCAATGTCAACATCATGCATGCTCTCATCCACATCAATATCTATTGATTTATATGATGCAAAATCAAATGCTGAATCAATAGCATGCAACAAAAATATATAAAACATTACTAAAATGAAAGCAATATACTGGGGAAAACAACATAATAAAATAACATATTGCTCATGTTCGATTTCAAAAATTACAATTACATACACATGCTACCTCGAGGATGGTGTCGGCTAATCCATAGCTAGGGTTTTGCCCTGGTCATCACCCTGCAACAAAAATGTAGAAAACATTATCATAATGAAACCAATATATCCAAGAAAAAGACCTAACAAAAAAAAACATATTGGTAATATTGTATTTGTGCAAAAGAAATAGGTATACTCGTTGAATCGAGGAGCATGTACTCATATTATCAACAGTTGGGGACTTGGCTGGATCACTTCCCTATAACAATTAATTATATAAAACATTATCGAAATTAAACCAGTGTACTCACAAAAAAAACTTATCACTTGTCTGTGATGAAAAATACATAATTCAATATCAAAATGAACCCAATATACTCATGAAAATAAATAATAATAAAACATATTACACATATTATAGTAGTAAAGTTACAATCAGGATTACTTGTTTCCTCAAGGATGTTCTACTCCTTTGATGAACTATCGGGGAGATGTCTCGATCACTTTCCTATGATGAAAAATACATAATTCATTATATAAATGAAACCAATATACTAATGAAAAGAAATAATAAAAAAACATACTGCACATATTATAGTAGTAAAATAACAATGAGGTATACCTGTTGCCTCGAGGAAGGTACTGTCTGGTCTATTGGTAGGGGGCTGCACCGATCAACACCCTGCAATAAAAATATATATAACATTATCGAAATGGAACTATTATACTCATGAAAAAACATAACAAATAATTATTTTTTTCATATTATATTTGTACAACTACAATGATGTATACATACTGCCTCGAGGATGGTGTACTCCTCTGATCAACTGTTGGGGAGATGCCCCGATCTCTACCATGTGTCTTAAATATAGAAAAATTTAACAAAATTAGAACAATAGACTACCGAAAAATACATAACATATTAGATATGTTAAGGAAAAGTTGGGTAAATTGTTAAATGTACCAATCCCATAGTGACCACGTTTGTATCTATTCGATTCAAATTGTAGTTAATAAGCAACTCTACCCCTGCAACTATTGATTTAATGACACATACAAACACAGGTTTTTCTTCACGCCCATCAAATATGCAATTGGGTTGCTTAAGTGTAGACCCTAGTTGTGTACTGTTTATAAACCCCGTAATATTCCCTATAGCTTTTGGCCTTCTGTTCATGTACAAGGTTACTCCTTTATTTTGATCCTTATCTTTCAGCTGTAAATAATTTGTAGACAATCTGTATCTATGCATACTTCTTTTATATTGGACTAGTCGCATCCAATCTATGTAGTTGTAATAGGGTCCAACATACTCCATCAATTATGTACATTTGTGTAACTGACTATTATGTCATCCATGTAATGGCGATGGTGCAATTCGATATATCCTCTCATTCAAAAAAAAATCTGTGTTTAGTTGAGGAAATCCTTGGGTTCCCATTATTTCACTATATGTTTGTACTTCAAGGGCACCTCGATGTTGCCTACGATCTTATCATCATAAGGACATGACCCCCCTTTAGCGAGAAAAAATTGCATGCATTTTTGGAATTTTCTTCTTATATTTTGACATCTAGTTGATATACCTATTGTATACTTTCTGGATATCTCACTTTCCTTTAGTATTCCTAAACTCCCCTCACTCGAGGAATATATATCTGACAAATACATGTTTGGTTCTGCCTACACCATGGGAAACATCACTCAAGATTACATCTCATGCATGTATTTCTCATGAAGTGTGTTTTGAATCAATAGTGAGGTTTATGGTTATTATTTTCCATGAAATTTTAGATATTTTGATTATGCTAAAACATTGACAAATTTAGAAAAAACAAATTTTTATGTCCAAAGAATTAGAGCCTTTCAATGGTTCCTTGTCCTCTGCATGGGGATAACATGGTGATCACGGGGATTGTATGGCAAAGAAACTCAAGTATTATTTTGTATAGTATTATTTTAGGAATCTAATTAAATTAGCAACACCACATACCACCATACATGAGTTCTTGAAGGTATCGTTGACCTCCTGGAAGTTGGAATGTGGGTGTCGCTAAGCATCTTTCACCACTAGTTATGGGTCTTAGGTAACCTAATGGGGGATGGTTAAGTGACAAATGTGGAACTAGTACCTAAAGAATTATTTATTACTCTACAACTACCAATGAAGAATCCAACTACTAGATATGGCCCCTTAATGGTATCCATAGCCTCTTATTTGATAGAAGAAAAATTAAAATTTTATACTTTAATGCATAAGCAGAAGTAAAAAAAAGCTAGATCCAGAAAACAACAACTGTAATGAATTGAAACATAATTTTCATCTCTTTCAACTTTAACACTCCACTGGTCACTACGTTAAAGTTGTTCCTTTAGAAGAGTTATCAATTCCAATGTACATAATATAAACAGTAACAAAATTACAACGAAGTTTAACTAATGAACAATAATTAAAGAACAATAGTACTGCTAGTTAGATCTGGTTTGTATCCGCCTTATACTCAGACATTTTGAGTTAGCTCTTGTCACCATAAGGAAAAGTTTTCAGAATACATACCATGAGAGAGAGAGAGAGAGATTTAGAGTGTTGATGGTCTTACATTTGTTGGTTACAAGCATGTCACGATTTAACATATTTTGTGTGCTCTAAGCCCCTTAGTAGCTTAATTTTTTTATGGATCCAATTCACCTAGACGACATTAAATTAATACTCTTTATGTTATCTATGTTACACAATATAGGGTAGATGCCATAAGTAGCATCACATTTACATTCCACACCAATCCTAGTGATTATTGCATGAAATCCTCAAACCCTTTTTCTTCCTTGTATGTCATCGTGGGAATTAAGACTTATTTTGTATGTGTCCCCTTCCATGTGATTGGTGTTAATTGATCAATAGAGTGGTATGGTATTCAATTTACTCATCCACACTTTTAACTCGTATAAATTCACTATGTTGATGGTCCTTCTAACTATTGGCATCAACTTGATAGGCGCAGTTTAAACCTCTTCTAGTCATTCCCACAATACCAAGGTGTATTGTAAAGGTGGAGAAACAACCCCTTATACCCATAGGGCCAACAAAAACAATGAATTTAATATTTTCTCTATTTCAATGTATATTGTCAAATATATTTTATCATCACTATATGAGCATAAGTGAAAAACAAAGTTAGATCCAAAAAAGTACTGCTATAACAAATTCAAACATAATTTTGATCTCTTTCAACTTTAACACTCCACTAGTCATTGTGTTAAAGTTGGTCCTTGAGATGGGTTATCAATTCCAATGTACATAACATAAACATTAACAAAATTACAATGAATTTTAACTAATGAATAGTAATTAAAGACCAATATTAATGCTAGATAGATATGGTTTGGATCTGCCTTATACTCGGACATTTTGAGTAAGCTCTTGTCACTGTAAGGACAAGTTGTTAGAAGACATACCTAGAGAGAGAGAGAGAGAGAGAGAGAGAGTTAGAGTCTTGATGGTTTAGGTTCACATTTCATGGTTGGAGCTCATGGGTTGGACATCATGGTTCACATTTCACAACACAAGTCTAGCTTCCCTATAAGTGGTATCATTTGACCTTTGGTACCCTATTTTAAGTGTACTCAACTTTACAAAAACAATAACCCTATGCATCCAACAAAGATCAGATATATACTTATTTCATGCCAATATACTCCAAGAGTGAAGTTATGAACATAATATATAAACTTGGCAAGTCTTCTAGAATGGTCACTTAGGAAACTCTAGGTTTTACGGTGTTTACCATAATAAAACATAAAATAAAGTTGAGTACACTTAGAGTAGGGTACCAAAGGTCATATGGTCACATAAAAATAAAACAATAAAAACAATAAGGTTAAGTCATCATACCAAAGGTGGTTAAGGTACCAAACATAATAAGGGCTCTATGACCAAGTAGAAGATGAAGGACCATAAGTCAACCAAAGGGGTCACAACAAGATGGTAAGGCAACCTCCATATCCACAAGACCAAGGTGTACTATAAAGGTGGAGAAACCACCCCTTTTACCCATAGGACCAACAATACCATTGAATTTAATCTTTTCTCTCTCTCAAGGTATATCATCACATATATTTTTATCATCACTATATAAGAAGAAGAAAATAACAAAGCTAGATCTAGAAAAGTACCGTTGTAATAAATTAAAACATAATTTTCATATGTTTCAACTTTAACACTCCACTGGTCACTGCTTTAGAGTTGGCCCTTGAGACGGGTTATCATTTCCAATGTACAAAACATAAACAATAACAAAATTATGTCAAGTTTAACTAATGAATAGTAATTAAATAACAATAGTAATGCTAGATAGATCTGGTTTGGATCTGCCTTACACTCAGACATTTTGAGTCAGCTCTTGTCACTGTAAGGAAAAACTGTCAGATTACATACCTTGAGAGAGAGAGAGAGAGAGAGAGAGAGAGAGAGAGAGAGAGAGAGAGTTAGAGTGTTCATGATTTAGGTTCACATTTCATGGTTGTAACTCACTGGTTGGAGACCATGATTCACATTTCACAACACAAGTCTAGCAGCCCTAGAAGAGGTACCATATCACCTTTGGTACCCTACTTTAAGTGTACTCAACTTTACAACAACAATAACTCTAGGCTTCCATAAATATCGGATCTATACTTCTTTCATGCCAAGATACTCAAAGTGTGAAGTTATGAACATAATATATAAACTTGGCAAGTATTCTAGAAGGGTCACTTCAGAAACCCTAGGTTTTAGGGTGGTTACCATAATCAAACATAAAATAAAGTTGAGTACACTTAGAGTAGGGTACCAAAGGTCATATGGTCACATAACAATAAAACAATAAAATTAATAAGGTTAAGTCATCATACTGAAGGTGGTCAAGGTACCACACACAATAAGGGCGCTAGGACCAAGTAGAAGATGAAGGACCATAAGTCAACCAAAGGGGTCACAACAAGATGGTACGGAAACCCCCATACACACAATACCAAGGTGTACCATAAATGCAGAGAAACAACCTCTTCTACTCATAAGACCAACAAGACCAATGACTTTAATCTTTTCTCTCTCTTAAGGTATATTGTCACATATATTTTTATCATCACTGTATGAGTAGGATTAAATAACAAATCTAGATCAGAAAAGTATTGTTGTAATAAATTCAACATAGTGATAAAGTTGGTCCTTGGGATGCAATAAGTAGAGATAACATTACTAAAATAACAATAGTAAATAAACAAATCTTAGCATCCAAAGATATTGGTTCAAAATATACAAGTCACAACATAGATCTTAGTATCCCAACAAGGTCAATCTTATTCCTAACAACCCACAAGAATCATAGCTTCGTCCAAGCATCCGACAACCCACATAGATCACATATTTGTCCAAACACCTCATAGAGGTTACAACTCAAGTATCAAGAAAATCATGACATGTTTGATCTCTTTTAACTTTTAAAAATTGAATTTTTTTACCTTATCTTATGGTTTTGATTGGTAAAACTCCTAAAAGCTAGGAGTAGTTGAGTGATCTTTCTAGAAGGTTTGTCAACATTATAAATTAAAGTTCACTTCTCCATTTTTTATATGGAATCTAGACAAGAGAGAAAATCAGATCTTATTTTTGTCTGCTTTAGAGTTTGTTGTTGGTTTTTCTTGACGACCTTGCTACTGCTAGGGTTACATTTGCCTTAACTTGACGTCTTGGGTTCTTGTTGTTATTTGTGTAGACTGTGACCACCTTTCCTCTTTGTGGGATGCTTAGTCATACCATAATACTCTCTTGGACTGTGTATTCCCTCTAAGTATGGGTTGGGTTATGTGTATTCCCTCTAGGGATGGGGCTGTGACCTTATGACGAGGATCGTGACTGTCACTTCTCTGCTGGACCGTGACTGTGTGACTATGGCTGCCCTATCCATTTCTTTGCTGAACTGTGACTGTTGTACCAGTACTGTGGTGCCCTATCCTAGTTTAGCTATGACTATGTCAAACCCTAGATGATAGGTCAATATTGATGTTAAGTTTGCTAGAGGGAGCTGTGACTTTTAGGGTGCCTATTTGTGGGTTGGGTTGAGTATAATTGCTATTGTCCTAACGAGATCTTATCACTTGGTGTCTGGGATTTGTTACTATATGTATATAACATAATCCCATATCATTTAACCTTCTCTCTCTCAAAGTATGACTTGTGGCAACTTGTCCTTACAATTACAAGAGATGGCACAATATGTCTGAGTATAAGGCAAATTCAAACTAGACCCATTTAGCAATTCTAACCTAATCCCATAACAATTTAACCTTCTCTCTCTTGAAGTATGACTTGTGATAGCTTGTCCTTACAATGACAAGAGCTCACACAATATGTCCGAGTATAAGGCATATTCAAACCGAACCTATTTAGCAATTGTTCTTTAATTATTGTGAATTAGTTTCATTGTAATTTTACTGCAATTTATGTTGCACCCTATCTTAAGTTCACTTAACTTTATTTTATGTTTTTGATTGGTAAAACTCCTAAAATCTAGGATTAGTTGAGTGATCTTTCTAGAATTCTTGTCAATATTATAAATTAAAGTTCACTTCTCCATTTTTTTATATGGAATATAGACAAGAGAGAAAATTAGATATGTTTTTTGTTTGCTTTAGAGTTTGTTGCCGGTTTTGCTTGACGAGCTTGTTGCTGCTAGGGCTACATTTCCCTTAACTTGAGGTCTTGGGATATTGTTGTTGTTTGTGTAGATCATGACCACCTTTCCTCTTTTTGAGATGCTTATGCAGACCGTGATCCTCTCTTGGATTGTGTATGCCCTCTAGGGCTGGGCTAGGTTCTGTGTATGCCCTCTAGGACTAGGGCCGTGACCTTACGAAGAGGATCGTGACAGTGTGTCACTTCTATACTAGACTGTGATTGTGTCACTTCTCTGCTGGACCATGACTGTGTGACTGTGACTTCCGTGTCCCTTTCTCTGTTGAACTGTGACTACTATACCAGGACTGCAGTGCCTTATTTTAGATGAGCTATGACTATGTCAAACCCTAGAAGCAATTATATGAAGATGATGATAATGATGATGGAGTGTTGGAGGAATTTAGGTAGCTTGGAAACATCCTCACATGGAGGTAGGTTGCTTTCAAATAACTTAGGTTGTCTAAGTAGGTGAAAATTTACAATATTGTTTTTAATTTGTTATTTTGGTTTAGCATTTTACATATAGTAGCAAAATTAAGTTTTATTAGCCAAATTAAGTTATATTATACATTAGTGTAACATACAAATTGATTAAATAATCAAATATATATTATAATTTTTAATTTTTTAAGATTTGCACAATGTTAATATTAAATTTTAATTTTAAAAATAAAAGTAAAATTATTATTTTACAATTTAAATAATCAATTCTTAATATATAACTGAAACTATAATCAAACTATAATAATAGTATTTCCAATCATATACCAAATATTATATTTTTTTTGGGTAGCTTCACTATCACATTACAATACAAATATTACAAATATTATTATTTTTTAATTTCACTATTACAATATGACAAAAATATTTTTTTTGGTAACTTTACTATCACAATATGATACAAAACTTATATTGAATATTTTTTTTATAATTTTTGTTAAACAATTATGAATGAAAATACGTGTGTAAAAATAGCGATGCCAACAATGATGATAATGACATTGACGAGGATGACGACGACGACGATGGAAATGGGGATGGCACGGGGATGGTGGTGGTGGTGATGATGACGATGACAATAATGATGACAATGATGATAATGGTGATAATGATGATAATGGTGATAATGATGATGACGATGACGACAATGAGATGAGGATGAGGATGACTATGAGCATGCGGATGATGATGATGATGATGATACTGACGATGAGGATGAGGATCATGATGACAATGAGGATGGAGACGATGAGGATATTGATGACAATGATGGGGATGATGATGATGATGATAATGAAGAGGATGATGATGATAGTGATGATCGGAAGACGAGATGATGATGACGACTATGATGGTGATGATGACGATAATGATGATAATGACTACGACGACGATGGTGATGATGATGACGATGATGGAATTCGGGATGAAAATGAGGATGATGATGACAAGGATGATGACGATAATGGTGATGATGATAATGGTGACAACAATGATGACAATAAGGACAATGAGGATGAGGATGATGATGATGATGATGATATTGATTATAAGGAAGAGAATGATGATGATTACAACGACGATGGTGATAATGACGATGAGGATGAGGATCATGATGACAATGAGGATGGTGACAACGAGGATGTTGATGAGAATTATGAAGATGACAACGATGGGGATGATGATGATGATGATAACGAAGATGATGATGAGGATGATCACGATCATGATGATAATGATGATGATGGTAATGAAAATGAGGATGAGGATGATGATGACGATGGCGACGACGATGAAGACGACGACGACGACGACGACGACGATGATGACAATAATGATGACAATGATGACGACGAGGACGACGACGACAACGATGATGACAATGAGGATGATGATGATGATGGAAACAACGATAATGATGATGATAATGTTGACGATGATGATGAAGATAATGATAATGAGGATGAGGATAATGATGATAATAACTATGAGGTCAAGGATGATGACGACGACGATGATGACGATGACGACGATGACGACGACGATGATAATGAAGATGAGGATGAGGATCATAATGACAATTATGAAGACGACAACTATGGGAATGATGATGATGAGAATGAAAATGATGACGACAATGATGATAATGATGATGATGATGATAATAACAATGAGGATGAGGACGAGGATGATGATGATGAAGACGACGATGATGATGATGATGATGATGACGATAATGATGATGATGATGATGACGATGATGGCAACGACGACGACGATGACGATGACAACGATGATGATAATGAGGATGATGACGATGATGATAATGATGATGATGATGATGAGGATTATTATTATGATGATGATAATGACAATGAGGATGCAGATTATTATTATGATGATGATGATACTAACTATGAGGACGAGGATGATGATGACGATGGTGATGATGATGATTTTGATAATGGAGATGAGGACGAGGATCATGATGACAATGAGGATGATGATGATGAGGATATTAATGCCAATTATGAAGATGGAAACGATGTTAATGATGATTCTAATAACAAAGATGATGATGATGATGATGATGATGATGATGGTGATGATGACAACAATGATGATGCCGATAATGACAATGAGGATGATGATGATGATGATGATGACAACGACGACGATGATGATGACATTGACAATGAAAATGAGGATGATGATGATGATGATGATGATGATGATGAATATGGTGATGATGAGGATGAGTAGGATGAGGATGATGATGATGATGATAACAACGAGAGCATTACATTACCAAGATTCTCTTTGTTTCAAGAATAATGTAATATTATTTACTAAATAGGGCCAACCACGTGAAGGTGGAAGCTCATTTGAGCCCCCCTCCCCCATGTCACTCTCAATTCCCCATAATCCAACATAATCTATGTATAAAAAATAATTTATTCATGTGTTTTTTGACATACTTAAGAAGCAATGTCTCTTATAGCATATTCCAACATACAAGAAAATGAAAAAAAACTTAAAATACCTTATATATAGAGTAAATCATATATATTAAACCATACCTCATACAATTCAATGGACTTCATCATTTTCTTCATCAAACTCATTGTCTGTATCTTTCGATCCAGATTCAACATTGTAAGGATTTTCCATATCATCATCATCATTGATGTCAATTTCTATCATCATGTCATCGTCGATATCGTATTCATGGAAATTGTCTGCTACATCATCTAATTCAACTAATTCTTCATCATCTTCCTATGGAACATGATGCTATAACTCATGTTGATCATCCTCAACATCATATTCTTCTTCAAGACCCTCTTTATTATCTTCTTCAACATCATACTTTACCATCCTTCCCCTTGGATCTTGTCTCATGACAAATGACCAACCCCCTCTACCTGGAAGCTCAGAGTAAAATACATGTTAACATTGGCTTGGAAGAAAATAGGGCTTCATTCTTGGCTCAAAAAACCTTGTATTAATCAGGGTAAATCCATTATCATGTTCAATAATAGGACTATCAAGATCTTGTTGACTCAATCATAACCTATACCATTTGACAATGAGCATAACTAATTTGAAGGAGTTAAAATCATACTGAATAATATCTTCCAAATACCCATAGTATCGATTTTCTAAGAGTTATGGTTGTCTGTCACTTCTAGAGAAAACATTGGTCACCTCAAAGACTGTACATATCCCATAATCAAAAGTTTTCTTCGTTTCATCCAACTTTTTGATACAAAATTTACGACCATTGCACCACATAGCCTTATGGTATTTTACCTGCAACAAGCCATACACATAAATGTTACATCCTGAATTGATCATGATTAAGTGCATGTTTATTCTCTGCAGGGAAAGAACTGAACTTATACATCAATACAATTGAAAAAAATAAATAGCATGGCTAATTAATATGATTTCTTGCTTATCTTTTAAACCATATGCTAAATCGATTTCCCATTCTGTAAGATTGGTTTATCCATTGCGATGAGCTGCTTTAACTAATGAAGCCACACCTTCCCATGATATTCCATGACCATATTGTTCACATCGTTCAATCCATACCTTCATCCAATCAAGTTTTTCTACTATTTAGAAATGAAGGGAATCCCACTCATGACCAACTACTTCATGAAAGTAAAATTTTAATTAACTACAAATGTATATCACTTAACATGTAGGTATACACTTTTAATTAATGCATATTGAATATTAAAAATGAAATAAGTATGACATATACATAATAATCAAAATTCAAATGTACTATAATTAATCTCCACTAGATAATAATTACCTTTCAACTTCCTCGATCTACCTTTCCCAGTGAGGTATTCCCCTTTGAATTTGTTATTGGATTATGGATCATAAATGCGACCTAAATGGAGCTTTGATGCCGATTTAGGAAGTTATTCACTAATATACATCATGTTCTGGTATACCATATATCGCTCCACCATAAAACCCTCAAGACGTGCTCATTGTCTAACCAAGCCCTTCAAAAATTTCAAGTGCTTCTCAACCATTCACATGGACCTTGAGTGTACAGGTCCACACAATTCAATCTCCTCAACTTAGTGTATGAGGTAGTGTTCTTGTGCAATGAAAAATTCGAAAGGTATATGCTTTTGCATTTCACACATTAGACACAAAATTTCTCTCCTCCAATACTTTATATCTTCTTTATGGATTTCTTTAGATGACAACCATCTACAAGTGATGCAAAAAAATCATGAGATTTAATAAAAAAACATTACTTTACAAAACAATTATAAAAATAAATATCAAATATAAGTTCTACAATGAATTAAACAAACACTTTATGCATGGAAAATATCGCTACTTACCTCATGTATTTTCCAAGATCATATATATCTTGTTTGACATTGTTGTTAAAGTTGTTCGGGAGAAATAGAGGTAGAACAAACTATAACAATATAAAAAATGTTTCATTATTTTTTTTCAAAAAGTAGACAAAAAAATACCAACAATATGCATGAGAATAAACAAATATAGCAATAATAATAATAATAATAATAATAATAAATATCTTGATGAAGACATGTCAATGATGCATTTCCGCCATCGCAAAATCACCTTTCTTGGTTATGATATTTTTCATGTTCGAACAAAATCTGGTGGGAAATTTATTTTTTTGTATGACTTCTTTACAAAATTGCTTTGCTGCTCTGTTAAAAACCATGGAAGTGAGTTTATATTAATTTGGTCTCCATTTCTATGTAAATGAATGACATCTTTCATTGCATGATTGCTTCTTGAATGTCATTGCAAATTTTGACAATTTTTTCTTTATCACTCCTTAGATCTAATATTCTCCATAATGTTTCAACCACATTCTTTCTGATATGCACTGTATCAAACATATGAGCAATTTGTAGGTGCTCATAGTATGAAAACCTACTAAATTGTTAGGATAACTTTTCATTCCTCGTGAAATCCCATTAATGCCTTCATAATCATGACAACCATCATGAGTCATAGGTTATAAATAATTTACAGAAATCAATGTCAATTAAAATAAACAACACACAATAAAACAAGATTCAAAACATTTCATATATGATGATAGATTTACAATTTTATATGTATGTACCTTGATGATTTATATTATATTGCAACTTCCATAGGTGAGGTGTCATTCTCTACGATTTTAATGCAGTCTCTTGCTTCCCATTGAATAGATGTTTATCGGTAGTTCGATACCTATGATTATTAGAGAGGAAGCGCCTATACTCATCAAACAACTCCTTTCGTAAACTTTTTGAACAATGAGATTTTATCTTAGGACCACAAACTGGACATGCAATTTTTCCCTTTGTTTGAAGACCTACATAAAGAGTTGATGGATTAACATTCTTAATTATAATTATATAAAATGAATGGATTATTTTAAAAAATAGGCACGCATTATATATGGACTTCATAAAATTAAATACTATTAAAGTCGGTGTTATAATTACATACCACAAAAATGGCTTAACCCTGGGGCATCATGTACTGTCTATACAAGCATTACATGGAATTGAAATTTTCTTTGTCGTATCGGTCTAGATACATCATACATAACGATATCATCCCATAGATTTAGTAGTTTGTCAATAAGAGGCTTGATATATACATTCATATCTTTAACTTGGTACTTACTTGATTGATTTAAATATATAAAATATATAATTATTACAACCATTAAGATATATAAATAATACACAACAGTAACAGAAAAAAATGACATTATGCAACAAAATACGACAAACGATATGCCACTATATTAAAAAACAATTGTTGTAGACACATACGTGGAATAATCATTGCCAACATTATGTGCTCCCTCTTTATTGACAATATTGGGGGAATGCTATTGTTGATAACAAAAATAGGCAAAAGTGAGTAAATAGATCTCTTCTCTACATATGGATTGACACCATCTACTACCAAATAAAGAATAACATTACAAGGTTCTTCTTTAAAGTGTGGCCATTTTTCCTCCATATCTCTAAATGTGGAACCATCTGCAGGCATTTGAAGAATGTCATATTGACTTCTATTATGTGCATGGTAATCCATAAATTGTGCTATGTTTTTTCACCTGAACAATCGTTGCAAACATGGAATAATGGGAATATAACGAAAAACCTTGTGAGGAACCTTTTTTGTTACTTTATTTATTCGATATCTAGTGATATGAAATTCTAGACATTATGTTTCAAATTCATGTTGTTTATAATATATAATATGGTCACTAGCGCATGCATCAATTGCTTCATAATGCATTCCAATTTCTTTCATGATGACAAAAAAAATTCTATATGTGGGAGGTAAAATATTTGACGGTGGTAACAAAAATTCAGTTATCAAGCTACAACAAATTAAATTAAAAAACTAGTTAATATAATATATAAATAATATTAATGAAACATGTTTCATCCATATTAATTTTACTTACGAATTATCAATGAAATTATTAGAGGAACAAAGATAACCTTTATCACAATCATATATATGTGATGGAATATATTACATACCTTAACATCTATATGATCGATGTGTTTTAAAGACCATTCATAACCTTCAAGTTCATTATCAACAATATAACAAAAATAATATTTGTGTTGGAACCTTCATAAAGGGGTTTGTATGCCTTCTCAAGAAGAGGTAAATTGTGAACATCATCAAAGTCATCATTTTCACGATAATCATCATCCATTATAGCATTGAATGTAGCATGGATCAATGTATTTGTGCTATCATCTTCAACTATGTTATCAGTATGATCATCTTCTTCAATATGATGATTAACTTGTTCTTCATTATTCATAGCTCTATGTTCCATCAGTGCTTGTTCTGAAAGCACATCCTCTGGGTGATATGCCATAGTAGGTCTTTCTTTTTTAATTACACGAAAACATCAAAAGATATTAGTTAACATGAGAAATATTAAAACAATAATGAAAAACTTACTAATGGATGATATTGATGTCCCCACTCAGCATGTCCATATTACC
This sequence comes from Pseudotsuga menziesii, assembly GCA_001517045.1. Classification (NCBI taxonomy): domain Eukaryota; kingdom Viridiplantae; phylum Streptophyta; class Pinopsida; order Pinales; family Pinaceae; genus Pseudotsuga; species Pseudotsuga menziesii. Next base: position 264,280 of record LPNX010335286.1, on the reverse strand, counting down.
TACAATGTATTTTGGTTGTTGTGATATTTATTCTTCTCCTTTTAAATCCTTTGCATTGACTACATGGACAAAATCATTTCCCATCACCTTTTCTTTTCAGTCCATCCCACAATCTAGCAAGCAATTCACGATTTTGTTCGCGTGGATAAGGAATATGGTTATGTTCTGAAATTTTTTGATACCAATCTTGACTGATGATTATCGATCTTAAAAAATCAAGGTCCACACTTCACTATTTTTAATCACAGTAACAATTGAAATAATTGTGGATTTTTGTATGTAAAACAATCTGTGCAAAGATTATAACTTCCGTAAACTGTCTCCTGTATTGCAAACATGTCGAAATATTCCTAATATATAGTTTCTAAAAATAATTTCTCGTCGGATATCTGAAGAAATTAGCATAGTTACAATTGTAATGTTGGCATCATATTTTCGATGATAGAAGTCGTATATTCGACGACTATCATTTGATTACCGATGACTATCGTTGGATTTCCGAAGACCAATGAATATCCGATGGAAGTTGAAGTAAATTTAAAATAAGAACAAAAAAATTCGTTATTACAAAGGTGAAACTGATGGCAGGCTCGATTTTGTCAGATTGCGTCAGATTTTCTCATCGAATTTCATGTTCAAATCTTGTTGTGGGGAATTACTTCAACATCGAATGTCTATGTTTAATATTTAATTCATTGTAATAGTGTAAAGGTCTATGAAAAAATTAGCTAATTAGATCACATGAAGTTTCTCAAAATTCCTCTACTACTACACCAAATGAGCCCTTCTTATCCATTGTGCATGGGATTATAAGCAACATTTGCTTTGTTGGGAGTAGTTGGAAGGATAGGTGTCCCCATACGAAATGCTCTTCATTTCCGTTTTTATATTTTTCCATCAACATTCTCCTTAAGTGTTCCTTTTGTTGGTCATCATTTGATTTTAGTGCCTATATCGACAACATGCCACTTCAGTTTGAAGGTGAGTGGTAGTTCATTGAACTAATGTGGGGATCTTCACCTTGTCAACCACAATATCATACCTCTTTAACATATTTTTTGACCTAATATTTTCTTCCATAACCAACAACTTCTATTTTTTTTTGTTTGATCCACCTTAATGTGATCCATAATCATTCTATGTTTATTGCGGATCTGTTTTGGATTACACTTCCCCATTGGGAGGACTTTATCCTCTAAAATATTCCCAGGAAAGGTGAGGGAACTTGATTCCCACTTGGTTCCTCTCAAACCATTTCCCCTCCTTGGTGTTCATTATTTGAGGCAAATTTAACATATCTCTTATTTTCCTATACAAGTCACTTGATCTTTTCTCTATGAAATTGCATACTCTTCCAATTAATCAAGGATTTACAATACACAACCTTCTATGGTGGAATATCCTTTTGTTATTCTTATCCATCCAACATGGAAGGATTGAACAACATCAAATACTACACTCTTACCAATGAACATATCTACATATATGTATGAAGTCTCAATCTAAAATATTTCTCATTTAACTACTCAATAATGTCAAAATGTCTATATCTTAAGGCATCAAGTTTCATGGCAACTCCTTGTAGGCATTCCTTGCAAAGGTAAAGCCACATAATATTTCACACAAAATTTATGGTCTTGTATATGCTAGTCATGTCCAACTTTATACTATTGTTGTTTTTTTCTCAATTTGTTCCTGCTCTTTCAATGGTATTTGTTGGATTCTTTCCACAATCTTGCTCAGATTTCTTACTTCCCTTTTCACCTCTTCTTATTCCTTTCACTACACATGCGTAATGTCAAAAGGTGAGGAAGGGAATTAGCTTAAGAAATTTCCAAAGGGTTATTTATTTGTGGAGGAATGCAATGCCAAATTATTAGAGTGTTGAATGTACACGAGCTACTCATCCAACATTTTTGGATTCCTTTTTTTATAACCTCTTAGAAATTGCACCAATGTTTTTTTAAAAAATTTACTTTGTTCATTGGTTTGGAAGTTAAAAGTAGTGCAATACCTTAGCTTGGTATCCATCATTTCCTTAAGTATTGTCCAAATTTTCTCCAAAATGCATTGTCATGATCAAATATAATAGAGCTCAACAATCCAAAGTGTGCCCACACGAGTAAAGAACAATTTAGTTGCTTCTTGTATTGTGATGGTTTTCTTGCAAGGGATGGTTTGCTTGTAATTTATTAGTAAATGAAATTGTTATCAGAATCCCATCCATTTGTAATTATTCACTTGTTGCATCTTTCTTTAGCCTTACAATTACTATATAGGTGGATGGTTGGTGTGTGTGATGGTATCTTTCCCCAATAGATAACACTTCACATTTTCACTATGTGCACAATGGTGAAGGGTCCTTTCTCATATTTAGGGCAGTCCAAAATTGTTCCATGAAATAAATTTGAATGGGGATACACCGGCCTGTCTCCTTACATAAGAAACATCAATAAAGCATACCCACTTGCATCTATTTCTAATTCGAATGGTTGTTTCAAATATGCATGGCTATAATTGACACATTGTTGATATTCCTCTTCAGTTCTTTAGATACCATTATTGTGTCTTTACATAAGGGAATATATTGGAAGGGGCTCTTATTCCTTTCCAATAAATCCCTTCCCTTTGGTGGTCATAGCATGCAAAGATATAACTATTGCTGAAAATTTTATTACGAAGTTCTTCAAGTATTGAACTGCTCCCTTGAAGCTCCTTATTTCTATCAAGTATGTATAAATATGACATTAGTTGATGGTTGGAATCTTGTCAATATCTATCCTTAGTTATCATCCACCTACCATGGGTCTAAGATAAACCAAAGACCCTTTTTCAAATTCACATTTCTTCACATTTGAGATCAATTGATTTCCTTTTAGAATCCCTAGTACTCGTGCCACATGTGAGATGTTATCTTGTCAACTATTATTGAATATTAATATGCCATATATATATATACTATTACCAAATAATTAGTGCATGGATATAGGATATCATTCATCAAATGAATTGAATTTATTTGTGCATTACATAAACTAAAAATCATAACTAACTACTCATACAATCCTTGCTTTGTCTTGAATTCCATCTTCCACACATCTTTTAATTTGATCGTTACTCGATGGTAGCTTGATTTAAGGTCCAAATTGGTGAAGAAATTGTCTTATAGTATCCAATCCAACAAGTCATTAATACATGGTACTGAATATTTGTTCTTGATGGTGACTTTGTTCAAGGCACGTTAGTCAATGCACATTCTCCAACTTTTGTCTCTTGGGAACTATAATGTTTGGTGAACCACAAGGTGGCGTGTTAGGCCTAATGAATCCTTACTCAAACAACCGATGCAATTATTTCTTCAGTTCAAACACCTCTAAAATGGGTTGTCTATACAACCCAATGCTTGGAAATGGAGACTCCATAAACAACTATGTCTCATGCTCAACCTCTCTCTTTAGTGGCAACCCTTGAGGTTCTTGGAACATATATTTATAGGATATTATTAACTATCGGAGTTACCACCATTTATTTTTGTCACATCCTTCCAAGGACGCCTTCATATCTACTTCACATACCTCTCCTTGTTTACTTATGTTAAAAACAACAAGAAAATATGTCTTAGTATTTCCAATTAATCCCATTGCACAATTATAATTGATTAAAGATACTTTAGCCTTGCTCGTTTGTGCATTTATGGATAAATACTTCTCATGTTTAGTTACTTTCTATTGATTCACCTTCCTCCTAAAAATGGAATATATCAAACAAATGTAGGGTCTTCCTAATATGACTCCACACATATCTAATGAGACTACATCTGCCTCCACTTCATCTACAAAGTCCATGTTAATAAATGACTATACTTGCATTATTTGATCACTGTCAACTCTTACCATATTCCAACCCAAGGGATATGGTTGTGGATGATCATGACCTCTAAGATAATATTCTCAACTAATTTTGTAGATAAACTCAGATTCGACTTTGAACATAAGTTGAACCAACAATCAACCTTAGATTGCCTCGTTATGATCTTGATGTGAATGAACTTGACAACTCTTTGTATTTTTGGGGGTTGTAGTTGGCCAATGCTACCTCAATTTAAATGAAAGTGAATATGCATTGGAATATGCATCCCACAACCATTTCACATTCATTCGAAGAAGAATGGGTCCTTATATTTCTCTATTTAACACTTCTATACATTACTAGAGGGACACCATGGTAATGTTTCCAGGTTTGAAGTTGCCATGGTTTCCTAAGTTTTCCAATTTCCATTATGTTTATATCTACATTTCGATCCACATTAATCATTTATTCTCTTTTCTTTGGAAAAGGACACATGCAATTGAGATTCCGACAACAATATTTTTTCTTATGATCGTTATTCATTTTTTTTAATTCCATGACTAAAAGCAAGGAATTCAAGAGATGAATAATACCTTAGGCATCTCAATTATTATTTCATTATGCATATCTATGATGGGATTATGTAGCTTATGATGAGTAGCTTTACCATGTTCATCAATTAAAGGATAATGCAATATCATGTCGAGTTCCCTTTTAGAGGATGTCTCAAATCTCCATTTAACATTTGCTATGTTCATGATTAAACTATTTTCTCTTTCACCTCCTATTTTTACATATTCCATGATATAACTTTTAGTTATTATTTGAGTTATCATGACATTCTATTGGTGAAAGGTATCACTGATGAGGTCATGAGATAACAATATATGCATCAAATTTATGTGAAATATCAAGGCAAATCAAGACTTAGGCCAAAGATTGATTCATATTTAAATTATACTTTGGCAACATTTAAATAATGTTATTTTATGTAATTTTTTTTAATGTTCCTATCTTACCAAGGGTATGAGTGCAACTGATTAACTTGATAGTTGGTACTATACAATTACTATCATAGATTTAGTTTAAACCAAAGACTTGATATCAATTTACTTTCATTAGTGTATTAAAGTTTTAATGGTTGAATTTGATGTTTTAATAACTTAACATTTGCTACAAATTCAAATTCATTTGGGTTTTGATATAATTATTGTTTGAAGAGACTGCTATCTCATAATACCATTGTATCATTTTTTAACTGTCGTTACTTGAAATTTACATTTTGAAATCCATGTTAGGGCCAGGTATCGCTCGATTGAGTCAGACTCCAATCATGGTTTTGGCTGGTCTGTTCTTTTTGGTGGGAGAATGGAATCTTACATAGTGGATTGGACTCGGGTTTTCTTTCCACCTCAGCCAAACTCTTATTTCGATGAAATGACATGGTAATCCCATTTATGTCTAGTATTTATGAAAACAAGTTAGATTTATAGTTTCCTTCTTCTTCGTTTGACACCTAACCTGTCCTAATACAACTTATTTAAAGCATGTAGTGTATAAGCCACCCTGTGATCATGTCTAGTACTTTCAGTCATTAATTACCTTGAAAGTGGAAGGATATAAGGGCAGTGATACTCATCCATTTCACCTCCAATTCATGCATTTCCTAGGAAGGTTTTGTTACACTCATAGTGACCGATACTCCTAGTTCCACGCCCTTCACTATTTTATCCTACGCCTTACAATATGCAGGGACCTGTTGATGCTTGGAAAAATCCTAGGTATCGATAGTAGGGATTCTCCCCAGTAAACAATCCCACTTAGATCGTCCACCGTTTGGTGTGGGGAATCTGTCCAGTTTACGGTCCAACTACCATAGATTAGGCTGTTTAAATATTTTACCTGTTGCGACCCGATCCACCATTTATGTAATTTTTGTTTAAAAATGAAATGCAGATGCCTAAGATAAATGCATGTGACTGAAAAACAAGAACCTCAATCACTTCTTTAAATCTAAATCTAAAACTAATCTAATCTATCCCTGTAGGGAGCAAATTTAGAGTTCAGAGTAATATACTGAAAATGTTCATAGAATTCTAACATGTAGCTGTATCAACACAATAATCACATTCACAGCAGAAATAATACCAAAGATAGATTTGATATAATTAAACCATTTATTAACCTGTCATTACATAGGCATGTACACAAACATCAAATCATTCATGACCAAGGAAATAGTTACAAGAAGCTAGAACAATCTCATTGTATGATGTACATAAGCAAGAAGAAATAGTTCTACAGGATGCATTCCACACATTATGAGTAAATCTCTGTGCATGTAGTTGTTCCAACAAATCGATCCTTCTTATTAGCAAAGAGTTAGCTCTTTTGCAAAATATTCCATCATTCTTTTCACTATCCAAAAGTCCTTCCTATGGTGCTCTGCACCCTTATTTATATGCTGGATCCATCACATTGTGACCTTTTATCCCTTATTCTTCCTGTAACTCATCATCTGAAATCAAAACCATGAACATGGATCCAGATATAACCTCTTCTAAGCCATTGGTCTTCTTTTATTTTAACCAATTTCACAAATTCATCTCCAAACTCAGAGTGAGCATGTCTCCCGTGCGAAATTATTATGAACCTTAGATCTTTCTTAGATGAAATATACATCATAGATTCAATCCACCCTTTATCTCTATTTCACAATCCTTCATCCTACTAATCTTCATGCATGTTCCCATTACGAAATCAACTTGGATTGTAGATAAAATCTTCGCCAAGATCTTTGTCGTTCAAAGGTGTGGGGTCTACAAGATTTCCCAGCCCCAAAATATTTGATCCTCCGTGCATGTTCCCATTGCAAAATCAACCTGGACCATAGATCAAATCTTCGCCAAGATATTTTCCATTCAATGGTGCGGGGTCTACAATATTTCGTAGCCCCAAAATATTTTATCCTCCGTGCATGTTCTCATTGCGAAATCAACCTAGACCATAGATAAAATCTCCACCAAGATCTTCATAGTTCAAAGGTGCAAGGTCTACAAGATTTCGCAATGCCAAAATATTTGATCCTCCATGCATATTCTCATTGCAAAATCAACCTAGACCGTAGATCAAATCTCTGCCAAGATCTCCGCCATTCAAAGGTGCGGGGTCTACAAGATTTCGCAACCCCAAAATATTTTATCCTTTGTGCATGTTATCATTGTGAAATCAACCTGGACCGTAGATCTTATTACACCTTTGATCACCATTGTTAAAGTTTGCTAGACCTCCATGCGTGCTGTCTATTGGTGATTAATCCTCTGCTTTTGCATCCGTTCCACACTTCCTGCATTCTAACTTGGTGAGCAATAATACATGCGACACATGAAGAAGACATAATGAGAGATATATCTGATCCAAAAAAAAAAATTCATAGTATCTTCAATTTAATGATATGTATCGATCAATAAACAGAACAAGATGATGACTAATGACCTGTTATGTAAGCAATTTTATTTAGTTTAAGCTTCGGGAGGAAAATTTCTCAGCTTCCCCAATGGTTCACAGTGAAAAACCAAACAGAGATTAGACATCTCAGATCATTTGAAAATATGAGTTGGGTTTGATTTGAACCGTTAGATCATGTGGGACTTGCACACTCTGTAAAATTTCACTAAGTTGTGGAAAATTAAACCAACAACATTTTGAGCTAGCGAAACTTTTTCTGTCCATTGATCTTGATTGGTCGTTGATATGGGTCATTGAAACTTGCACCTTGTACCAAATTCTGCATATATGGAAAGTTTGTTTGTCCACAGATGTTGGATCAACGGAATTCATCCCTTTTGTTGATCTTATTCCCCCATCAATCTTGAATGTCGAAAAATGCATCCCTTTAAGCAATTCCACAGATATGGAAAGTTAGTTGGTTTGTGTAAGTTGAACCAGTGGAATCCTCCTCCGCCATGGATCTTTGTCAGATGAAATCTACACCATTTATTTCATATATCCTTTAACTCTATTTCATAGGTCTTCTACTCTTCATCTTCCTCCCACCTTCACCCAATGAAATCAATTTCCACATTATATTTTCAACTGCAATTAATCTCGGCCGTCTGAAATCATGACCGTTAAGATGTTGGGTCCTACAGGATTTTGCGAATGAAGAAAATTGATTACCCCATGCTTGTTTTTTTTTCCCTCACTGTCGATCCTATCATAGAAGCTTTCTGAGCCATTGATCTAAGGTCAAGCAGCGGGCTGTGGAAAGCAGAAGTCGGGATTTTTGCTTTCATGATGCTATTTTTTTTTAGGTTTCTGCCTTCTGCCTTTCCACTCCCTTTCGGGCCGTTGATCTTTGGCGGAATCTCTCTGAACTGTCGATCTTAGATTGTGGAAAGCGAAAAATCAGATTTACCTTTTTTCACAACCGAGTTTGTCTTTTCCGCCTTTTCCTTTTCCGCTTTTCTGCTTCTGTGGATTGTGAAAAGAAGACATCGGGTTTGTCAACATTTCAAAGTTTAAATTTAAACTTTCCACCTTCGCCTTTCTGCTTCCGCTTTTCTTGAATTTTGATCTCTGCGGGTTCATCCTTGGTCATTGATATGAAATCGAAAGTGAATATTTTCATATAAGGCATGTTTCTAAGGTCACACCTAAGGATATTTCTAAATTTGACACTTCAGGGTTAGGAAAAAACTTCTTCTCAGCTTCTAGGAAAGAGTAGGTATGTAGGGAAGGCTTATCTGAGTTAGGAAACATGTGTAAGTGTGCTTTTGATATAAAAAATGGAAGGAGGGGCCCTAAATTGTAATTTTTTTGGGGAAGCAGTTGCAACAGCAACAATTGGCGACTAGCTGGTGAACACAGATCTGAAAAAACCTTCTTTGAACAACAAGATTTCCAAATGGTACTGTACTGTGAATGTTCAGTGATTACTTAAATGTATATCCTGAGACTTCTTTAAACCATATTTATTCAGGGATGTAACTTTCAAGCATCACATTTGATACCATTCCTTTGGGGGTAGGGTAACCAAGAGTTCAGTGTCTTGATAACTCTCATCGGGCCAGAGTATGAAGTTCGTTTTACCTCTTGTCTTTAAGTTGCCACCATATACAACTCCACATGATGGTAACAAAGTAAGACAAATGTATTTGTTTGTTCCTCATTCCCATGCTATAAGCATTCTTTTGATGCTTTCTTTATGACTGAAAATGTCTCCTGAGTATTCCATGATTGCTTCTTTTACTTTGATATTTTGGTATGGGTTCTTCCATCCACAATTTCCTTTTGTGTGAGTGACAAATTTGTTTGCTCATCATGCTCACGGATGGAGAAGAACCCTGCTGATATTTGTTGTTTTGACAACCTTTTTTGGTTTGATGATTTATTTCTTCAACACCATTTTTTTATTATTGAAGACTAAATATTTCAGAAAAAATGACTTTTCAATCTAAGCTTTTTGTCCTTTTTGATTTATAGCACTGGGATCATTTTGAATACCATACATCCGTCAGACCTACTTCCTTTCTGTGGGTCCATCATGATATGCTTCCTAAGACAGGTATTAACGTGAAAATGGATGAAACCCCAAGATAGTACTCCAGATCTCATGAGACTTGGTTATTTCATAGGGGTTATAATAATTCCAATGTGGGCTTAAATATTAGCTCCCCTTCCATCGTCTGTCAACATTTAAAGAATCTCATCGTGATTGAACTTTTCCATTTTCTCTTTCCCATTAGCAGTTCCTGACATCCAAAGATTTTGAGTTTAATCAGATGCCTATACTCCCAAGCACCAACAAATTGAGCTAATTTATTAAAAGGAAACACACTAAAGGTATGAAATAAGGTGAAACAAACAGGAAAATAAACTAACTTGAAAGCATCAATAAAAACAAGTTTATTTATGTACAAAGGGTTTTTAGATCCTAGGTAAAGTACTGATTGAGAATAGATCCAAGCTTCCTCAACTCCTTTTGGATAAATGGCTCCAGTTTAGGGTGTGTTTCTGTGAGTTGTTGCTGAAAAGGATTTTCTTCAGAATTAGCAAAAAATTTCAGATTTTTTACATTTAACTCAATAGCCTTTTTTAGACCTAGAGCTTCATACTCAGTAGTGTTATTCATGCATTGTACATCAAAATATAAAATCCAAAACATAACATCTAAATATACTTGGTTAATAACACCTTCTACATTAGTTACTAAGTCTACTATATCACAATCAATATCATCAGTCTGTGAAAATCAAAGGAGATCGGATTGCATATATGATTCCAAACTGACTGGTTTGGCTTGATAATTTCCTGGTTCAAGCTCCAAAAAGTAATATCCCAAAACTGAAGATGATAAATTCATAGATTCGTTCTTTCCTTCCATCAGAGTCACATTATGTTTCATGTGTGGTTCCCTCATTATCTTAATCTGATTTTGAACATTTTGGTGTGGCAACCACATGTGAGACCAATCGGTTGCAAAATATCCATTAAGTTTCGTTGACCAGTCCTTGCTTAAAATTAATCCATAAGCTTCCGGTATATCAACCACCATGATATCTATGAATTGACAAACTCTAGGGTCTGTAGATAATCGAATCAATACATCTTTAATTTCCCCTATGACTTTAACAACATATCTATCTAGCTGAATTATCCGAGATGGAGATGGTGTGGGTTGGCCATTAATATTCTTACATATTGAAAGTGGCATGAAATTTGATTAAGCTCCAGAATCTACCAAACACTTATGCACATTATGATTAAAAATTTCAAATGACAACAATTTAGGAAAATACTGAGATTTAGATTTTCCTCCAATGCTCGCTTCATTAACTTCATTGTTAGATTCTATAGCTTTTGGGATACTATTAGGTTGTGGATCAAAAGCTTCCAAAGGTTTCCTCCTTTGTTGAGGAAAATTTCATAACTCAAACATAGAAATGTTTGCTTTTGTTTTCTTCATGTATTCTACAATGTTATATGCCATGTCATGTTCTACCAAATTCTTAGTGCTTTCTGTTTTATTTGCCATGGCCTTTATAGGTTTGTTGAATGTTGGGCTGGTCTCTTTCATGTTAACCGGATTAGGGTTAGGTGTTGTTTGAGTAGAAATGAGAATTTTCATCATATTTTCTTTTACCTTCTGTATTTTAGGCAGTATTGGACTTTCATCCACTACCGTCCCTTTACTTCTTGTTGTAACATTAACTGACGACACTTGAATTTCCCCATTAGATTCATCTTCACTTAGCCCCAAAGTAGGTACCCAGTCCCATAGTACCATAGTGGTTTCTTCATTTTTTTATTCTGGCTCATTAGTTTGGGCTTCCCCTTCTTCAGGATCTACCAGCTTGGAATCTAACAATTGATTCATAACCAGAGTCATTGAATTTATCCACTGTGGACAATTTTTTTTCAGAATGACGTTCTTGGTGGAAAGTAAAGAAATGATCCATGCCTACTTCATTAAAATTTAAAATAACAGAATTATGTACATGTGGTTGGGGCTGTTCACTCTTTTTTTTTTTTTGTAATAAGGTTTGAATGACTTTCTATAAGAACTAGCTCCCTTATCCTTTTCCAAGTCTACTATTTTGTTTGACAATTTCTGCACCATTTTCACCACATTTTCTGGCTCATTAGAGTGTTCTTCTTTAGGATTAGTTAACAACAAAGGACGTTTGCTTCTAGTAGGTTTCAACTTAGGTTCTAGAGTATGCCTTGCGATACTATCCAGATATGCCTCTAATTTTTTGGCTTCTTCGTAGTTTTCTACCAATGTAACTTTACTAGCCCTTTTTACAAACATTGCTATTGGTGGATAAAGTGTTGTGGATAATATTCTACTAGTGATTCATCAACTGGTTTTGTTGTAGCATTGAAGCTATTCAATAAAGTGGTGAATCTATGATTAAAGTATTGGACCTTTTCTTTCTTTTCCATCCTCATAGAAAGTACTTCTTTCATGAGAGTGTCTACAGTTTTCTAGTTGCCGAATTTACCTAAGAATTCCTTTTCAAAACCATCCCAATTTACTATCGAATCAACTTGCAAACTAAAGTACCATGAATATGCTATAGGTTCAAAAGTATATGGAAAAGGTATGCAAACAAAATATTCATATTGAACATTTAAAAGATTCAAATCCAGATAAAAATTCTTTAAGTGATCTTCAACAGAAACACCCTTTCCAGGATCAAATTTTGGTAATACTCTTTTTGGGTGCTTAGGTAAAGCATGCAATGGAGCAGCCAGGTTGCGTGGTGTTCTTGCTCTTCATGCAGGTTGATTAAAATTTCCAGCCATAATTCAAGGTGGAGACTGTGGTGGAGATTTATTGAATACTAAAGTTGCGGGGGATTCTGGACCCAATTGATCTAGAGGCTGAACAATTTCTTGGATGGATAGATCTACTAGTTCTTCCAAATTTTCCACAAGAATTGAATCCTTAGTGTATGAGGCTATCTTCATGGAATCTTTCCTTCTAGGTAACACAGGAATAAATTTTAACCTCCCAAGTTTCTTAACGTAGGATCTTGTATGTCTCCTACACTGGGACGATGTACAAATGTTCAGATTCTTCTTCCCTAGAAACTATCTTTTCTTTATCTTTAAATTCATGAATAAAATCTTCAGGGAAAGTATTTTTATATTTTGTTCCAGCATAGTCTTCTCTGAAAAATGGATTTTCTCTACCAGCCATGCACTAGATGCCCTCCTTCTAGCGCCAAATCTGTTGATGCCTAGAAAAATACCAGGTATAGAAAATAGCAATTCTCCCAGATAAATAATTCCAATTAGATCATTTGTCGCTTGGTGTGGGGAATCCGTTTGGTTTACGGTCTGGCTACTGTATATTAAGTTGTTTAAATCTTATACCGATTGCATCTCGATCCACCGTTTATGTAATTTTTGTTTAATAATGAAATGCAGATGCCGAAGCTAAATGAATGTGATTGAAGAACAAGAACGTCAATCACTTCTTTAAATCTAGATCTAAAACTAATCTAATCTATCCCTGTAGGGAGCAAATTTAGAGTTGATAATAATATACTAAAAATGTTCATAGAAGTCTAATAGGTAGTTGTACCAACACAATAATCACATTCACACGAGAAAGAATACCAAAGATAGCTCTGATATATTTAAACCATTTATTACCTTGTCATTACATAAACATTTACATAGACATCAAATCATTCATGACTAAGGAAGCAGTTCCAAGAAGTTAGAACAATCTCACTGCATGATGTACAGAAGAAAGAAGAAATAGTTCTAGAGGATGCATTCCACACATTCCGAGTAAATCTCTGTGCAGGCCTTTGTTCCAAAATATTGATCCTTCTTAATAGCAAAGAGTTATCTCTTTTACAAAATAGTCCAGCATTCTTTTCACTAGCCAAAATTCTTTCCTATGGTGCTCTACACCCCTATTTATATGCTGGATCCATCATGCTGTGAACTTTTATCCCTTATTATTCCTGCAGCTCATCATCTGAAATCAAACTGTGACCATGGATCCGGATAAAACCTCTTCTAAGTGAAAAATCTTCTTTTATTTTAACCAATTTTGCAAATTCATCTCCAAACTCAGAGTGAGCATGTCTCCCGTGCGAAATGATTTTGAACCTTAGATCTTTCCCAGATTAAATCTACACTGTTGATTCTATCCACCCTTTATCTCTATTTCATAGTCCTTCATCCTGCTAATATTCGTGCATGTTCCCATTGTGAAATCAACCTGGACCATAGATCAAATCTCTACCAAGATCTTTGCCGTTCAAATGTGTGGGGTCTACAAGATTTCGTAGCCCTGAAATATTTTATACCCCGTGCATGTTCCCATTGCGAAATAAACCTAGACCGTAGATCAAATCTTGACCAAGATATCCGCCATTCAAAGGTGCGAGGTCTACAAGATTTCGTAGCCCTAAAATATTTTATCCTCCGTGCATGTTCTCATTGCGAAATCAACCTAGACCATAGATCAAATCTTCTCTAAGATCTCTGCCATTCAAAGGTGCTGGGTCTACAAGATTTCATATCCCCGAAATATTTTATCCTCCGTGCATTTTCTCATTGCGAAATCAACCTGGACCGTAGATCAAATATCCACCAAGGTCTCTGCGATTCAAAGGTGCGGGATCTACAACATTTCATAGCCCCAAAATATTTTATCCTTCATGCATTTTCTCATTGCGAAATCAACCTAGACCGTAGATGTTATTCCACCTTTGATCACCATCGTTAAAGTTTGCTGGACCTCCACGTGTGCTGTCTCTTGGTGATTAATCCTCGGCTTCTGCATCCGTTCCATGCTTCCTGCATTTGAACTTGGTGAGAAATAATACTTGTGACACATGAATAAGACATAATGAGAGATATATATGATCTGGAAACAACAATAATTCATAGTATCTTCATTTTAATGATATGTATCGATCAATAAACATAACAAGATGATGCCAATTCCCTGCTATGCAAGCAATTTTATTTACTTTAAGCTTGGAGAGGAAAATTTCTCAGTTTCCCCAATGGTTCATAGTGAAAAACCAAATAGATATTGGATGACTAAGATCATTTCAAAAGACGAGTTGGGTCTAATTTGAACCGTTATATCATGCGGTACTTTCACACTTTGTAAAATTTCTTTGAGTTCTACAAAATTAATTCGACAACACTTTGAGCTAGCTAAACTTTTTCTGTCTGTTGATCTTAATGGGTCGTTGATTTGGGCCGTTGAAACATGCACCTTGTACCAAATTCCACAGATCTAGAAATTTTGTTTGTTTGCGCATATTGGATCAACGGAATTCATCCCCTCCATTGATCTTATTCCCCCATTAATCTCAAATGCTAAAAAATGCATCCCTTTAAGCAATTCTGCATATCTGGAAAGTTAGTTGGTTCGTGCAAGTGGAACCAGTGGTATCCACCTCAGTCGTGGATCTTTGTCAAATGAAATCTACACCATTCATTTCATTTATCCTTTAAATCTATTTCGTAGGTATTATACTCTTCATCTTCCTCACACCTTCACCCAACGAAATCAATTTCCATCGTAGATTTTCAACTGCAATTAATCTCGGCCGTCCAAAATCATGACCGTTAATATGGGCGGGTCTACAAGATTCCATGGATGAAGATACTTGATTACCCCATGCTTGTTTCCATTTTTCGCATCATCAATCCTATGTAGAATCTTTCTAAGCCATTGATATAAGATCAAGATGCGGGCCACGGAAAGCAAAAGTTAGGATTTCTACTTTCACAATGCTATTTTTTTATTATGTTTCAACCTTTCTCCTTTCCGCTCCCTTACGGGCTGTTGATCTTCGGTGGAAGCTCTTTGGACCGTCAATCATGGATTGCGGAAAGTGGAAATCGGATTTACCATTTCACAATCGAGTTTGTCTTTTTTGCTTTTTCACCTTTTCCTTTTCCACTTTTCTGCTTCCGCATATTGTAGAAAGCGGACATCGCGTTCGCGAACATTTGGAAGTTTAAATTTAACTTTTCACCTCCACCTTTCTGCTTCCGCTCTTCCTGATTGTTGATCTTTGTGGGTTCATCCTTGGTTGTTGATATGAAATCGAAAGCGAAACTTTTTATATAAGACATGTTTCCAAGGCCGTGCCTAAGGATTTTACCAAATTTGACACTTCAAGCTTAGGAAAAAGCTTCTACTCAGCTTCTAGGAAAGACTAGGTATGCAAGGAAGGCTTATCTGTGTTAGGAAACATGTGTAAGTGTGATTTTGACATAAAAAATGGAAGAAGGGGCCCTAAAATGTAAACAATTTGGGGAAGCAGTTGCAGCAAAAGCAGGACCATGGGTCCAATTTGCAAGATTGAATCCGATAATCTCACTACTGTTGAGTCAGACCCCCAAATCTGTAAGGGTTTAAAAAAAGAAATATGGTTGCCTTTTGTCAGGAAATTTCATGGACACAGTAGGGAGGTCATGGTGGGATTTGCTAGGTTGTTTGACTGCAGTAAAGCTATGCTTGGGGACCTTGAGTTTCAAGTCAATGAGGGATTCATTGTAGCCGATATAGGTCTATCCATGTATGGTGAAAAAATGGGTCAAGCATACACCTCTTAATGATGTTCCATGGAAACAATTCTTGGTTAAACCATTGGACCCTGAGCAATATATGAAAGGTATGCCTGTAAATTCCTTTAAACCAAAATGGAGAAATTTTCTCAGAACAATTTGTTTTTCATCACTTGTGAGGGCCGATATAGCACGGTCTTGAGGTATCATATCAAGCTTTTCATGACCACCTTGGGGTTTAAATTGAATTTACCCCATTTTTACTGTTGAGCCTTAAGGCCACGACATCCTGGTATCATAAAATTTTTAAAGATTCTGATAAGGTTTTGTGCCATGTCGACCTTATTCACATTTTGTTTGAGTTTCATATGACTTGGTTGGGTTAAACCTGGCATACGTTCTTGGAGAGGAATTGGTTTGATGGTATAGAACTAAAATAGACTGGTGATGTTTTAGATATGGAACACAATACCTTACCCAATATTCATTAATATTTAGACTCTACAATTCCTCATCCCTTCCCTAACAGTGAAAGCTTTGAGAAACCAGAGTCGATGTCACCTTGTCATGACCAATCAACTTCTTTGGATCAAAGTTTTCGAAACCATACTCATGATGAACCACTGTCACAAGAAGGAGGGAAATTATACCACACAATAGAAGAATCACAATGTGAAGCTTGACATATTGAGGTCGATATGCTTGAAATGAAACCCTACAAACAAAATGTCTACACCAATCCATCTTGTGAAAGTCATTCAATCTCAACTTATGTTTTTCAAAAATTACACCATTGAAATATTTTGACGATTGTGTTAAATGGTGCGAGATTGACAATTTTACATGATGGGGCATCATTATGATTTCTAATGTTGAATTGTTATCACAACCCATATCAGCCTCTCTGAGATCAACTTGCCTACATGAGAAATCCCTTGATGATATTGTTAACTCCACATTAGTACGAATGGGGATCACTCTCTTGCTTGAGGATTCCAATAAGCTCAAAGACCTAGTTAATACTAAGGCTTACTCTGTTCCTTAGTCACAATTGACGATTGGTCGGGTGGAAAAATCAGAGGATGGAAAATAGGGTCTTGATCAATAGGTCATTGCCAAGGTTGAATACTTCCCCAAGGCAACTCAAACCAATCAGACTCTCAATTATCAGCCATTAAACGACACTAAAACACCATCTAATAAGAACGATCGAGCTTGTAATTCATCCAATCATCCTATTAATAATGCCACTGGCAAAATGCAAGCTCAATTATTATCAAGATATAACAGCTACAAGAATTCTGCACTGTTACCAGTTGAAATGGTAGTCCAAGCCACCATCAAGCATATGTGGAGAAAGTAACCACTATCACCTTAGTCACTTCTCCAAACTTCTTCGGAAGTCGAAGCCTCCTAGGGGAGAGCCCTATGTAACTCTGCGAAAGACACTTAGACACCAAATATATCTCCTATGTGTGTATGGTTAGTGACCAATGCCTAATGAATTCTAGAAGAGGATATGCATAATACAATTTCATTCATTTAAGGATAAGCCAATTGCATAACTAATTAGTTCCAATACGCTGATAACATGTGCAATATGTAGGAATTAACAAAAATACATGCATTTCATAGGTATTTATCATTATCAAATAATAATTTAAATCACATGTACATCAATATGTATCAATCGAGTATGCTAATATTATGAGAGCAGCAGTAGTTTAGTCATTCAGTTTAGTATACGAAATAACAACGTGCATGTAACCAAGAATTTACCAAACAATTTGCATCAACAATGAAAGCAAGTTGCATGTGTCTATTAGTAACAATATCATAAATAGTACGTGTCTATTAACAATGTCCTTCCAATTCATACCAACAAATGATAGTGACCATCTAACTGATGTTTGCAAGTCATTTCGCAGGGTTCAATGGATTGAAGTACAAGGGAAGGTACACACGAGTAAAAGGGAGGGCCCGAAATTTTATGGCGCGAAATTTTAGGGCATAGAATTTTAGGGCCTGAAATTTTACAACACAAAATTTTAGGGCCCAAAAATTTAGGGTGCAGACTTTTAGGGCCTGAAAATTTAGGGTGTGGAATTTTAGGGCCCAACATTTTAGGGAAAGCCCAAAATTTTAGAACAAATGATTTTAGGGCTCGAGATTTTAGGTGCGGAATTTTAGGGCCTGAAATGTTAGCAGCTGAAAATTTCGGGAGGCCCTAGATTGACCAAATATTTGATTTTTATAAATTTTTCAGACGTGAATTTAACCTAAAACTAATCCTAAAGTAACCCTAGACCTAAGTTTTTTTAGAAGAGAAAAAGTGTGAAAACTTAAGGGAAACCGTACCCTAGCAGAATCCCTACCCAACCTAGGGCTTCTAGGGAGGATGACTAACCTAGTGAGAAAGGGTTCTTAGGTTAAACAATGAACCTATAAAAACCAAGGAGAAACCCTAGGGAACCCTCATAAGGAGACGTGTCTTAAACAAAGAAACCCTAGGGAAAAATTGCAGCATTAGGGATACCACTAAGACTTGAACATGCACATCCACCAAAATTCAAACAAAGATATAAGAAGCCAAAACTCCATGTGCTTGTGTTCATCCAACAAATTGAAGTATCACCAAAAGAAAATATTCACCAAAGAATTACCAGAAAATAACTTGGATTAACCAAAAAACTTCCTCAAGAGGAGTGCATCCACCCAAAGAAACCCTAACATGGGTAAAACAAATGCATAGTGTATTATCCCATAAGTTCCATTTTAAAATGAAGTGAGGAGATATATTTATATGATCTCACACTCACTTTTACAAATAAAATCCAGGATGACATGCCTTTAAAATGTCAATTTGAAATTATAAAATGTCAACTTAAAATTAAAACAAAATAATAATAAGATATAGCCATTATGTAGGCTCAAGGTAGGCTACCAGGGGTATTTACACCCCTAGGTGCCAAAACATGTTCAAATAAGCGATTCACTCCAAACAAAAGGCTGGAGTGAGCTAGAGGGAGGGCGTTATACCTCATCTAACCCCTAGAATTTTGTAAAATACCTCAATGCCCTCCTCAAATCCTGAAAAGGCCTGGCATGGAGGGTGCCTTTCCTACGAGGAGATAAGGTCAGGGAGAGCAAGGACCCACTGACTGAAGGGATATGAGGGTGTCCTAAGAGGCTAGGAATGAAGACGAGTGTCTCATAGCTGAAGCAGAGGCCACTGGAGCACATAAACATGATATGGAGCCATGTGACCCAGTGGTCAACCCTTAGTGGACCCAAAAAACAATCATGAGGTTAAAAACCCCTATAAAGGGAAATCAACAGTGCCATTAAGCCATAGTAACCCTACAGGATGAAAAAAGGGCACAACCATGACCACCATTGCTTGATAACACCCTTCTTGGTCAAAAAAATTGGCCCTCTCTCCCTTGGGTACACCTGAAGGTGCGTTGGGTACATGTGCAGCGTAACACTCCACAAAATCAACAATCTTGTAAACGAGACTCTATCCCAGTTATTCATATACCTAACCATGATGAGTCTCGACCCAAGAAGAGTGTATAATAAATTATTGATCAAGATTTATCATCATTGAAAAAGGTAGAACAGGTTAAAGGTGATAAGGTTGAAGTTAAAATTGATCTAATTGGGATGAATAATAAACAAGGAATTAAACTGTTACATTGTATCCGAGTGTAATGTCCTAGCCTGTATTCGGGTTAAGGAGGAAGATCTTCCATCTTTAGAATATGATTGGATAGATATTAATATATGAATGGATGATAGATTACAATGGATATGGACGCCTTAAATATGGCTTGGCCATCAAATATTGAAGAGACACTTCTCTTCATAAACTATATTTAATATTATTAATTACTATTACTAATGCTTATCTATTATTTACTATTTTATAATTGTAACATTGCCTTGCCCTTGGGAAATATTTGTCCTCAAAGCCGAGTTTTCTCATGCTGTTTTTTATTCTGGCTCTATGTCGCATTGATGACTTGAGAGATGCGATTTTGATTACGACCATTGCTTCATTTTGATTCTTTTATCTTGACATTTGCCTTAAGTATGAACTTGGTGATGTTTTGGTTACATTTTTTCCACTTGTGTGATTGCTTCTTTTAACTATTTTTGTTGTCAATTGAACAGACTCGACATACATGGTGACCTTAACTATTTTTGTATTATTATTCCCAACATATTTTGTATCAGTCCTCTTGAACGTAATCTTTGTGCTTATAATGCTCATAAGAACACCGGTCTTATCTTGTGTCTGATAGATATTATAGTTGTTTTCCTTGATGTTCTTTATAGAAGTCCTTGTGATAACATATTTCCTTCGTGCGTTTGTTATTGTGATATTATTATAAATGTATTGATCATCTTTATTGTTAGCAACATTGTTTTTCCTCTTATCACAATCTTGGTCAGGATCATCTTTCTCCTTGTCAAATATTTCGTTGTCATTTTCTTCATTACTAGGGTATGTTATATCTTTGTCTTACATAATATCTTGGTTGATGCCATTAATCTCATCATAAATGACATAATGGTCTACGGTATCTTCATCTTTTACATTAGCTCGGGCGGCTTGTTCTACGTGATTTTCACATCCATCTTCATTTCCTTTAAATGTTTCGTCAATAGATTTCTTTATTTCATCTATGTCCTTAAGGATTTTCTCAAGGAGATTCATGAATTCTTCACTATAAGATGCCATGGATGTTGTACAAGGGACTTTTTGGATTATGGATTGAAATGAGAGACAATTTATTGTCTTTAATAAAAATATATAATTATAATAATTATTCAGAATAATATTATTATATTATGAATTTTATTTTTTTATACGGTTTTGTAATGGAATAAAAAGGGGATAAATATTATAACAATAATAAAAAAAAATATTAAGAATAGTAATAATTTATTATTATATTATAATGATTTGTTTTGACTTGAGTTTTGTAGGGTTTATGAATTATGTAAGGAGAGAGGATAGAGTGGATGTGGCTGACGATGGGAAAGCGAGAGGATGGTGGCTGCGCATAGGATTGTAAGGTGAAGAGGGTGTGGAGGGAAGCGAAAGGAGGGTACAGGGTCAAAACAGTCGACAGCTTCGATGGAGTGCTGGGTGGAGAGATGAGGATGAGGGAGCGTGGGCATGCAGGTTGGAGAGATGAGGACGAGGGAGCGTGGGCACGTAGGTTGGAGAGATGAGGATGAGGGAGCGTGGGCACGTAGGTTGGAGAGATGAGGATGAGGGAGCGTGGGCACGCATGTTGGAGTGTAGCGTGGGAGTGTTAGAGGAGGCTGCAGGTTGTGCGGATTACAGCGTCGGAGGAGGGAGATGCTGTGAGGCGTGAGTTTGTAATGTCCTAGACTGTATCCAGGTTAAGGAGCAAGATGTTCCATCTTTAGAATATGATTGAATAAATATTAATATATGAATGGATGATAGATTACAATGGATATGGCCGCCTTAAATATGGCTTGGCCATCAAATATTGAAGAGACACTTCTCTTCATAAACTATATTTAATATTATTAATTACTATTACTAATGCTTATCTATTATTTACTATTTTATAATGGTAACATTGCCTTCCCCTTGGGAAAGGTTTGTCCTCAAAGCTGAGTTTTCTCATGTCGTCTTTTATTCTAGCTCTATGTTGCACTGATGACTTGAGAGATGCGATTTTGATTACGACCATTGCTTCATTTTGATTCTTTTGTCTTGGCATTTTCATTAAGTATGAACTTGATGAAGTTTTATTTATGCTTTTTCCACTTGTGTGATTTCTTCTTTTAACTATTTTTGTCGTCAATTGAACAAACTCGACATACATGGTGAACTTAACTATTTTTGTGCTATTATTCCCAACATATCTTGTGTCAGTTCCCTTGAACGAGATCTTTGTGCTTATAATGCTCATAAGAACACCAGTCTTACCTTGTGTTTGATAGATATTATAGTTGTTTTCCTTGATGTTCTTTATAGAACTCCTTGTGATAACATATGTCCTTTGTGCATTTGTTATTGTGATATTATTATAAATGTATTGATCATCGTTATTGTTAGCAACATCAGCTTGCCTCTTATCACAATGTTGGTCAGTATAATCTTTCTCCTTGTCAAATATTTTGTTGTCATTTTCTTCATTATTAGGGTATGTTATATCTTTGTCTTGCATAATATATTGATCGATGCAACTACTCTCATTGGAAATGACATAATGGTCTACTGTATCTTCATCTTTTACATTAGCTTGGGCGGCTTGTTCTACGCAATTTTCACATCCATCTTCATTTCCTTTAAATGTGTCGTCAATGGATTTCTTTATTTCATCTATGTTCTTAAGGACTTTCTCAAGGAGATTCATGAATCTTCACTATAAGATGCCATGGATGTTGTACAAGGGAATTTTTGTCTTATGGATTGAAATGAGAGACAATTTATTGTCTTTAATGATTAAAAACATAAAATTTATAATTATAATAATTATTCAAAATAATATTATTATATTATGAATTTTATTTATATTATATGCTTTTGTAATGGAATAAAAAGGGGATAAATATTATAACAATAATAATAAAAATGAATAATAATAATAATAATTTATTACTATATTATAAAGATATGTTTTGACTTGAATTTTGTAGGGTTTATGAATTATGGAAGGAGGGAGGATGGAGTGGATGTGGCTGATGACGGGTGATGGCAGGAAAGCGAGCGGATGGTGGCTGCATGTAGGATTGTAAGGTGAAGAGGGCGTGGAGGGAAGTGGAAGGAGGGCACAGGGTCGAAGCAGTTGACAACTTGGATGGAGTGTTGGGTGGAGAGATGAGGACGAGGTAACATGGGCACGTAGGTTGGAGAGATGAGGATGAGGGAGCGTGGGCATGCAGGTTGGAGAGATGGGGACAAGGGATCGTGGCTGTGCAGGTTGGCGTGTAGTGTGGGAGTGTCAGAGGAGGCTTTAGGTTGTGCGGTTTACAACGTTGGAGGAGGGAGAGGTTGTGAGGCACGGGTGTTAAGGGAATGACGTGTATGGTGGGATGATCGCGTGGAGTTTTAAGGGGGAATAAACATGGATGGAGCGAGTTCTAGACGAGTTCAAGCATGGGAGGAGGTGATGGGAGCAATGATATGTCATAAGGAATATTGGGGGAGAGTACGCAGGGGTGAGAGAGCATAATAAGGGAGATCTCGAGGAGATGGTTGTGAGCTTGATAGGGCGCAGAGATGGCTAGAGTGGATTAGTGTGTGGAGTTGGGGATGAGTGTAGAGAGGAGAATGAGCGCAAGAGGAAAGAAGGGGAGCGTGGCAGCAGGAAAACAACACGGGAGGAGGTGGAGGTGATGCAAGTAGTGTGCAGGAGGTGAGGTGTAGGAATAGGAGAGACAAACACAGGAGCCAAATCCAAGCTTTAGTGAGTGTGCAGGGTTGAGGAGCCGATCCGGCTCTGATACCAATGTTACACTGTATCCGAGTGTAATGTCCTAGCCCGTATCTGGGTTAAGGAGGAAGATGTTCCATCTTGAAAATATGATTGAATAAATATTAATATATGAATGGATGATATATTACAATGGATATGACCGCTTTCAATATGGCTTGGCCATCAAATATAGAAGAGACACTTCTCTTCATAAAATATATTTAATATTATTAATTGCTATTACTAATGCTATCTATTATTTACTATTTTATAATTGTAACATAAACAATGCATTAGAAATGATCTTAAGAGTGAGCCTTCTTTGCAACCTTCGGTTCGTCATATCCATAGCACTATTCGAAAGTTTTGGAAAGAAGTAGCTCTGTTTTATGTTCATGAAAGTACATATGAAAATCAATCTTATGATTCTAATTTCCATAACTTAGTCAATTATTATCGATCCAAGGTTTATTTTATGACTGAACAGGTAAATTACCTCCAAGATAAGATCTCAGAGCTTAAAACATAGAAGAGAGTGTAAATGAGTAACATCAAAATGAGCTCAATGAGATGAAAAAGAGGTCGAAGAATTGTACTACTGGAATAATGATCAATACCTCAGGTGTCAATATTTTTGTTAAACCAGGTGCTAAGGAAAATGTGAACCCATAATAGTCCATATTGGGATATTAGTTTTCAGTTAGATTTTGTTATTATGGGCATATTTCACATTTACAGGTAAGTTTTTCTTATTTCATTTCATTTGATAACATATCCTAGTTAAGTTAATTTTATTTATTTTAATAAGAAATAGCTGCATAATCATAGATTCTGTAGCCACTTCATTTCATTTATTATTCTATTTGTTTGTTTCTTATTTCTCCTGTTGTGTTGTATCTGTTTCAGGAAAATGGCCGATCCCCGATTTTTGTCAAAGTTAAGTCAATTTCTTTGGGTGACCAGTGTGGGAAACATGTATTGTAACAAGTAAGCCCTTCCAATTGGCAAGGATATCTTTTGGGGTCGATTTTTATGATGCATCATCTTGACAAAATAGTGGAATTTGAACTTTTAGTTTAATTTAGGATGATACTGTAATATATATTCCTAAATTAATAATTATGGACCCCCATTTTTGGGAGGTTCAGTTGTTATGCATTAGGACAAGATCATGATTAGTCTGATATATATACCTTGAAATGACATGAGAAAATGGGGGTTCTTTTTTTGGGAAATGGTGCATGTTTACTTTATACTTAATGACATTTATTCTACCACCGTGAGTAATATATATGTGAAAATTTTCCCTCTATCATTATTCATGTTGATTTCATTATGGATGTCATTTTGTTGGGATTTGTGGTAAAATGTCTTGCCTCTATGTAGATTTCTTGTTGGGATTATACAACTATTTGTTTTTTTTTTTCGGATTATTATTGTAGATCAACAATTAAATTTTATTCCACCATTTCCGAAAATGTTCACCTTGCTGCATCTATATATTTCATTGTAACTTGTTTCCGTCTCGGTATCCATTTTGGTGATAAATTAAACATTAAAATTTATGGTTGTGTTCAGTTAGTAAATCGTTTATGCTGATCAAGTCATAATCATATGTTTATTTGTGATGTATTGCTAGATGGAAAAGACAGGTCAATTGATTTTGTTATATTATTAAATTTGAATTAGTTACTTGACTTTGGTCGGTGATTGATTCGTTTATTACTGTTATTTAAATGTTCGAATTGTCTACATTTAGTTAATAGAAATATATTACTCATCTTGTATCAGAACTGATTGATTCCGATTCCTTAATTAAATATCTTGATCAATATTAGAAGATAGTTTAGATTAGGTTTTCTTTCAGGTGTCAACATACACAATGCTATTTACCCCCCGAGGTGTAGACCAATTGGCAACTATGCACTTGTTAAGGTGTACGGGCTGTTAAGCACTTCAAGGGTTCAAACCTCGTTGCAGCCTGAGATGCGTTGTGGGGGTCAGCATATTCTCCTAGAGGTTATAGTGGTAGCAGTTAGAATCGATCCCATGTCACGCGAGTACGAAACCGGCTAGTTGCCGCTTACTCCAGATACAAAAAAAAACATACACAATGCTATTTAACTCAAGTCAATTTGGCCTGAATTAATGCTTTGAGAAGATCTTATGTAGTTAAGGTGCATTGGATATACTGTTTGCAACACATCTAAATTTTAGGTGTGTTTTATCAGATTAAATTATTGTGCTATCAGAATTTGATATTATTTAATATTTTAACTTGTTTGTCACAGTATGTATATTATAGTTGTGTATGAAAACCATTATCCACGGTTTAAACTAGTAAAATCTTGGGATCCCTAAATTTTTTTGTGCATTGTGTATTGAAACATAATTTTCATTTATTTTATGTATATATTGTAGTATATGAGTTATTTTTTTACCTCTTTTAGGTTAGTATTCCTAGATTGAAATAATCTTGGCTAACAAAGCTGTAAAACCTGTCAGGGCTGGTCATCTCAATGACTTAGGGTAATCTTGACACCTTCAGACCATACCAATTCCTACTTGTTGACACAAGTGCTGAACTCAAGTGTCAACACGTTGATTCTTCCTTTAATATCCAAATTACTATCTACCCTTTGATATACATCCACAATCAATAGAGCCTTCTTATATCCCTTCTTTTGGAACTTCTTAGGGAATTTTTTAGGGTGCAATTTTAAACATTCTTGCTCAGTGTGGCCTTTCTTATCACAAGGATTTCAATATTTAATGTGAGGTAATGTTTCCTGAGTGATTATTATAATATTCTATTTTTCTATTCATGTTATTATATTTTCTTTTGCACTATGAATTGTTATATCATTCCCTCCTTCAATGTACTATGCTTGGGCACTAGCTTCAGCAAGGGATTTGGGATTGGAAAGCATAAAATTCATTGATATCATCATATTTTATAAGCCCTTCTACAACTCTCTTTATTGTTTTTTTAAATTCTTAATATATTGTGGATATATCAATGATTTTCTATAGTTAAAGTTAAAATAATTATGTTTCTAGTACAACATTTTCGTCACAACATTAAGGCTTATTGTCGCTGTATCAAATATTTGTCGCAAAGAGAGAGAATCATTCGTTGCTAGTATAACATTGTCGTCACAACATTAATGCCTATTGTTGCTTTATAGATCTCTATTCACCACAAAGATAGACTATCATCCGTTGCCAATAGAACATTGTGATCACAACATTAACGCCCATCATCGCTTTCTCAACGTCTTTGCATCGTAAAGAGTGACGATCATCCGTGGTAGCACTATAAGTAATTGTCGATTTGTTGAGGTTATTTTGTTGCAATATTGATTGTTATCCATTTCTTTTTCAACGATTAATCATTTCAATTATTAGGCCTCCAAATTGGTTCATTTATAGAGTGGTTTGATTGTTTGTGTTAGTAGACCTTTTCCTTTTGCATCATATCTTATCCTTTTTCCATTCTAAACCTAAAAAAACTCATGATTATGCTCTCAAATGTGTGTAAGGTCAAAATCATGCTATGTTCCTGATATTTACTTGATTAAGTGGGTATTGATATTGAAAATTGGTAACTAATAGTCATTTATAGTTTTTTTCCAGAAAACTTGTAAAACCTATTTTTCCAGTGTTTACAAGTTTTCTAGAAAACTTGTAATGGGAGTAGTTAGAGATGGTTGTAGGTTATTGAATGAAAATATGACACTTGGATTTGGTAAAATATGTCTCCAACATGGTTTTATGTTCATTATATCACACCCATCTCACACGTGCAAAGTTCCAAGGCTTGTTCACCATTCTAGTCAAACCCAAAGTTTTAGCAACATTTTTTCCAAACTGCCAACTTCTTCCTCGGGTTGTGTGCATATGGAGACGAATATAAAAAATAAGTGACATGGGTTTTTATCCCAATATGTAAAATTGTGTAAATCCCAAGTGTTATCTCAATTTTAAAAACAAATTCAAACATATCAGTGGAGGAATAAAACAAATCTGCCCAAAATGACAAAGTTCGAGAATTTGGGGGATTTTGTCTAAATTTGTAAATTTCAAATTCTCCATTTGGAGATACGATTTGATCATGTAAAAGGGATGTATGATGTATACATATCATGTTTTAACTTGTATGATGGGGTTTGACAATAATATCAAAGAATCAAAGATTGTTTCTCATCATCTATGTTCCCTCATTTGATTATGAATTTTATTGATTAGCAGTTTTATGATTTGAACCTTTAGTTTCATGTAGATTGTAGTTTGTAGCTTGTGAAGGAATCCCCCCCATTCAGAAGGTAAAAAACTACTTAAATAGTGGTATATGCTTTTAGTGTTTACTTTTGTTCATAAATTTGAGTTCATCTTCATTACTATAAGATTGTAAGTATGCGGTTTTGCTTATTTTAATTTTGAAATTTGCTAAAATCCTATATGATGTTTCCTAACAGATCTGAATTTACATGAATATTTTGCACGAACATTGTATTTAGATTTGATTTATTGTTGATATTTTCTAGAATTGATCTTTGCATATATTTCAATTCTTTTGCAACCATTAGCTTTAAATCCTTAGATGTAATTGATTTTTATCCTGAACTATGAATTTTGACAACATACATAGCACTGTATTGCTGAGCATAATGTATTTATGTGTGATATCAACAGTACCTACACTTGGACAAGACTAGCTACAATTAAGTAATTGGGGATTGCCAACTGACTTAGTTTGCATTCTTTTCATTATCAGAGTTATCCTATTGCTCCATTTGATCCACAAAGCTCTGTATTGATAAGACATATAACTGCAACAATATTATGAGTACCTAAAGAATGACCAATGATCATTTGGATTGAATGCATCTTGTACTTTGATTTGCATTTAAATTTTGATGTGTGAATGGATTTCTTCCTGAATCATTAGGTTTGATTTTAGTTGTAGTTAGACAACACGATTAACTTCTTGATAAACTAGCTTTGCACAGATAGTGTCCATTTGTCACAAGTTTACATCCCAGGTTGACAATTTAAAATTGGGAAATTATTTAGCATATAACTTTTGTAACATTTTTGGTACCTCTATCAGGGACTGTATGGAAAGGGCTAGAATAAAGAGTTAGTTGTATATAGTTACAATTTTTACAGGGAGGAGGAATGAATAATAATATGAGATGTAAGAACTTGTGCTACCACCATTGGTTGAAGAAGGTTAGTATTCTTGCTTTGTCACCATTAGTGAATATATTCCAAATCTTTGTCATGCTTGTAAATTTAGCAATAGATTAAATTTAAATTCTGAAAATTTTTCAGTTTTTATCATAAGAAGAATATCCTTTTGAGTACTAATCCATTTTCCTTGAAGTTCTAATTCATGTGCAAGACATGGATTAATAACCAACAATGTGAAATCAAGCATGTTCAAGAAGTTGTTGAGTCAAGAAACACTTTGTCAAATCCTAGCAATAGCTGGTGTCTCTACCTCTTAGGAGGAACAAATCCTAATTGCAACTAGGAACGTATATGTCTCTCCACATCTATAAGAATATTTAGAATTATCCTTTGATCACCCTTGTCAAATTTCTAAGGAGACCAAGGATTCATGTACCACATTTAATGGAGAGAAATAATTAGAACAAGAGATCGAGGATTCCTTGACATGCCTAGAAATAGATCCTCTATGTACACAAGAAGCTAATAATATGATATTATAAGATCTATATGGAAAGTTAGAAGAGTGAACATGCAAAGTGATCCAAATGAACAAGTGAACTAGGAGTATCATGACTTCATTGAATGTTGGTTTCAGACAACTATTAGCTCACACTACCCCATTCTTCATCACTTCTTGGAATCATCATCAAAATAGTTGATTCTTCATACTTTGGTATACATTAAATTTTATCTTTCAAACTTGAGTATGAATGTATTTTTACACTTGTTACGCACATGGTTGCATTGGAAGTAGTCCTACACGTGAAGGAGATCTTATTTTATTCAATGTAGAGTAGGATGATGTATTGTAAATAAATAAATGAAAAAAAGATAAAAGATAAAAATAAAGATAAAAATAAGCTTTACTATGAAAACCAACTTATCTAGTGCAACATAGCAGGATTTTAGTTAGAAAACTAGGCAACTGGCTATCTAGATTCCAAATAAAAGTTAGAGGTACCTTCTAGAAGTTTTCCAAAATCATTATTATTTAATTTCTTGTGCTGACTAATGAAGAATTTATTAAGGTCTTCCTTTCAACAAGATTTGTCCCATCGACATCAACACCTTATCCGAGATCAGAGCTAGAGACATTTAAAGTACCTTGAGGCTTCATCCATTAATTGTAGGTTCTCTTGTCACTGAGTGATGAGAATTCCTTAATGTCTCTTACTTGGTGAATTTTGTTGATGTTCGACAACAAGCCATCTATTCACATCATACAAAATGTAATTGGGTACCTTGATATCAGTAACATCAAAGACATAATATCTCACACTCATTAACAACTCACATCATTGGTTGGTAATCCAGTGACTTTCCTTTCTGCTCGACACCAAAAAATCCATTCACAAGAAGGAATTTGTACCATGATAGGTTCGAGTTGAAGATTCAACATAAATTACAAGTTTTTAGTACGCATTACAAGTTTTCAGTAGGATATACAATTTTTCTATAGGATTTACAAATTTTCATAGAATTTATAAGTTTTTGCAAAACTTTTAATTTAAGGACACTACTAGAAAAAAAAACTTGTAATAAGGTATGTTTGCATTCATTTCACCTCATTTGAATGAGGACATGCAAATCCTCAAGTTGGGGGTAAAGTGTCTTCCACCACGTTCATATTCCCCCGACATCTTCATATTCGCTTTAGCATCTTCATCTTTAATAAGCTTTCAACAATCAGTGTTTTGTTATCACCAACCTAGTTCAGAAAGTTAGCAACATCATAATACATATGAGAGACAAATAATATGCTAGACCTCTGCAACAAGTATTTGTAAGTTACCAAGGTATGTAATACTTGCTCATTTTTTGTGAATATTCATGAACAAAATCATAATGACCTTAACATACCACCATTACCCAAAATTTTCACCTATCTTGCCAATCATATATTTTTCCATGTTATGATTTGACCTTCGATTATGTGTCATGATTTCCTAAATTTTCCACTAATTTCCATAATCTTTCCCAAAATTAAACTTCTCCCAAACCTATTAGTTATTTTGCATATGCCATTGTTATCCTCTTTCTTCACCCTAGTGTGCCTCACTACAATTAGAACTACCAGTAATTGAATTGATTTTGGAATCCATGACATCTGTTGGAAACATGGGGAAGCATGTTGGGATCATCACCAAATTGGATTGAAGAATTTAGAAGAGACTTTACAAGTTTTCCTAGTTTTTACAATTTTTTTCCTGTTTTTACAAGTTTTCTCTTTTCTACAAGTTTTGGGGAAAAAATTGTAAACCTGATAGATTTTGGTACTTGCGACCATGCAAATAAAAAATTAGCACATGTGTTTTCTCTAGAATTACATGGACCATCTTATGTTCCTCCTTATTTTCAAATTTCTGCCATGTCAGCATTAGGGAAGCAGATCAATTGAAGATTGGTTACTAAAACAAGCAATATGCAGTTTTATTTAAAATGGTGGATCTGTCTGTGGTCTACTACAATTCAAATATCATCGAGTTGTAATAATGGATTAGAAGATATTAATTACATATTTCTTCAGCTGATTACTCAAATTTTCCTTTATTCTCTCCATGATTTATGCACAACTACTTAGCTAATGTGCCATTTGAAGAATCCCAACCTATTGATTAAGTGTTTCATCTTGCTTATATTAGAATATTCATTTCAGAAAGCACTCAATTATTCACTACAGGTGGAAGGTGTATTAAGACTTAGAGACATTAGAATGAATATGTATGGAAATATCTTGTTGAGAACACTTACCCGTCACCAAATTGGAGCCAAAATATGTAGAGGATGAGGCTTTGATGGGCAGTATAGTATTACTTTTCCATATCATATCAGATTGTTAATTCAAATTTTAGAAAACAAACCTATCAATATTACTCATTTATTTTGTAAGAGTTTATATAAAATGACAATAGGGGTTCAACGACAGCCAAGGAATGAATCCAACAGTCGATACCACCATGCACACAATTCAACGATGAGCTGCAAAAATTCCTTAGCTTCCTCAAATGAGAGTTTTGGAAAAGAGGCTAGTCGAGCTTAGCAGACGTCAAAGGATTTCAACTTTTCAAACTTGGACGTGTCTAGATTATTAATGCTATCTATTCTAGATTCTTCTAAATTTGGTGAGTTTAAATTTCTTGCTTAAAGATTAAAAAAAAAATCAGGAATTACATATGTTGGAGGAGAAAATTAGACATTTAAAGCAAATGGTGATAAGATTAGGAAATAAAACAAAGTTATGTGAAGAACGAGTTGCAATTTTTGGGGGTAGATCTATTGGCCGATACAACTAGAATAATTTCTACCAACTTAACATAATTAGACCAGCTGAAAGAAACAAATGTATATCAATATGTAAATACAATCTTGAAAGATATAAAAACAAATACAATGGCCTTAACATTTGTTAGAAGCAATTCAATAAATTGGACAAGGAAGGATGCTTTATATAGAGTGATATATATGAAACAATGTAGGATGGAGATTCTGAGCATGTAAGAAGAGTACTACAAAAAGTATTTAACGTAAGAAGGTAAATGGAAGGACTAAATTTAGAATCTAAAACATTATCTCCTAATGATGAAACATGAAAGGAAATACATTTATGATTTGACCTTATAGATTATATTTTTTCTATGTTCATGAACAATGGGTGGTATTTCACTTTTCAAGGTTATAGTTAGGTCAGAAGTTTTTTCAAACCATGGAATTATTAAAGAATTAATGTTGAATCTTTCTTCAAAGAAAAAATTTGTCGTGTGAGTTATCTTCATTTAAACTTCTTGCATATGGAAATAATATCGAAGCCAAACTTGCTTGTAGGTGATATCCATCTTTGCTTTATCCTTAATCAAATAAATCGGAATTATGTAACATAATTTTACAAGAGTGTGAGCTAATGTCTGAACTTCATGCATGAAGGGAGCATCATATGCTTTATGGACTATTCAATAAAAGTGGAAGTTCTATGAGGTTTAACAAATCAATATTGAAAGTGTTTTACTAGCATATATAACCTTAGAAAATGATAAAGCATACTTAAAGTTCCGTTATAACACATGGATCCTTTGGGGTTTCCTTACTTCAAGAGAGGAGATAGAATACAATGGTTGTGGTTGATATTTCATTTTCCATAACTTTATTACAGTACCATGGCTTACAAATTTTCTAATCCATGGAATGAACATAAGACTGCTATATGGGAAAAGGTTGACAAGAATTTAGGTCTACATGCATAAATAGTGGTTGGCTATCCATCTTACAGTTGAATACCACTTCATCAATGATTGATGGCACAAGGAAATGCCATATGAAAAGTTGGGGGGGATGATAGGCCTCCAAATTGGCTCATTTATATAGTGGTTTTGATTGCTTGTGTTAGTAGACCTTTTCCTTTTGCATCATATCTTAGCCTTTTTCCATTCTAAACCTCAAAAAGCTCATGATTAAGCTCGCAAATGCGTGTAAGTTCAAAATCATGCTATGTTCCTAATATTTACTTGATTGAGTGGGTTTTGATAATGAAAAGTGGTAACTAACAATCATTTACAGGTTTTTTATATAAAACTTGTAAAACCCGTTTTTCCAGTGTTTACAAGTTTTTTAGAAAACTTGTAATGGGAGTAGTTTGAGATGGTTGGAAGTTACTGAATGAAAATACACCACTCGGATTTGGTCAAATATGTATTCAACATGGTTCTATGTTCATTATATCACACCCATGTCACACGTGTGAAGCTCCAAGGTTTGTTCAACATTCTAGTCAAACCCAGATTTTTAGTAGCAGTTTTTCCAAACTGCCGACCTTCGCCTCGGTTTGCATGAATATGGAGATGGATACCAAAAATCCAAGACATGGGGTTTTCTCCCCGTATGGAAAATTGGGTAAACCACAAGTGTTTTCTCAATATTCGAAATAGATTCAAATATATCAACGAAGGAATAAAGCAAATCTGCCCAAAATGACAAATTTCCAAAATTTGGGGGATTTTGTCTAAATTTGTAAATTTCAAATTCTCCATTTGGAGATCTTATTTGATCATGTACATGGGATGTATGATGTATACATATCATGTTGTAACTTGCATGCGGGGGTTGGAAAATAATATCAAAGAATCGAAGATTATTGCTCATCATCTATGTTCCCTCATTTGATTATGAATTTTATTGATCAACAGTTTTATCATATGAACCTTTAGTTTCCTGTAGATTGTAGTTTGTAGCTTGTGAAGGAAGGCCCCCATTTAGAAGGTACAACTGTAATTAAATATTTGTATATGATGTAAGTATTTAATCTTGCTCATAAATTTGAATACATCTTCATTAATATAAGATTGTAAGTATGTGGTTTTGCTTATTTTAATTCTGAAATTTGCTAAAATCCTATATGTTTTCCTAACAGATTTGAATCTCCATCAATATATTGCATGCACATTGTATTTATATTTGATTTATTTTTCATGTTTTCTAGAATTAATCTTTGCATAGATTCAAATTCTTTTTCAACCATTAGATTTAAATCCTTAGATGTAGTTGATTTTTATCTTGGACTAAGAAATTCGACAACATACATAACATTGTATTGCTGAACATAATGTCTTTTGGCGTGATATCAACATTACCTACACTTGGCCAAGACTAGTTATAGTTAATGTAATTGGGGATTGTCAGTTCACTTAGTTACGATTCTTGTCATTATCAGAGTTATAATATTACTCCATTTGGTCAATGAAGCTCTGTATTAATAAGTAGTACAGATGCAACAATATTATCTATACCTTTACAATGACCAAGGATCATTTGGATTGAATGTATCTTATAATTTGATTTGCATTTAGATTGTTGTGTGAATGGATTTCTTCCTGAATCATTAGGTTTGATTTTAGTTTTAGTTAGACAACACAATTAACTTGATAAAATAACTCTGCATAGATAATGTCCATATGTCACAACTTTACGTCCCAAGTTGAACATTTACTATTAGGAAATTACTTATCATATAATTTCGCTAACAACAACCATGATGTAATTGGCTCGCAATATTTTTTTCTAGCGGACTGTAATATCGCTCGATCGACCAGTGTTCATTGGTCAATTTAGGATGAAATGTTGCAACCTCAACGATAAAAGTTTGCAACTACAAGGATTCTCCATTGAAACACTGACAATGAACTATCACAATAACGAAACATGTTAAAAAAAGGGACAATAAGAACCTGAAACATGCCATGTGGCATGATTTTTTATTGTCGATGTATCAACAGGTTTTCATCATGGCTGTAATAATGATGAAAAAATCGATTTCCTTCGTCGAAAGAGTAACACAATCACGTCGAAAAAACAACGTATGGTTGTCAAAAAATCTGTCACAAGTTTTACTGATAGAAGGATATAACACCTTTAGAACTTGTTTCAAATATAGAAGAACATAAATGGATTACAAATCTAAGATGATTTGTACTATTAGTCTTGGAACACTATGAGGAGAAGATGACACTCTCCAACAAAGGGTAAAGTGCCAATAAGGTTGAGTTTCATGTAAAACAATCTACATAGAAGTGAAGATCAATTGAGAAAAAGAAGTTGAAGGATATTTTGGAAAAATATTTTGAGTTGTTTAAGGAACTTCAAGGGTTCTCCTAGCCATAAAAATGATGATTTTGTTGATTTACAACAAGGATTTGTTTGGAAAAACAAGGCACTCCATAGGACATATTTATTAGATGAAGAGATCAAGCAAAAAATTTAGGAGCTATTGGATAAGGGTCACAATCAACCAAGTTGGTAATCATATGGATCAACTATTATTTTGGTCCCTCAGTATGACAACAAATGAAGAATGTGCATGTATTATCTACTCTTGAAAAATATCACTATTAAGAGTCAATATACGTAGCCATGTATTGATGATTTGATAGATTGTATTGAATGGGCATACATAGTCATGTATTGATGATTTGATAGATTGTATTGAAATGGATATGTACTTCAATAAGACTGACATAAAGTTTTGTTAGAACTATACTCATATCAAGGAAAAATATACATCTAATACAACAATTAAGATGTCGAGCACTATACAAACCAATCTTGTTTGCATTGGATTATGAATCAACCAAGATGGGATGAACAATGATTCTATGACTATTTCAAACATTTTCAACTAGCCACTCCTAAAAAGCATTCATGAACAACAAATATTTAGGGAAAATTATTACCAACTAGTTAAGAAAATCTATTGCACAGTTTTCCACGTTGCGTGCCCAATTAATTTATTAAACGCAGAACAAGTTAGATTTATTTAGTTCATAATGTATTAATAGGCATTTTAAGAGACGCAAAGAAGATTTCTGATTTCTCTAATGCTCACCTTACCTAGTAATTAGTCACATCACAGGTTGGAGCTAAAAGCACAATGCTCTAATGATTTATTGTTACTTTGAATAGGAAGCAATGTTAATTGGTGTCTTCAAGGGGGGAACTTGTGATTGATCAAAGATCCAATACAATATTAATCACTTGGCACCAAAATAGATAGCTTCATAAATTTTTCTATTTGACCAAAACCATAACTACCTAGTGGGCCTCCATTAATTAGGCTACAAAAACTAACTATTGGAACTTCTTTAATGAGGACACCTTACGTTTATCGGTTACACACTCTAAATACCTAGTGGGACTTGCTTGATACTATAAGGGAGATGACCTAGGTGAATCAGGTACAAGAGAGGTGATTTATAAGCTAAAGGAAAGGATGATTAAATATTTTTCTAGGGATTAGGATTTAACACTAACAATCATGTCGAGGCCTTAGCTTATTTCAAGGATGAAAAACCCTTCATCAAAAGGGAATCAATCTTTTTAACATAATGGCAGATTCGCGAATTATAATCAAGTATGTGTGTTCAAAATATCAAGCTCAAGAAATAAACCTTCTTCGTATTCTTATTCACATAAAGGGACTCACCGATTGAATGAATAAAGCCATGTTCTACCACATCCTCCATGGTCTAAACATTGAAGTTGATAGAGAAACCAACCAAAAATAAACCATGGAAGAATGTTCTCTAAGATTTGAAGAGGAGGGGAATTTATGGGTTCCAATTCCTTAAATAATAGTATGATGAACTGATATCATGGAATGAGCATTGCAATTATTGTCAATATAAAATATATCATAATCTTGTTAATCTACATTTATGACTCGCAGATCAAAACACACTCGAATGTCATCTCAATTTTGACTTTTGGATTTTGAGCGATACATGGAAACTAGCTCATCCCTAAGTCATGCGCATGAATGTTTTATTTCCAAGTGTACCATATTTATATGCTCATTCACCCCCCCATGCTTGAGGAATATTTTATCGTTGCCATTCCTCTCCCAAAAATCTATCTATGGATTGCATTTGTGCTAAAATAATGGGAAGCGACTTGAATGGCAGGATGGTAAACCATGGATTTAGGCATATTAATAATCATAAGGTGGTCACAACATAGGCCTAGATGTGTGCTCAAGAATTATTGTTTCATTATGCTTTATGTCCCTCCGCACCTATGAATTCCCCTATAAATATTAATATGGACCATCATTAGGAATAAGGGGAGGATAACTGTTGTTGGTTTCTTAGGATTTATTGAGTTGAGGGAAAATATTGTCAGCTTGATCATTCAATAAGGCACATGGAAATATTTTTTGTGGGGAAATTCAGGATGTGAATTCATGGAGGGAATGGGAGGATATTATCCATGCATAGCAGGTTTTCAACTCAAGGAAATGGGGGATGGTTCTAGTAGAGGAGATTGAGCTAGTTCAAAACCAAAATTGGAGTTAACTCTGAAAGTTGCAATCCTGGAAGTTGAAGCGACATATATTCAAGATCGAGTGTAGAAAATAGAGCAAGGTAACAAAGATGAAATGCAACTTCTCAACTCAACATGCCCTTTCATGGAGTTAACACCGATTTTGCATACCCATTGAAACCAAGAAGTGAATTAGGCTCCACCTTCACCCTAACTATTTATGATGTTTAAATGTAGTTTTTTTTAGTCCAGTTTGTCAAGATCTACATAGTTGTTTGATCCCTTTTGAGATAGATAGGGCATTGTTGGTTAAAATTGTAAGAATCAAGGATTTTTTGTGGTTTTTCTGAGCACCCTAATTAGTAATGACAGGGAATTTTCTATTTCATACTTATGGTTCTATTTGTACTTTTTGTTCCTCAGGGTTTCCTGTAGACTTTTTAATAGAATTATACTCGTTCATGTGGAAAGAAAAAATTCTATAGTGGATGCAACCACAATACATTCCTTTAAAAATTTCCAAACCAAAGGGTCAAGGAGACCTTAATGGAGAAATGGGGTTCTTGTCCTCCTATGTTTTTCGTTTTTTTGAAGGTTTCTCATTCATTCCTTTTAATGGGTTTTTATTTTGTCTATTACTATTTGGCATAACTTACACCCACTAACATTATTTACCCCTATGATCAAGTAGTCCATAGTCTAGTTGACAATAACTTCTCATGTGATAGTATTTTGTTACATGGGATTGAGATTTTTCCCCATCAATTCCTAACTCATTAACTCAAGCTAGGGAAATGAAAGCAAGGGAAGTATGAGACAAAGATAAAAATATCCAAAATACCACATAAGCACAAAAAAATTAAAAATAAGGCTCACAAAATCTAGACTCCAAGGTGATCACACATAGATATTTCAAAACTATGAAGTTTGAGTATGACATGCCCACTCCTGCAGAGAATGATCCCCATGCATCTGTAATAATGTAGCCTTATTAGTTAACATGGGTACACATCTACATCCATGCTATATGTCAATACAAAATACCAAGTCATGAAGAAAATAATCCATCAAAATTTAATGATTCAAATATTTAAATTCCAATTTCAAAAATTAAATATCGAATAATCCTAATACAACCATTTTATTAAAATCAAAATAAAACCGTTTTATTCAAATTAAATTAAAAAAGAAATAAAGGCCAACTAAGCTATAACCACTAAATATTAAATTTAAAAATAAAACATAATTATGTTAATTGTATCGATTCTTGTTGTTGAATAGGCATTACAAGTTAGATATCTAACTTTATAGTTAAACTGTGTTAGAGACAATATCATAGGAAAATAGGACACTTTCTATGCATTCCATCATGGTAGAATCATACATGAAGCTCTTGTCAAGTA
The DNA here is from genome assembly GCA_001517045.1 of Pseudotsuga menziesii. Taxonomy (NCBI): domain Eukaryota; kingdom Viridiplantae; phylum Streptophyta; class Pinopsida; order Pinales; family Pinaceae; genus Pseudotsuga; species Pseudotsuga menziesii. The sequence continues at coordinate 225,459 of LPNX010335286.1, read as the reverse complement.
AAACATTTTGTATGTATTCTACCATACTCAACAAAGAATCAACAATAGATAGTCTGGATAAATTGCAACAAAACAAAAACATCATACATTGGTGAATCAAATAGAACATAAAAGAATATGGATACTCCTTAACTGTTTTGGAGATATGTAGTCCTTGAGGAGGGATGAAAAGGCACAATAAATCCTCAACATCATATTCATGCATATTTAAAGATCAAAATATCTAATCAATGGTTTATATCCAAAGCATAAAACAAAGACATAATAGAATTCAAGTAACATTGTATGATTCACAAACAAATATGATTGACCATAGCACATAGGTGATCGCTAATTAGATAATAGAATTGATGTTCATTGATAGAGAAAAAGACAAACAATAGATTCTCTTTTAAGATATAGCAATATATCAGTCATGACTTTCAAGTAGCTGTATGAGACCTTAAACATGGAAAGGATATTTTAGTTGAGGAATCAGATGTATGCATCGAGGATGGATCATGGTGAGAATGTCACTGGTTGAAACTTGCATTATTATCATTCATTTGGGAAAGGGATTGAGGGTTATCTATACTTCTTTATCATGAGGGCAGTCATCTGTTTGGTATATTTTAAACCTAACTATGAGGAACAAAGGATGAGGGAAATGTATGTTCCTACCCAAAGTTATTTTTGGCCCTTTATTTTCTATGCAAACCCTACCTCTACCTCATGGATCTTGTTAAGCATTTTGAAATGTTTGGAATAGAGTATGTTAGTTACCATGAGTGCATTGAGCCCATCAAAAAGGTTGGGTGGATGCCCTTTTTGAAAAATTTACTAGTTTTAATACATAATCCACCATGACTTTCGCCCTGACTTTCTATGGTAAATATGCCCACATTGGTGATATTGACCTGGATTTGACTAAAAATTTCATAGCTTAGGATACTCAATTTCCTTTGGAAGGGGAAAAATGGCTTAAGGGAAACCATATTGAAGTCTAAGCATGGAAGCAATTTGTCACCAAGTATGACTGAGAAGTTGATTATAAATATGGTTTTCCTGCCAAACTAATTAAGAAGCCTTGGTGATCTCTTCTCGAGATGATTATGATATATGAGAATTGTGAAGGACGTTTATCTCAAGTTCAATTCTACCATCTTAGATTGTTACTAATGTTTAAAGGACAAACCATTAATATGCCTTTTGATTTCCTAAATAGTCTTACAAAAATTGCATCTCCAGTCCAGAAAAATATAGCTGATAGAGAGAGAAGTTTATTCCATCATTCTCTAGTTAAAATTCTTATCCAATATAAAGTATCCCAGCTTGGTGATAATTGGGAATCTTTCCTTTCCAAAAAAAACTTAAGGGTTAATTAGGAATGGCCCTAGGCCAAACTAAAAACTAGGTGTAAACATAGGGGTTCTTCTCCTGAAAACCCCAATAATGGATTGGAAACCGATATTACAAAGCAATTTTCAACTAAACCCTCATATTAAGTGCATTCTCAGACTAAAGGTTTTTTCAATCATTCAACATTGAAAAGCCTAGAATTTTCAATTCTAGCACCGACCAACAATTTCATTGGTCTGTTAAAAATATCGAAGGGTGTGATAACGAGGGCCATTTTTTCTCTTTTATTTCTAAATTTAATTCCTCGTTCTTCAAGGAAAAGGGTAAAGGACTGCCAGGAGTCATGGATGAAAATCGTAAAATCGAAATTAAAAAAGTTAAGGTTGGAAATGAAGGCTAGACTAGCAAATCAATGACTACTGCAACAACTTGTAGAATAACCGAAAGTATGGCCACTGCTCTTTTGTCAAAGATGAATTTATAGAATGTTGAATTGCCTATCATTAACCTCACTGAGTTTGAAACGAAATCAAACGTTTAGGAAGATAGAGACAGACTTGATTAGGTTGAACCCCCATTTATGAATTATTTGACCTCAGCTATTAGAGATATAAATAATAAAGATAACGATGGTCCTATTTAGTATAATCAAGAGAAAGATCGGATTCAGGGTAATTCTAAAAAACAGGCTTAGGATTATAATGATGAATCGAGGAAACTACATGTTAATCAAATTGATATGTAAAATATTTCCTAGTTGGAAGTTGAACTGAAGGAATCTCAATTGATTAATACTATATTGAAGGATGAGATTATTGGTTTGAAAACTGATATAGTTACTTAGCCTGAAAAATGGAAACTTATGAAGAACAAAAAGGGAAACTATAAAAACCAGAAGAAAGCATTGATTGCAAATAAAAAGAAGCTCCTTAAATAGAAGAATTTTCAAGTATCCAAAGTGATTAAGCTTAAGTCCAAGTTAAAATAAGTTTGTAGAGTAACTTTTGTTCAGGTGTCCTTTGATCCTGTAGGCCAGGATTGAATCCGGGAATTCATCAATAACCAAATTTTGTTATTTTTAGTTATCTTGTATTTACAAGGTTCTATGCATAAGATACAATAGAGGTAAACCATTATTATTTTGTTGCCTCAATCTTTTCATACAACTTCTTGTATTAGGATTCCTCTAGGAATCCTATCTTACATTATTTATTTCATTTTAGCAGCTGCTAAATTATAATAGGCATTGCATATGAAGGATAAATCTTAATTCAATTCATGGTTTTGCCAAGTGCTAATTTCAGTTTTGAAAATACTTTTTGGTTTCCATATCAATCTAGGTGTCTATAAAATGGTTTCTCATATGATGAAGAATATAACGAATGCAAACGCCCCAGAAGATCGATTAAGGCGTTTAGTAAAATCATGTGGATTAATTATGAAGATTAAAAAAAAGTGATAAAAACTCTTGCGTGGCTGGCATTGCCTAGTAATTCCACCATTTTGTCCTCAAATCATAGACCATAACTTATTCCTCAAAGTTATGAATATGTGGTCTATTATATCATACTGATCATCATTAATATTGACAAATGTTAAGAGTCAACATTCATTTATGAAATGAGCCTTCTTGAATGGTCTATTTTTAGCAAACACTGTTTCATTTGATGAGAGGCTCAGGAGTATGTTAGTATTATCTTAAGGTTATTTAAGTGAAATTCTTATCAATTTTAAAGGGGTTCGATAATTGTATGGAAATACTGGATAGAAGTTGATGGTAACTGTTTTCACTATTTTGAGTCAAAGTCTACCACAGTTCCATAAACTGGTATCTTGTGAATTACATTCCAATTATATAAAGATTATGTTTATATTTACAATACCCGTTATATTTACGCCGTTAGGCGTTTCTCTCCGAAGAAGTTCGGAAAACCACTGTTCACTTTCGTTTATGGAACCAATCGGATTTTGACGCGTGTTTCTGGTTTGCCTGTTGGGTTTTTGGTTTACCCGCTGTTTCCTGCAGTTTTCCACCGCCTCGGACAATGCTTGCTCGTGAAGTTTCCCCTGCCTCGCCAATTCTCAGAATTGTTTTCGTGGTCGTTCTCGGTATGGGAACGGCAGGACATGGCTGTGGTGGAGGTGCCCAGGCTTGGAAAAGATGCTGCTGCCAAAGCCATCCGCAGCAAAGCCATCAAGGAATGGGGGCAGCCCAAGTCGAAGACAACTCATGACGTTTTCTGTATTTTTGCCCCTGGTCGCTGGTCGCCTGTGGTGGTTTCTGATCGTCGCAGAAAGGGTTTGTCAAAAGCTGGAGTCTTATATACTTCAAACGCTTGACATTCACATTTTCCTTGTTCCTGAACTTTCCTTCCAACCTCCAATTCCTCTGACAATGCGTGATCCTGAAATTTTGCTTTGCGTGTTCTTGAAGTTTACCCAGCCTCGCCAATTTGCATCAAATCCCCCAGAGTTGTCTTCCAACGAGGAAATACAATGGGAACTGTATTCGATCGCTGCAGCTAGCTCGGCTCCATGGAGTCTTGTACTGAGCTTTTCATTAGTCGAAGAATAAACTTCAACGACTCTTAGTTAGAAGAGCTGCCAAGTTTGGAAACATTGGGATCTTTGGAGGTGTTGATGACAAACAGATGTGTGAAGCTGAAAAGCATACTGGGTTTCTGTAGTGTACAAGTTTTAACAACTATCTCTTTTCGACTGCTTTCAGTTATAAGAGCTGCAAAGTATTGAAACGTTGGGACCTTTGGAGGAGTTGTGTGCAGGCATATGTGTGAAGCTGAAGAGCATCAGGGGGTTGGTGCAGGTTGGCACAGTGAACAAAGCTTCAACTACTTTTGGGTGCTCTTAGTTAGAACAACTGCTAAGTATGTTTCAACTACCAAGTATGGAAACATTGGGATCTTTGAAGGCGTTTAGCGCAAATGGATGTGTGAAAACTTCAAAAAACAACCCCTTAAATCTTGTAAGTCGATCTGATCCTCTGGATTATCATCTTAATTTTCTTGATTTTAGCTCTTTGCAAGTTATTGATATGCAGAAGCCTTGGCCAAACGGTTGAATCTCAGCCCGCCTCAAGTTGACGTGTGGTTCCAAAATAGACGAGCAAGGTTATCTCATGCCCTTTATTCATTCATGGTATTCATACTATAAAATACCATGATTTGGGAGAATGATTTAGAAATCTTGGTCTTTGAGTGATACTGATGATTCATTTTCAAAGACATTAACTTCCTTTATGATAAAAGTTAAATGGTTTTTTTACTTTATGTGAAATTAAAACTTCTTGGAATTCTTTACAAGGCAAAGCTGAAGCAAACCTAAGTGGACTGCTTGAAAAGACGTTGTGAATCGTTAATATTACTGAATTGCAGGAATAAAGAGCTCTGAAATTGGCATATCCACTATATATGCAAATGTACTACCCGTGCGAAAGAGTTGCTCTGGCGGAGAACAACAGTCCGCTTACTTTCACTTTTGTGAAACTACAGTAGCATAAGCGTTGGAGAATTTCACAGGCATTTTAAAATTTAAGTTGGGTGTTTTGTGTATTTTAGGAGTTGTCTACTAGGGGACGATTTTTCCCTCCGATGATCAGAGGTACATCCT
>LPNX010335286.1:178875-208407 GCA_001517045.1 Pseudotsuga menziesii | reverse complement strand
GAGTAGACTACTTTTTGATTTGGACCTAATTTGTTTGTAGCAAGTCCAGAACTGGATTATCATTTAATAGAAACAAAAATGCAAACAATAAATGGTAAAAACAGGGAAATAAATTTTACTGTCTTTGAATTGAAATGAATATAACATCAATGTCAGTTTTCTCATGTTGTGCATTTTATTCTGCATTGGTATTTATTGATATGTTGTAGATCAAGTTTGATTTTTGAAGCAGTTCCTAGATTTTGTTATATGGCACATAGATCGAGGAGTACTACTGCAGCTTCTAGGAGTGGAGTAAATCATATGAAAGTAGCATGCCCATTTTCTATGCAGGAAACAATTTGTAGTTCCATTAAACCTCGAAAGACCAATCTTTTGAGACTTGGACAAAAGTAGTAATGCAAATATTACTAATGTATTAGAAAATATTATGCATATCATATTCGCAAAACATTAAAAGCTATTCCAGTTTTATACCTCATTCGTTGAAGCCAGGATACTCTAAATGGAAAACACAGCAGGAACATATTCGAGTTTTAATAACAGAAAATACAAAGAGTACAATGCGTTTTAATAATAGAAAATTACAAAGAATTTGCCTTTCGATAGATGGCAGAGTGCAGAACTTAAAGAAGGTTGATATTATAAATTTGCTATAAAAAGCTGCCCCTAGCGGTCATGAAGATATTTGCAATAGAAAGAAAAAGTAGGTTCACCTTTTTTGTATTTATTTGTGTTCTTTGCAACTTTTGAGTGGTCTGTACTTATTTGAGGTGTTACTTGGACAAGCAGACAAGAGGTCCATATATTCACAAAAGCATAGCATAAACCAAACCAAGAATAGCATGAACAACAAATCTAGACCTTAGTAATCAAGAAAATCACAGAGATGGTACAGGCAGCACAAGCAGCACTTCTGATGGGCATTGTTTCTGAGATTTGGCGAGTTTATTTCACAGAACACTGTTTGACTGTAATGAAGGATCAGATGGAGCTCATAGGCAAAATTATCCAATTGTTCATTCTGACTTACTGTTGCTACCGGATAATTGCATCAAAAGCTCAAATTTTGCAATTTTGTTTCTGGAACAAAACCCTGCATTTGTTAGAGCAAATGAGAGTGCCCAATGTGAGATCAACAAACACTTTGTGCATGCTTTTGCAGAGAGGCCAATCAGAATCTCTGTTAAATTTTTTTTGTTCAACAACCCCTATATGACATCCAATAGATATTGTATCCGAATATTTGCAAGATATCCAATATATATTGTATCCGAATATTTGCTACTTCCAGGCATAAAACATTGTTGAAAAAAGATATGGATCATGTTACAAGGCAATATTGAGCAGCTTGCTACTTCCTCATTGAATTCAAGATACACATGTTGAAATTGCATTGAATTCACCATACACATGTTCAAATTGCAAGCGTGCAAATGCTAAATAGGCCTTTTTCTAAACTAACTCCTCATCATACAGGCCTTTTTCTAAACTATCAAACATTTTCCAAATAAATTGGCTTGTTAGGTTATACTGGTTAGGCAGACTACCTGTTTTCACTTACCCGCTAACAATTACCTTCACGACGTATTATTGCACCTTTCTTGGGGCAATTGCTAGTAAATACTGCCATCTTAGCTTTGGATATAAAGCGAGGGGACCGAACTTGAGGGGAAGAAAGGGATAACAAACGGTAAATTTTAGAGCGCAAACGGTGGCGTTGGTAGATTATAGAGAGAACGTGGCAATATATGGTAATTTTTAAAGTCTAAAGGTGATCTTTCGATGTGGTAAATTCACCTTAATTTTTTATGTCATGGAAATGTTTTTCACACCTTTTATTTTATTAACCTCAAATGTTTATAAGCGAAATAGTAATATAAAGATTCATAGGTAATATAACACTTTTAAAATCTTTCTTTGATGTATTTTTTTTTCACAATTTTTTTTGCTATATAAAAATGAACAAATAAAAAAAAATTACAAAAGTAGTAGAAACATCTCCAAGTTAGAAATGATTATAGTATTTTGGGAAGTACAACCAACAACAACATAGGCTCAAGCCTTATATAGATTAATACAGTGCGGTGATAAGGCTAAGTAAGGAAACTTAAAAAACCAAGATACAATGACGTCCTTAAAAAAAAAAAAAAAGCTAGAAACAAACAACCCCAATCTAATAGAAATTTATCTTCCCTTCATAAGAAAGGTTCCTTCAATATATTCCTCAAAAAGTAAGTATCTTTCATCACAAAGATATGCTCTTTTTGAAAGGAAGTCTCCTACTACATTAAACTCTTTATGAATGTGGTTGGCCTCGAAAAAGAGTGAATGAAATTTAGATTTTCTATAAACTCAATAAAGCAGAGAAAATGATCTTAGCTTAAACATTCCCATGAATCAATTTATGATAGCCAATGAGTCTCCAAAAATATGTAGAAATAAGATCCCATTTAACCAAAAAATTACAACAATACGATATAGTAGCATAAATAAATTGTAATTAATATAACACTTTAAAAATCCTTTTTGATAATATAGATTTTCAAAGTTAAAAAAAAACATTATTATACATTATATATCAAAGCAAACATATAATTTAAAATGCTTTACAAAAACATTAGTATACACTATATATATATATCCAAGTAAGCACATAATAAGTCTAAAGTAGATAAAGAGTGAGAAGTGGCATCAATTGATCCAAGACGATATTGGTGGCCACCCACTTATTTCTCTTGGACACCCACCATTGTTTCTTTTAGTTTTTCAATTTCCATAATTGTAGCACAATTTACTATTTTCGGCAGTTTTCGGGGCCTAAACTTTCGGAGCCGTTTTGAGGCCCTAAACGACGTTTTTTTCGGCATCGAATGGTCAAGCGAATATGAGTACGTTCCGAACTTGATATTTGTTGTTTATGGATGTAATCCTTAAACAGATCTTTCTAATGATGTATCATGCGCGTCAAACGGAGGTAGTATGCTAAAGTTACGACCCCGAGAAATTGATGTACCAAGTTACCCAACGGGGCCCACATTAAGGCATTTCACCTCCTAGGGTTAGGTTTTTGGATGTGTAGGGTTTCCATTGTTTTTAAATAATAATTAGGCCTTCGAGCCTCATTGTAACACAGAGTTCAGAGGCATGTAGCCGCCACATCTCTTCTCAGAGATAAGCTACCAGCACTCTAGCTAGTTTATTTCCATTCTGTATGTAAACAAGTTTCAGTTATTGATTAATGAAATGAAGTGTTATTTCCACTGCATATTTGTTTCTATGGTTATTTGTGTATTATATTGCGTTCCTGCATAAATCTGGATCAGTGGTATCAGAGCAATCTGCTCTTTATTGATCCTTCTTTGCATGTCCCCAACGAGGGCGGGGTATAAAGAGTTAGGGCTCAATCTGGTTAAACCTTTGCAATATCAACCTCGCAAATCCCGACGGCCACCCATGGGGGACGAAAAGAAAGACGAGGGCGCAAAATATCCTATCAAAATGTTGCTCGAGGAGGCCCTTGAAAATCAAAGGAACGCGATGATGGATAACTTCACCCAGATCCTTCAACGACTTCCCACTGGCGGCACATCTGCATCTAGCAGCCACTTTGGAGGCGCAACCCCTTTTAAGGTACAAGTAAACTTCAACATTCCCATATTTGATGGTCGAATAGATGTAGACACCATAGATAGATGGTTGAATATATTATAAGGATATTTCTCAGTTCATGACTTTTTTGACCAGGGAAAGATTACTTTTTCTCTACTCAAAGACGCCCCCCATGTCAAGGACTGGTGGGAAACCTACTATGAGAAAAAGGATGAGGAGGAACCCTCTTTGTTCTCAGTCATACCCACTTGGAATTCTTTCTGAGATGCCATAAAGGGACAATATTATCTAGTGGGGAGCTATGAGGATAAGTACATTCAGTGGACTACGCTCCAGCAGCAAAGAGATCAAGATGTGCATGAGCTGACGAATCTGTTCCATACCCTGCACACCAAGTTGGGTATCAAATATTCAGAGAAACATTTGGTGCTGAAGTACTGCAGTTGTCTGCATAGATACATTCAGGAGGAAACGGAGTTCCTTGACCTCTCCTCACTTGGTACGGCATATCGGTTTGTTGCCAAAATTAAGCAAAAATTCAAACAGAAAAAGCAAGACTTTGGATCTGCGAATCAGAAGCAAGGGAAAGGTGCCCCCAAATCGCAGAACCAAAGGACACAGCTAAGGCATGGAGACTCAAGAAAACTTTCCAAAGCTGTAAGCAAAGAGAAACATTGCAAAGCCGAAGAAGGAAGCGGGAAAGTGGTACGAGTTCCATAAGAGCCCCACTCACAACACAAGTGAGTCTCAGGCTAAGCAGTCACTGGTGGCCGAGATAAAGGCTTATGAATTAGATGCATACTCTGACAATGAATCAGAACCCAAGAAGGGGAATGACAAAGGGAAGAAGATTATCGATGCAGAGCCCAACGCCATCGTTGCCACCATGAAGATCCACAAGGAAGAACCAGAAGATTCAGAGGAGGAGTGTCTTTTCCACTCCCAGATGTGGGTAAGGGGTTACCCACTACAGTTCATTGTCAACAGTGGGAGCTAAAAGAACCTGATTTCAGCAGAGGTCATGAAGCGGTTGGGTTTTCCAACCACAACACACCCACAGTCCTACACCATCGGGTGGCTTCACCAAGAACGAGATCTTCAAGTTAGTCAGCAGTGTCACCTTCCCTACATCATCAAGCCCTTCATCGATGAGGTATTATGTGATATTGCTCCTCTTGATGTTTGTGATGTATTATTAGGTCAACCATACTTATGGAAGCGACATGTTGTGTATGAGTCCCGGCCTTGCGCTGTTATTATTACGTTGGGAAATAATTTGTACAGGATACCAGCGGTACCACCCCTGTCGTTATCTCTTTGGTTACTGCAAAACAATGCAGTAAGCTCATTTCCAAAACCGAGAAGTTTGTTTTCTTGATGATCCGCCCTCAGGGCAAGAAGAAGATCGTGGCCACAACCTCCAGACAGGGCCCCTTCGCATGACAACAACAAATGGACAAGGTCATGTAGAAGTACCAAGACATATTCACCTCACCCACCGGGGTGCCTCTCCACTGTCAGGTCAAGCACCTCATCAATCTGACCCCAGGTGCACTGCTGCCCAATGGATCGATCTATCGATGCTCTATTCTGGAGAATGATGAAATTAAGAGGCAAATTCAGGAGCTGTTGCAGAAGAGTCACATCCAGCCAAGTTCATCACCCTGTGGGGGCCTGATCGTGTTTGTATAGAAGAAGGATGGGACTTGGAGACTCTGTATTGACTATCGGGCGCTGAACAAGATCACTGTCCGGAATAGGTACCCGATCCCACGGATTGATGACCTCCTAGACCAGCTTGAAGGGGTGAAATATTTTATCAAGATCGACTTAAAGTCCGGGTATCACCAGCTACTGATCGAACCGGCCGATGTGTGGAAGACTATCTTCAAATCCAAGGAGGGCCTTTTCGAATGGTTGGTCATGCCTTTCGAGCTAACAAATGCTCCTGCAACCTTCATGAGACTGATGGACGACATCTTGCAGCCATTCCCCAACTCATTTGTAGTAGTGTATTTGGATGACATCCTGATCTTCAGCAAGATTTGGGAAGAGCACCTCCACCACATCCGACAGGTCCTCCAAACATTGCGGTAACACAAGTTGTGTGCCAATTTGGACAAGTGCACTTTTGGCATGACCCAAGTTCAATATCTAGGATACATTATTAATGAGTGTGGGGTACATGTGGATCCAACCAAGATCCAAGTCATTCGGGATTGGCCAGCCCCAACTACTATAACAGAGCTTCGCAGCTTTCTGGGCCTTGCTAATTTCTACCGCAGGTTCATGCTGGGACTCTCTCATATCACTTGGCCCTTGAGTCAAGTCACCAAGGACGGAGTGAAAGCAAAATTATTTTGGTCGAAAACTCAGCAAAAGGTGTTTGCAGAATTGAAACATCGCCTCTGTTGTGCCCCAATGCTCACATTACCAGACTTGTAACAACCATTTGAGATCGAGACAAATGCCTCTAACTATGCTATTGGGGCAGTCCTTACTCAATAAGGGCATCCAGTAGCATATCACAGTGAGACACTATTCGACACAGTCTGCAAATATCCCACTTATGACAAAGATATCTATTCCATTGTACAAGCTTGTCAACAATGGAAGCATTACATTTTGGGGAAGGAAATGATCATCCACACAGACCACTGACCCCTGCAGTTCATGCAGACACAAGGGAAGTTACAAAACGGTCGCCATCAAAAGTGGTCCACATATCTACAACAGTTTCATTTGAACATCAAGTACAAGAAGGGAAGCACCAATAATGTTGCAGACTGCCTCAGCCGACCACCGATCATGGTGATAACGACCGTGCTCAACTCTTGTGGGCAAAAGACTTCTGATTGGCCGCTTCTCTACAAGAGCGATCCAGAATTCAGCTACACATACCAGATGCTCTTGGAGGGAAACCATGTTCCAAAATTTCACCTCCAGGATGTACTACTCTGTCACATGGGACACCTTTGTGTTCCTTCAAGCAAGCAAGCCAATATGATTTGGGAAGGGCACTACAGTCGAGTCACTGGGTATTTTGGGGTCAAGAAAATAGTGGCAGTACTACATAAGTATTTCTATTGGCCGAACCTTCAACAGGACGTCGGGAAGTACATTCGATCCTGCACTGCATGTGCCATTACCAAACCATCCATCAAGAAGCAAGGCCTCTATACTCCATTGCCTACCCCTAGTCGACCTTGGGAATCCATCTCCATGGATTACATGTCAGGCCTTCCTTCTACTAAGCATGACAATGACTGTGTGTTTGTGGTCGTTGACAGATTATCAAAGATGGCCATAATGGCAGCCTGCAAGAAGAATATCATAGCAGAAACCACTGCTATACTCTTCTTTGAAAGAGTGTGGGTACACTTTGGGATCCCACAGTCTATAATCTCAGACCGAGACAACAGGTTCCTTAGTACATTCTGGTCTAGGATATGGTCAATGCTAGACACCAAGCTCACAAAGTCCATAGCTTTCCATCCCCAGACTGATGGCTAGACAGAGGTCATCAACAGGATGATCGTACACATTTTGCACATGTACAACTCAAAGCATCCACGCACATGGGATGAGAGCCTCCCCTATGTGCAACATAGCTATAACCGGTCCCTCCACAGCTCAACCAACCACAACCCCTTTTAGGTGGGCTTGGGATTCCAACCACTATGTCCCATTGACGTAGCCATGCCATTTGCAACTACTCAAGTTGATTCAGCTCATATCTAGTGTGAATTTTCCAAGGCAAACAACTTCATTGAGCGCATTCAGCACATTTGCCAACAGGTTCATGACATATTGGACAGACCCAATGCTAAGTACAAGCATCGACATGATCAACATCGGGTGCAACACAACTTTTAGGTAGGCGACAAAGTGTGGCTACATTTGCAGAAGGAGCGCCTCGCTAGACCCCACCGCAAGCTTTGCCCGCTCCGATATGGGCCATACACCATCACCAAGGCTGTTGGGGACAATGCCTTCGAGCTTAGTACTTCACCATTCCTTGGTTTTCACCCAGTGTTCAATGTGGACCGCCTTCGGCCCTACTTTCCACCTCTACTAGACACATCAGATGTGGCAGAACAACTCACACCAACAGAGTTAAACTCCGACTGCATGGAACAAGACACAACTGATTGAATTATGGACACACAGATTGAGAACACCTACCAGCAGAAGATCCAGCTATATCGAGTTGTCAAAGCAGGCCAACTCCTTCATCAGGGAAAGTGGCTGACTAGGGACCAAGTTCAACAGAAATTTCCTCATCTCATGGAGGAACTCAACGCAATGGAGACCATTACTTCCTAAGGGGGGAGGAATGATCCAAGAGGATAATAGTGGCCACCCACCTATTGCTCTTGGACCCCCACCATTGTTTCTTTCAGTTTTCTAGTTTCCTTAATTCTAGCACAATTTACTATTTTTGGCAGTTTCAGGTCCTAAACTTCCGTAGCCGTTTTGAGGCCCTAAACAACGTTTTTTAAGCATCGAATGGTCGGGCAAATATGAGTTCATTTCAAACTTTATATTTATTGTTCATGGATGTAGTCCTTAAACAGATCTTTCTAACGATGTATCATGTGCCTCAAACAGAGGTAGTATGCTAAAGTTACGACCCTGAGAAATTGATGTACCAAGTTACCCAACAGGGCCCACATTAAGGCGTTTCACCTCCTAGGGTTAGGTTTTTGGATGTGTAGGGTTTCCATTGTTTCTCAATAATATATAAACCTTCAAGCCTCATTGTAACACAGAGTTCAGAGGCATATAGCCGCCACATCTCTTCTCAGAGATAAGCTACCAGCACTCTAGCTAGTTTATTTCCATTCTGTATGTAAACAAGTTTCAATTATTGATTAATGAAATGAAGTGTTATTTCCGCTGCATATTTGTTTCTATGGTTAGTGTATTCTGTTGCGTTCCTGCATAAATCCGGATCATCAATAGTGAACAAAGAGACTAAGTAGCTCATAGTATAATTATAATCTAATCTAAAATGCTTTAGAAAAGTGTGAAGTATCTAAAATGCTTTAAAAAATGTGAAGTAGATAAAGAGTGAGAAGTGACATCAATAGTGAACAAAGATACTAAGTACCTCATATTATAATTATAATCTATTACATAGATTTCCTTGTTGTTTTCGTTTTTGTAATGGTTGTCTTAGGAACATATTATATGTTCCACGGTTTGAATTAATTTAAGAACACAAAATATCATATTTTATAAAGTTAATAGAAATAATACTGTTTTTAAATAGGTTTTATTGCTTTTTTTTTGAATGTTTTGTAAACCATGGCTGAAGATTTAACGTGTTTTTATCATTATCTGTATTAACAAAAAAAAACACATCTCTTAGCAACTTGTAAAGTTTAAAAAATATTAATACGACGGGCCTAGTCTACAAGTGTGAGGTGTGAGATTTTGACAACACAGGTCTTTACGTGTGAGGTGTGAACTTCTCATAGCACAGATCTATAGGTGTACGAGCTCACAACAGGCCAGCATCCAAATGCTCCCGAGTAGAGATGCACATCATGTCTCCCTTTTGTCCCAAAACATGTCCCCAGTCCTAGTGATGCTTTTGCAAGAACTGCTAATAGAGGGCTCAAAGTAGCTTTCTTTCAATAGGTCTTTCAGCTCGTTACAGAGTCTGTTCATGGGTTAGGAACGTCATGCCCCATTGACTATGGAAAAAAATATTTTACATGCAGCAGAGTAATAAACGTTGTGGCAGCTGCACCTTGGACCGTTGGATCTCAATCTGTTTGAGATCCAACAGCTCACACTGCAGTCGCCACAGCATTTATTACTATGCTGCATGTTGAATATTGTTCACCATTTCCTATTGCTGCTTTAAACTCGATAGATTCTCCAAGATGCTTTCGAACCGACAGAAGAAACCGTCCTTCACAGTAAATGACCTCCCTTGCGTTAGGAAGATTTTGCTATCACCAAAAAATATTAGTGTTGACTATGATGCCTTGATCTAGTAGGATGATACTAATGCTCCCGATGTTGCCTTCAACAACAATGTCTTTATCAATTGGTACAATTAGATTATTGGTGCTACACAATTGCTAAGGATTTTGTAAATCCTGCTTAATAAGCATGTCAGTAAGATTTGGTTCAGAATGTCTTGTGACCATACATTTGTTCCTCCAAGATCCACAACCCCAACAAAATTCCACACCACTTCCCTTCCTTTTTATTTGATGGAAGATTATTTTTAATAAGGATGTGTTCATGGCTAGGAGTCACGAAGAGGCACAACCCTAGAGGTACATTCTCCACCATTCTAGCTAGGAATCAAGATGATTTTGATTGAAGATAATAAAGTAGGTTAGAGATATCTTGTTAATTTTATGTGCTATTTTTCGGATTATTATTATTATTATTATGTTTTTGACAAGGGGATATATATGATTCAGTTAGGTATATTAATTTGGGGTAATTTTAGAAAATATGAAAGTTTAAACTAAGGTTTTGTAATATTTAAGGCAAATTCTATTTAAGTTTTTTTTTAATTGTCTATTTTTTAAGTTATCATTGGTTTAATAGAGATCACGGTTGTCCTTGTTTCTTGTGCCCCAAGACCCGGCAACAACCTGATGTCAGCAATACTATAAATGTATCAAGTTAAGTTTGTTTTTTTTTTACAATTTCTTGAGGACAGAGTTATGAGTTTGCTGACAGAGTTATGAAGTTGGTTTCTCAAAAGGTTTAGACTGTAGGGTAATGGCTACGCTTGGCACATTCTTGGTTTGGTGAATGAGCAGCATTGACAGGGAGATGGCCATATGGCCATATAGGAAGGCATGATGAAATGACACTTATTAAATGGTTTATCATAAGGGAAAATTAACTGCCTTATGAAATGGTGGAAGCATACAGGTAAGATGATATATGAAATGGTGGAAGCATACGGGTAAGATGATAGGTATCAGAATTGAAGGATGGCACAATGCTTGTACAGTAACACCACTGTGCAGACGGAGTTGGTTGTGACTAGAGTCAATATAATGCAGGTTGCCATGCAAGATTTGATCAGAGATGCCACGCTGCGTATCGGGGGTATGTGGGGGCAAGGATACTGGTCCTTTCATATCAATTCGCCCAAAATCCAGGTTTTCTCACTGTCTGCAACTCTTTGCTCTGTATTTTCGATGAAAAGAAGTGGTTTCTGTTCTTTGCTCTATATTTTCAATGAAAAGAAGTGGGTTTCTGTTCTTTGCTTTGCATTGTCAATAAAATGAATTAGGTACCTGTATTTGACGTGAACTAGGTCTCTGTCACTTTCTCAATTAAATAAATTGAGTATTTGTGGCTTTGCATTTCCGATAAATTGAATTGGTTCTATGTTCTTGGCTCTCTATCTTAAGCCAAATGAACTATGTCTATGTCCGTTTCTCTATATTTTCAGTGAAATGACTGGGTTTTTGTCATTTTCTTTGTATTTTAGATTAAATGAACTAGGTCTTAGTCCCTTGCTTTGTATTTTCAATCATATGAACTGGGTATCTGTTTTGTGCTCTGCATTTTTGATGAAATGAACTTGGTCCTTGTAATTTACTTTGTATTTTCAATGACATGAATTGGGCCTGTGTCTATTGGTCTTTTCTTTCAGGGATATGAACTAGGTCCCTATCCTCAACTCTATATTCTCAATGCCATGAATAGTGTCTTCTTCCTCTACTCTGCATTTTGAATGAAATGAACTGGGTATCCATCCTCTGCTCTGTATTCTCAATGAAATGAACTGGCTCTCCATCCTCTGCTCTATGTTCTCAATCAAAATAAATTGGGTCTCTGTTTTTGCTTCGCATTTTCATTGAAATTAACTGAGTATCTTGCTGTATATTAACTAAGTATATTAGTTGGTCATAACTTTTCGTTAGATGGATGGCAAGAGTTTTGGTTGACGTAAATGTATTGAGTCATCAGGCCCTTGGGTTTAAGCATGGGAGGTATTGGTAATAGATTTTGTTATCATTTTGAGGGACTAAAACTTAAAACTTATTGAGAGTCATCAAACCATGAAAATTAATGAGTCTCCTTTTATTTGGCAACAAATACATCAAATTAGTAAACTTTTCTAAAAATCCTGAAAATTAATGTGTTTTTCACGTTTGGTTTGTTTTGACAACAAATATATTGGCTTAGGAACCTTTTCATATTCACAATTTAAACTATAATATTAAAAATTCACAAAGATCAACATTGGCTTGCAGGGTCGGTGAAGGTGGGGTTCAAGTCTCTCGAATCACAGGCCCATGCTTGTACTCCTGTTTGTTTCTGTGCTTGCGGAAACTGGTATGGGCAGGTACAAGTCTTAAGTGACTTTCTCCAGTGATGGCCTCTTTGTTGAAGGGTGACATCGATGGTGTGAGGACACTGGTAGGTTTGAGTTTTAACATTCAGGATATGGCAGGATTTTATCTACATATTTTAAGACTTTATGGGAATCTTAAACATATGCTATTCTTTTTACTGTAAAGGTTTTTTCTACAGCTGCCTGAGATTTCATACTTCTAATAGAAACTTTTGCAGACAATTGAAGTGTACAGACCTAAATCTTAACAGATTGCAAATAGTGTTACAATTAATTGTAAATGTTACTAATAACTGATATTTTCAATTTTGTTATATAATACCCATAAACAAAGTTTATAACTCAAGACATAGCAACTTACCAGCTCTTGTTCTTGGAAATATTTTTTTGCATTTTCCAAGTATACTTTGTGTTGTCAAGGGAGCTTGTTTGGTAAGGTTCAAATCCCTAGAGGCATGTTCCAAGCTAATGGGCTTGCACCTGCATAAGTAGGCCACTTGTGGTCAGTGCAAGGTGCATGTCGTTGACCAATTTGGCAGAATAGGCCCCCCAGTCAAGGAAGCTTAGCCAAAGGATCGGTCATTGCTTTCACAAGGTCACTTGCTAGTGTTTACTATAAGCTTCAATAAAAAAAAAATACTGTGTTTGTAGATTCCTACCCCCAAAAATTCTTCCAAATGTATTAAAATTTTACTACTTTCTACTGTGGAAATATAATTTTAGATTTGTTGTTATCATATTTTGACTTAGTAGTTAGCATTCCTTGTTTCTCAGAAGGTATCTCTCCATAGCTTGGCGCACTCTAGAAGACCTAAATCAATTTATGTGCACAGGTTGAGGGCGCAAACTCTGGACTTTCCTAAGTAACGTAATTATATATATATATATATATATATATATATATATATATATATATATATAGATGAGGATATATCTCTCTCTATCTATGAATAATTGATGCTAAAGAAAGCATAATTACATAAATGAATACATATATTCAGGCTTTACACCTTCCTTTAAGGACTTTATTAGCAAATAAGTCCATCTGAATGCACTCGTGGTTTTGTGCATGAAATGGGGATCATATATATTGACCTGTCCTTATCACCATAGGGATCAACACCATGGTCATGAGGTTCAGGAACTACCTCATTGATTTTAAAAGCGATATGTTAAAATATGTCCACGGGTCAGTGCAAGAAGATGAGGGACCTTTTAGATGCAATCCTAGTTTTCAAAAACACAATCATGCTACCAAAAAATACAACATGTTTCTGCTACATAGCACTTGCTATGGTTCAACCCGAGCCTAACATGTCATGGGACATGTAGGATAGGAAACCATATAGCGTACGTGTTATATAACTACAAAACGCGCTCTTGATCTATAGTTATAAAACGCATGTGCAATTTGGAAAACAAAAAATAATTTATATACACATGCCCGAAACCCACGGCCTATTTTACCTATCAGGAACCTGAAAACGACAGCCATTTGGAGCGTTTTGGAGCAAGTTAAGTGCTTGGGATTGTTGGAGGAACTGATTTAGTTGGAGGGGAGGAGATTCCGCTGGTGAATTATCATCCAACAAGGTAATTCAATCACCCAAAGCATTCTTTTTTGTCAATTTTTAACCTATAATTGTGTTTTTTAATAGAATAATCAACCCAACAACTCCCAAGCTAATGTTTGATGGATTCAAACTAAAAGAAGCTATAAGAATCAAAAACATCACATCTAATAGATATTCAATGTTCCAAAAGGCTAGAAATATATAAAACAAACACAAGTATAGAGTGTGTGTGGAAGGAGTCTAAAATTATAAGCCAAGGGTTTTAACAATTAAAAAAACAATATATATCTACATTCAAATTAAAGACAGAAAGATAGAAATCCCACATCATAATGAGATTGAGAGGATTAAAAAAAAGGAACAAAAATACTATAAGAGAGACACAAAATTACTACTGAGTAGGGTTCTAAACAACACATATCTCATAATTCTCCACAATATGCAAGAGAGAGTAATGACAAGCTAGCTTATGTTCCAATTACAATAGAATCCCTAGATATTACACACCAATTGCTAGAACTAACATTAAAATACGGTATAAGGCACAAGGTGTAAGAAACCCATGTTAGCAAACACAAGAACACGAATTCTGCTTCTTTTATCCTATAAACATAATAAATAAAATTAGAAACATGTGAGACCCTAGGTCTCCCTAAGATCCCTAGATCTAGCAAAGACATAAATGACTTTACTGAAACAGTCTATTCCCCTGCATCACTAGGTTTATCAACCATTTTTTAAAATAGCAAAAACAATGGGTAATATATTTCTACATGTCGAGTCTCTAAGCTCATCTACAACCAATTGTAGTCCAGTCCACAAATTCTCCATTTTCCATGTAACTTTTGGTTGGTTTCCATGGTTATACAACAATGGAAATGGTGAACACCCATTAACTACCTAGAGTGCGTTGTGAGAGTTTTCCCAACCATGATCGAGTCAATTATAATTAGAGGATATGGTGGCAGCCCTGTATCACCCCTTTTCTTGCCTCACATGTCCTAATAGTCCCTTGCCCCTTTCTTTTACATATCCAAGGGATGTAAAGGCCAAAACATGTCAAAATAGCACTCCTAAATTCAAAGAAGTTTAAACCCAAGTGTGCATGGAAAAGTCACCAATGAGGGTGAAGAAGTGCCTTAACTTCTAGGTAGAAGTTGAACGAAACTCACTATTTAATTGTTAAATGTTTAATTTTAAGTTTTAAATGTATGTAAGTGAATGCCATTAAATTGCTTACTTGAGTTTTCCTTAATTTACATTTTCAATTTTGAAGAGATGTCATTATATACCATGTATACGTTTCTAATGATTTCCTTATTGATTTTTTTATTGCAGTTGTGGCTATGGACACCAATGCTGAAATATTGATTGAGCTTGCCCAGTTGAGAGGTCTCAGTACTGCTTTTAGTGGTGGTGATAGGATTCGACGTTCACTTGCATCCACTTTGGATGCAATTGTTGAGACTATTACATTGTCAAGCAACATACTATATGACATTACATCATATAGAGAAAGAAAAAGACAAGAGTACACTGATGGGCTTGGCTACAGTGCAATAAAAAAGTTGAAAATTACCAAAGAGCATATATTTTCATTGTTTAGGGACCCTCGCACGGGGGAAATACCAAATGCAAACAGGCCACATATCTCTCTCGAGTGGTGCACATATCAGCCATTTGTTGATAACCGGATGGACAGATGGTATATGGTTTTTGATATGCCACCACACAACAACAAGGAAATCCCCTTGTATTTCCTTCGGAAGATGTATGCAGAGTTTGTGTTGGGTAAACACATAAACTATTTTGATATATTGGCGTTTCAGGGGCTTGGTAGGGGGATGCCCCAAAGCCGACCCAATGCCAAGCTTCGAGACGTTGATCTCCCTATCCCTGCACCTCGCAGGCAATTGCCTAGGACAGATGTCCACCTGTACATCGTGTTATTCCACAGACATGTGATGCATTTTTTAGTTTGGCACGGGCCGTTGTTCGCCATAGCACTATGGTTCAACATATGGGTGAGGAAGGGACATCTGTCTCTGGAGTGGTACATACACCAGGTCGTCATGGTGCAGGACCATCTTCTAGTGCAGTACCACCCACTAGTGCAGTACCCCCATCTACTGCAGGACCATCTACTAGTGTAGCACCATCAGCACAATCCTAGCCTACTTTTGAGCCTCACAAGTGCACATCGTGTGGTCGTCCCTGCTATGGTCTTTCGTCAGATGTTGTCTTCAGTAGGTTTTTGAGTTATGTATGTATATGGTTAATTGTAATAAATTCTTCATTTATTTTCCTCTTTGTACACATATGTATAGTTTGAGCTAATATATTAATTTTGTGAACTTGCAGTTGATGCTTTATGCCGGCAGCAACGCCCCAGAGTTTCATGTTCCACACTCTACAGAGGGGCATGACATTCCATCCACCGATCCCTTGGTTGGTGGAGAGATTCCTATAGCACCCATTGCCGTATCTAACACTGAGGTAAACATTTTAAAATTTCAATTTTTTAATACTTGTTAATTTGTTAATTTCCACATACTGTACATGTTAGTTCACTAATGTTATCTACAGTCTAATATTTACAATTATTAAACTTGCAGATGCCAGATTCTTCACGGGCGAAAGCAATGATGGAGGTAGGATCCATGGTCGTATCGACCGAGGAAATATCTAGGTATGACATTCCATCCATTGATCCCTTGGTTGGTGGAGAGATTCATATAGCACCCATTGTCGTATCTCACACCGAGGTAAACATTTTAAAAATGTTAGTTTTTTAATACTTATTAATTTGTTAATTTCCACACATTGTACATGTTAGTTCACTAATGCTATCTACGGTCTAATATTTATAATTATTAAACTGGCAGATGCCAGATCCTTCACGGGGGAAAGCAGTGATGGAGGTAAACATTTTAAACATTTAAAAAATGTCATTTTTTAAATACATGTATGTTCGTTGAATCATGCATGTCTAACTACATGAACTCTTGTTGACTATAGGCACCAACCGAAACACCTGGACCATTTCCTGGAGTTGTATCTCCTCATAGGCCATATGTGAACAAGGGTCATGTGTATATGAGGCGGCCTACTCCTAGAAAGAGTCAAGTTGTCCACAACCATGGGGATACCGATACCATGGTAATTTGTATATCCTTCGATGATATTTCTTGGTTAACTTGAAATCCAGTGCATAAAATGTTTTGTTAATGTTTGATTTGCATGTTTACTGCATCAGGAGCCAAAGTTTACTATTGAAAACCTTGCAGGGATGGTTGACGCAGCAGTCAGTGCTGCAGCTACAATGGCAACAAGTCACACAGAGGTACAACTATTTCAACATGATCGTTACATAGTTTATTATTGTTGGTGTATGTTTATTCATGCATGTCTAACTATTTCAACATTTGGTGATTGTAGCCACCAGCAGCAGGAGTTATTGATGCAGCAGTCAATGTGGTATCTGCAATAACAACAAGCCACACAGAGGTACAACTATTTGAACATGATTTAGACATAGTGTGTTATTGTTGTCTATTGTTTATTCATGCACATTTCTAACTATTTCAAGATTTGGTGATTGTAGCCACCACCACCACCACCAATTCCTACCCCATTTGGTTCGACCATGGATGCGACCATCCTTGATGTTCAATCAACAGCTCCATCTGCTACACAAGAAACACAATCCCCTTTGTCACAGTCTCTCACTGAGGTGAGATGTCCATTAATGACCAATTGTTTCATGCAATGTCCATTAACATTTTGATAATTGTTGAGTTAATTTAGATATGGTATTTTATTGAGCTAATGTATTAGTACATAGTTAGCTGAATTTAACAATTGATATTTAATTTGTAGGATCCAGAGATGCACACTGGTCCTAGAGTTGTGCCTACAGGATCAACCTCGAGAAAGAACAAGAGGAAGCTTGAGTTTTGATGTGTCTTATGGGATATGTACATTTCGATACATGTACATGTGGCTTGGACAGTTTTGGATACATGTACTTTTGGAGACATGTACATTGACATTTCACTTACATGTACATGTGGCTTGGATAGTTTTGGATACATGTACATGTGGCTTGGATAGTCTTGGATAGTTGTGGAGACACATGTACTTCTGGTTACTTTTGGATATATATGTACTTTTGGAGGCATGTACATTGACATTTTAGTTATAAATGAGTGATACATTTCACTTTGAATTTGTTCTTTGGTTTCCACATGTTCTTGTGTCAATCTATTGTATTGATTTGTGAGGATTATCTATTACTTATGAATGCACTATGTCAAAAGAAAAAACTATTATATTTAAAGGTTTCAATGATCTCAATACATGCACACTAAAGTCAAAGTTATTGCTCATGTAATTTAATAAATATAAGTGCAATACAATGTATTTCAAGGTTTCAATGAACTCACTACTTGCACACCAATTGGATATATCTAATTAAAAATTGTGAGTTTGGATTCATTAAATTACAATTTAAGTCAATGCTCAAGTGTAATTTAATAAAACTAAGTGCAATACATGCTTCACATTTCATCAACAACCAACAACACTATTTAACAAACCTCATGCACCCAATGACTAATCACTCAGCATTAAAGGAACTATAATAGAATCTAAAGACTGAGAACCAACTTCGTGAATCAACATGATTTGAAGCATAAGTCCACCTGATTTGAAAAAGTTCAGTTCGACATTAGATTGATTCTGAATTGAGTTGTGACAGTAAGATAAGATTAGGGTTAGGATTAGGGTTTCCTTGGTAGGGTTATGGTTATGGGCCATGCATGTTAAACAATAAACCCTAATTAGGGATAGGGTTGTCCAATTTTGGCCTTCATTGGCATGAAATGCATTGTCCAGCTTTGGCCCTCATTGGCATGACTACATTTTCTCCTACTGAGCGAAACCCTAGCTTCAGAAACCACCGTAGACGGAGGTCACCAGGCAATGGACAGGAGGAAGAGGCCCCCCCCCAGCTAAAATCCCACGTCACGAATCCAACGGAATCGACGGTTCATCGATAGGAGGGCCGAGCATCGATCTATGGCGAGTTGCAGGTCACCTCCAGATACCGTTCAGGGACACCTGGTGGACTTGTGCCCGGTGCGCAAAAAACCTCACGAAGCCACAATTTTGAATTCCGTCAAATCCTGCTAGCGTGTTTGGGCATGGGAAATATGGCAATGCCAACCACATCCCCACCATCTGTGGCTTTCCAGCTTTGGCCCTCGTTGGCGTGACTGCATTGTCCCCTACTGAGTGAAACCCTAGCTTTAGAAACCACCGTAGACAGAGGTCATTGGGCAATGGACAGGAGGGAGAGGCCCCCCCTAGCTAAAATCCCACGTCACGAATCCAATGAAATCGATGGTTCATCGATCGAAGGCCTGAGCATCGATCTATGGCGAGTTGCAAGTCCCCTCCAGATATCGTTCAGGGACACCTAGTGGACTTGGGCCCGGTGCGCAAAAAACCTCACGAAGCGACAATTTTGAATTCCGTCAACTTCTGCTAGCATGTTTGGGCATGGGAAATATGGAAATGCCAACCGCATCCCCACCGTCTGTGGCTTTCCAGCTTTGGCCTTCGTTGGCATGACTACATTGTCCCCTACTGAGCGAAACCCTAGCTTCAGAAACCACCATAGATGGAGGTCATCAGGAAATGGACAGGAGGGAGAGGCCCCCCCCAGCTAAAATCCCATGTCATGAATCCAACAGAATCGATGGTTCGTCGATCGGAGGCCAGAGCATCGATCTAAGGCAAGTTGCAGGTCACCTCCAAATACCGTTTAGGGACACCTGGTGGACTTGGGCCCGGTGCACAAAAACCTCATGGAGCGGCAATTTTGAATTCCATCAACTCTTGCTATCATGTTTGGGCATGGGAAATATGGCAATGCCAACCGCATCCCCACCGTCTGTGGCTTTCTAGCTTTGGCCCTCATTGGCATGACTGCATTGTCCCCTACTGAGCGAAACCCTAGCTTTATAAACCACCGTAGATGGAGGTCATCGAGCAATGGATAGGAGGGAGAGGCCACCCCCTAGCTAAAATCCCATGTCACGAATCCAACGGAATCGAAGGTTCGTTGATCGGAGGCCCGAGCATCGATCTATGGAAAGTTGCAGGTCACCTCCAGATACCGTTCAGGGACACTTGGTGGACTTGGGCCCGGTGCGCAAAAAACCTCACAGAGCCGCAATTTTGAATTTTTTCAACTCCTGTTAGCGTGTTTGGGCATGGGAAATATGGCAATGCCAACCGCATCCCCACCGTTCGTGGCTTTCCAGCTTTGGCCCTTGTTGGCGTGACTGCATTGTCCCCTACTAAGCGAAACCCTAGCTTCAGAAACCACCGTAGACAAAGGTCATCGAGCAATGGACAGGAGGGAGAGGTCCCCCCAGCTAAAATCCCACGTCACGAATCCAATGGAATTAACAGTTCATTGATCGAAGGCCCAAGCATTGATCTATGGCGAGTTGCAGGTCACCTCCAAATACCGTTCAGGGACACCTGGTGGACTTGGGCCCGGTGCGCGAAAAAACCTCACGGAGCCGCAATTTTGAATTTCGTCAATTCCTGCTAGCGTGTTTGGGCATGGGAAATATGGCAACGCGAGCCGCATCCACACCGTCTATGGCTTTCTGTGCATCAACGACTTAATGTTACTTTTGAGTTGTCGAGCTGTCATTGTTAGTATGTTGTTTTGTTTCAGGATTTTTATAATACATGATCAATGAGAACATGAGGAAATGAGTTTATTGTTATCTTTTAATTTAACATTAAACTCCTTAATAATATCATATCTTTTAATTGAAAATTAAAATATCACAATTTCAATTACACCAATGACCCAACATGTCAGCCTCCCAAAAATTTCTATTATGCATTACATGAAACATTAACATTTCGAAAGCATGAGAGGTTCCAAATTTTGTTTTTTTATTAAGTTTATCACTTAATATATTCACATGCATGATGTTTACCTACTTCACATGCATAATGTTAGCGCATGTTACTTTTGAATACTTCATCTGCATAATGTTGAAGCATGTTCCTTTTGAGTTGTTTGTGTCAATATTAGTAGGTTATTTTCTTCCACTTTCAATGTTCAAAAAAATATAATCAACTAAAAACAAAGTTAAATAAATCTCTTATTATCTTTTAAGTAGAAATTAAACTTCTCAATTAAAAAAAATGAGATGAAATTCCAACACTACTAGGCATTACCCCTTTGGCAATGGACATGTGGGTATAAGAGGTGATTTGTCAAGAAGGAAATTATACAAGTCTTAAAACATAAGTTTATCGTTGCAGCATCTTGTTTCCATCATCCTAGTTGTATATATCGGCTGAAAACATTGACAATATTACCTACTTGAAAAATTAGGGTTTTAGTCCTGTAAAAGAGCCTACAAAGAACTTTGATAGGTATGACCTACAGAGGTACATGTATGTATTCTAATGTTATGTATATCATGTGAATGAGATCTTGAAATGTTCATATGATTGATATATATGGTTTATTCAATATAGTTTGTTTTTGTTGCTCCTCAATTACAAGCTTTCAAACCTTTAACTTGCTTTATAACTATTGATCCTTCAAGGTGCTTCAATCTTCCTTCTCAATTGTTCATATTTCCCATCAAAACAATAATGAATGGGAAAATTTACCTTTGGTTCTCTTGAATAATAAGCAAATGAAAGTTATATCCACCATCACCATGAAATGACATTGAAGCTTGATATCTTATCTTGTGTGCTCCTCAACCATGAAAGATGTCCTTAATGCTGCACTTGCATAACAAAAAGAATGATGGAGAATGTGTAAATTGTGAGTATTTCCACAGGCAGACTCGTGCTCTTGAAAAAAAACATGTGGTAATCAGATTTTCATAAAAACAGAGTGAAGTTGCTCTCGGACAAAAACAATCCACTGTTTTTACAGTCCCAAAACGCGCACGCGTTATATAGAGTCAAAACATGCACGCGATATCTTTAAGCACAATTAATGGGGTGGGTCCACGGCTAAGGCTTTCTTAATTTCCTAATTATTAATTTCTTAAGGATTTATTAATTAATTTATTAGGATTTCTTAATTTATTTATTATTAATTTCTATTAAGGTTATTATTCCATTCTCATCATTCTTATTACTTTATTTTATGTATTTATTCTTCTTAATGTGGTTCATTACATACATTCCCCCTTAAAGAAACATCATCCTTAAGTTATTTTTTTAATGTTACTTATATATTACTTGTTCTTACTATTATTATTATTATTTGTTTATTTATTATCATTAATATTATTGGTTTACCTTTTTTTCCACATAACACTTTTTTTTTTTAACCAAAACAATTTTTTTTTATTCAAAAAGGAAAGATTGGGCTTTCACCCAATTACAATTTGTTCCAAAGAATACAATTCCTTACACCAGAATGAGATTTTGTCATGGAATGGACTACAATAGGCAAGGCCCATCATTCACACATAACATTCCCGAAGGGAGGAGGCAGCCCTGGTTTGCTTTGAGATCTGTCAGCTTATTCAAATCACAGAGAATGTGATAAGAAGTAACGGAGTCACAGTCCATCAAGATGAAATGCAACCTTTGCATGGTCAAATTAAGAAAAAGATTATTGAACACTAAATCCGAGTTTAAAATTTTGATGATGATTTCAGAGTCTCCAAAGATTTGCAGATTATTATGCCCTACTTCCTTCGCTAGTTGACATGCTTTCAAAAGAGCAAATAATTCTGCCTGATTATTTGTATTTTGCCTTATTCCCCAACTAAAACTTGTTTCTAATTTTCCGCCTGGATAAAATATCAAACCCCCTGCCCTAGCTTTCCCCGGATTTCCTTTTGACGCACCATCAAAGAATATCGAAGTCCTATTTTTGGATTTCCACCAATCTGAAAACTCCTTTTCTGAGAGCCTGATCTGCCAAAAAGTTTTGATGACAGATTTACTTAAGCACCCCTGAATTTTATCCACTAATTTCATACCAAGCCAATTTTGTTCAGCTTCTAGATTATTTCCAGCTATTTGAAGATTTCCTATTGCTTCTAATAGAAATTCCTTAAGTAGCTTTAGATGCTACAATTTCAGGTTTAAGGATTTTGCCATTAAAAATCATATCATTTCGAGCCAGCCATAATTTCCACCAGATAAATTTCGATATAGCTTGCCAGATTTTTGTCCAAGCATGATTGGAAGAAAGGGCACCACGATATCTTGATTGCCGGTTTTTAAAAAGAATGTCTGGCTCAACATTTAGAGGAAAAAAAGAGATTGACAGCCCACGCAGAACTAAAGCCCAAACCTTTTGAGAAAAGACGCACTCAACTAAAATGTGTGCTGAAGACTCAGCAGCCTGAAGACACAGACATCATCTAAATGGTCCATAAAAACCTTTTTTGAGAAATTTTCACCCGTTAACAAATTTTGATGAATTACAATCCAAGTGAAGAAATTAATCTTTGGAATGCTGGGTAGACTCCACACCAACTTCTAGATAGCTGCATTGTGGGAGCCAGAGGAATCCACTGCATTGGCATGTGCTGAAATCTGCAGATGAGAGTAACCGGAAGCAGCAATATAAACTCTAGATGATCCCCATCCCCACGAGTCTGTGCAAAATTGATGGATAGGAGTCTTTCCTTTTATCCTGGTTAGTAACAGATTTTGATGGTCAGAGAGATTAGGAAGATCATGCTCTATCATGAGAGGAAGAGAACAGTTGATCCAATTTCCTTTGGCATCCCATGAAGCTATATCGGCCAATCAGTGGATTCCTTTATTTGTTAACTAATTTTGGATCTCAACAATAGCCTCATCGGCAGGAAGTGGATCATGTCCATTTATTCTATCTTCCCACAGAAAATTCTTTCGTCCATTTCCTGGAATGCAACACAGATGTTGAACAAAGAAATCAAATACTTTCCTACATGAATTCCAGATAATTGATCCTTTAGTGGTGTTTTCCATTTGAATATTTTTTAATGATCCACCGTGAAGGTACTTTTTCATAGCAACTGACTAACCGGGTTTTGTTTGTTAGAAAACAACTGCCATAAAAATTTTCCTCCCATTGCTATGTTGGACAATTCTGGATCTTTGAATTGTAATCCTCCATCAAGAAGAGGTATTTTTATTGTTTCCCAATTAACCAAATGCATACGGTGTTGATTTCCTTTCCCACCTCCCCATAAGAAGTCTCTGAGTAATTTAGAAATCTGATTCATAATAGATTTTTGTGCCAGAAGTAGAGAGGATTGATATATAGTAAGTGATGAGAGTACTAACTTAATCAAAGTGACCTTTCCTGCCTTGGTCAACCAATGGCCTCCCCAAGAAATGATCTTTGCTTTAATCTTACTGATGATTTCCATCCAGAGAGAGGGATTGTTTTTCCCCAAAGTTAAAGGTAGACCCAAGTATTTAACCTTGTCCCAATAAGCATATCCTTCAAAGCCCAAGATCTGAGATATTTTATCTACTTTTGATTGATCAACATTTCATCCATATACTGCACTCTTTCGGTTATTAATGAGAGCCCCTGATATAATACAAAAATGTTGCATAATTTCAGAGAAAGCTCTTGCCATTTTTAGAGATTCCCCTCCCAAGAGGAAGGTGTCATCCGCAAAGAGGGCATGGTTGATAGCTTCAACTCCTACTGCTGCAGAAATGCTCGAAATGACACCATCTACTTTTCCTACTGATAACTTCCTGCTTAGGGAGTCAACCATAAGAATGTACAAAAAGGGCGACAAAGGACATCCCCGTCGAAGACCCCTGGAGGCTTGAAACAAGTTTGTTGGTATGCCATTTACCAATGGCGCTATCCAAGGATTGAGAATGCAAGCTTTTAGTAAATTTAAAAATGCAGAGCTGAATCCAAAAGATTGAAGAACGGAAAAAAGAAAAGAGTGCTTTAGCCTGTCAAAGGCATTTGCCATATCAAGTTTAATGAGCATGCCCTTCTCCTTCCGAAGAAAACTAAAATGCATAGCTTCTTGAACTCGAATGACATTATCCAGAAGATGTCTCCCTTTTACAAACCCTCCTTGAAGAGGAGAAATCAGTTTCTCAAGCAAAGGTTTAAGTCGATTTGCTAGCAATTTAGAAAAGATTTTATAGGACGCATTGCAGAGGGAGATAGGTCCAAATCTATCAAAGGAAGAATGATTGGCTTCTTTAGGAATTAAAG
This sequence comes from Pseudotsuga menziesii, assembly GCA_001517045.1. Classification (NCBI taxonomy): domain Eukaryota; kingdom Viridiplantae; phylum Streptophyta; class Pinopsida; order Pinales; family Pinaceae; genus Pseudotsuga; species Pseudotsuga menziesii. The sequence goes on along the minus strand of LPNX010335286.1, from coordinate 183,617 downwards.
TAAGAAAAGTGGAATTTGTGCAACCCCCCACTTTGGCTTTAATCTGGAAAGATTTTAACATTTGGAGGAGATCTTTCCTAATAACTGGCCAACAAATTCTATAAAACTGAAAGGAGAACCCATCAGGTCCAGGAGGTTTATCTGGCTCCATGGACCAAATAACGTCAATAATTTCTTGCTCCTTAAAAGGTTGCATTAGCTCATCGTTTTCTGCTTCACTCACCAAGCTGGGGATGTTGACCAAAAAATCAGAGGTAAGATCAGGATCAGAGAGTCCATCTTCATTGAAGAGGTTCTGAAAATGAGTTTCAGCCAGCTGTTTGATTTGAGAATTTCCTTTTACCACTTCACTAGATTGGGAGTAAATTTCCGAGATATGATTTTGAGAAATTCTAACTCTACATTGCTTGTGAAAAAAGGAGGTATTCCTATCGCCAGCTTTCATCCAAGTACTTCAAGATTTTAATATCCAGTATTCTTCTTCTCACCTGAAGGCCTGGAAAGAAATGGACTGTGCATTTTGCTCTTTTGCTAGTAAAACTGGAGTTATTTCTGTTTCTTCCATTTCTAATTGAATTTTTTCCAAGTTTTGCAGGGCTTCTTTCCTTTCGCTGGTTGGACTTTTTTAAGTAAGTTTTACCCAATTCTTAAGCACAACTTTGGTATTAATAAGCTTCCTCTCCCAGACATAATTTGGAGATCCAGCAACTGGAATTGCCCAAGCCAAGATGACAGTGCTCATGAATCCATCTCTATCTTTCCATAGTGGACTGAATCTAAAAGGAATGGGGCCAAGGTCCTCTTCATTTTCAATATGTAATAAAATCGGTTTATGGTCTGAGGTGATCTTCGGCAAGATACTAGAGGATATCACTGTTTTATCTACTAGTAAGGAGCTCCGAACTAGAAAACGGTCTAATCTAGTAGAAATGTTGGCTGCTCCTAATCTGTTATTTGACCATGTAAACTTTCCTCTTTTGGGTTTGAAATAAATCAGCTCCCACTTAAGTATGAAGTTATCCACCCAGTTCAACATGGGATCTCTCCCATAGACACCGTCAACTTTTTCTTTAGCATTCAGAAAATTTAAATCTCCGACAATTATTAAATTTGAAAAGGAGTTTGCATCGAGAAAGGCTACCAGTGAGTTCCAGCATTCTCTTTTTTCCTGTAAATTGACAGACACATACAGATTAAAAAGGCAATACACTTTCTTACTTGGAATATGACAAAGTTGAGTGAAAATCCAATGCTGCAATTTGAGGGAATTTTCCAAAATAAAGTCACTTCCGTTCCATAATGTGACTATTCCACCAGCAATGCCTCTGGAACTTACCGCCTTACCAACATTCAATTTCCAACTCTTGCTACTAATGGAGAGTAAGCTTTGCACATCGATTTTTGTCTCTTGGAGCATAAGGACATTTGGAGAGGCCATTCTAATGAGATCATTCACTGCTTCAGATTTTGTAGAACTGCCAAGCCCTCTACAATTCCAAGAGACACAATTCATCATTTGACGGAAGGGGTTGGGCCTCCTTTTGCAGGTCTGGCCCAAGTGTTCCTACCAATGGAAATCTCTAAAGTTGATTGACTTCCCTGCATCTTAATCCGTTTGACTTCTTCCTCCCGGACCGTCTTGAGAGATTTCCGCCCATTTTTGGATGACTTACCAAGAGGATCTTCATCTGAAGAGCCAGAATTGTCCATAGGTTTCTTTTTTTTTTGTCATTTCTACATAAGTAGGAGAATGACCTTCCACAAGTGTATTGAGTTCTGATTCAAGGCCTTTATCTTCTTCACTTTTTTGGATTTGAGTTTGAGGGACTTCTCCCTCTTCAAGAGTTTGGTCTTCGGGAATGCTCAATACTTCAAAATTGTTTTTAGTTATTGATTCTTTCATAACTTCTCCATGTTCTTTCTGTCTAGAGGTATTGTTGCTTGTCCCCAGTTCTCCTTTTTGTTTCTTTTCTTTATTTCCCTGCTTTGCTGATTTAGTTTTTGAACTTGAATCCATTCATCTCCCTTTTCTTTAATAGCTTCTTCTTCACCTTTTTTCTTGCAAGATCTGGCAAAGTGTCCGTAACCATGACAAAACCTGCACTTAAAGGGCAGTTGTTCATAGTCTAGCTCTTGTACATAGGTCCAATCTGCTATTGTCAACTTAATAGCTTCAGGTAATCCTACCTCCAAATCCACTTCAACACAGATTCTGGCACAGGTATATTGATCTCGACGATCAGCCCTATCAATATATTTACCCAGGGTGTTTCCAATAGCTTCAAGGGCTCTTGGATTCCAACAATGAAGAGGAAGGTGCGGCAACCAAACCCAGACAGGGACCGCTGAGGGAACATCCTGGTTCGGATCAAAGTCTGGAGACCATTTGTTCAAGTAGAGTCCCTGGGGACCCATGAAGTATGGTCCATTTCGAAAAATCAAATCTCTATCAGCAGAATTTTCAAAGAGAAAAAGATAATATCCCTTACATATCAAATTGTTGCAGATACCTTCTGAAATGAGAGGTTTCCAATTCCGATGAACCCATCCTGCAATTGTCTTAGGGGAAGGCCAAAGCCCAGTGAACTGGCCAATGCGACTCCGGTCAACAATGTTTATAGCTGTTTGACAAGTTTCCACTAGTAGGGCTACCGAGGGAATATTTTCAGGCTTCTTTACAAAAGTTTGCTGAGTTTGAGAGAGTTTCCTTTTGCTTCCTAAAGCTGTCAATCTTCTAAAGGCGTTTAGATTAGGAATAGGGGAAGAGCCCCCTTCATCCTCCATGCTCCCAAAATAGAACCACCAAAAAAGAATCAAATAAAACCCACCAGCGTTGAACTAATCAGGCTCAGCAAATGGTACTGGATTGCTCCAAGGATGACTCCACCAGGATCACAATCAGAGAAGCTCGAGAAGTTGATTGAACAAAGAATCCTTTGCAAATCAGACTCATCAGTTGATCACTGGATTGCTCCAAGGATGAAGCTCCACCAGGATCGCAATCAAACTCTTCTTGGGCTGAGAATCCTCGTCAACCAGCCTTTGCTCAACTAGCAGACACAAAAATCACCGCCGGCAGCAAAGAGAGTTCTGCGCACCCACCAGAACAGCCAAGATGGAGCGAAAAGGAGATGAAGCCTTCGTGATCAAGAATTGAACCTTTTCCACATAACACTTGATGACCCCTAAAATGGTATATTATTTGACCCATCTAATGGAACTTAAAATTATTGTTAGGAGGAATAAGGATTTAAATAAATAAGATAAATTTAATTATTTCTCTAAAGCTTATGCATGGCTTGTGGAAGTTGAAGGTCCCTCTAGTGAAATTGATGATGATGTTGATGATGATGAAGATGAAGATGAAGATGAAGATGATGAAGATGGTGATGATGATGATGATGATGATGACGACGATGGTGATGATGATGTTGATAATGTTGATGTTGATGATGATGATGATGATGATGACGACGACGATGACGATGATGATGATGATGTTGACGATGTTGACGATGGTGATGAACGACGATGGTGATGATGATGTTGATGATGTTGATGAAGATGATGATGATGATGATGATGAAGATGATGATGATGATGGCAATGGTGATGATGATGATCATGATGTTGATGATGATGAAGATGATCATGATGATGAAGATGAAGATGATGATGATGATGATGATGATGATGAAGATGATGAAGATGAAGATGATGAGGAAGGTGATGATGATGATCATGCTGCTACTGATGATGATGAAGATGAAGATGATGAAGGTGATGATGATGATGATGACGACGATGGTGATGATATGATGATGATGTTCATGATGTTGATGTTGATGATGAAGATGATGAAGATGAAGATGATGATGATGATGATGAAGATGAAGATGATGACGATGATGGCGATGATGGTGATGATGATGATCATGTTGATGATGATGATGATGATGATGATGACGATGACGACGATGGTGATAATGTTGATGATGATGATGTTCATGATGTTGATGTTGTTGTTGATGATGATGATGAAGATGAAGATGATGATGATGATGATGATGAAGATGAACATGATGAAGATGATCATGATGATCATGGCGATGTTGATGATGATGATGATGGTGATGATGAGGAAGGTGATGATGATGATGAGGAGGAGGAGGAGGAGGAGGATGATGATGATGACGACGATGGTGATGATGATGTTCATGATGTTGATGGTGACGATGATGATCATGTTGATGATGATGATGATGATGATGAAGGTGGTGATGATGATGATGATCATGTTGATGATGATGGTGATGATGATGATGATGATGAGGAAGGTGATGATGATGATGATGAAGATGATGATGATGATGACGATGGTGATGATGATGTTGATGATGATGACGACAATGGTGACAATGATGTTCATGATGTTGATGGTGATGATGATGATCATGTTGATGATGATGATGATGATGATGAAGGTGATGATGATGATGACAATGGTGATGATGATGATGATGTTCATGATGTTGATGTTGATGATGATGATGATGATGATGAAGATGATGATGATGATGAAGATGAAGATGATGATGATGATGATGATTACGATGATGGTGATGATGGTGATGATGATGATGATGATGATGATGATGAAGGTGATGATGATGATGACAACGATGACGACGATGGTGATAATGTTGATGATGACGATAAAGATGAAGATGATGAAGATGAAC
>LPNX010335286.1:143966-176466 GCA_001517045.1 Pseudotsuga menziesii | reverse complement strand
TTCTAAATATGTAAATTTGAACAAGAATACATAATTTTTTCTATTTTTTTCTTATTTATCTTTTATCATCACTCCTTAACTCAAAAAACACACTGTTAGTGTTTCGTCCATATCTCTTTCGTTTCTCAACCATTTAAAAAAAAAATTGTATGGTGCACTAAATAACACCAACCTCTACATGCTATAAAAAACCCATTTCCAAATAATTGCATTAAGACATTCAAACGCTGCACCCACAATTGACGTATCGTTTTCAAGGTTTGATCTCTTAGATAATTAAAAAAAAATTAAAAAATATTATTTTTATTATTGGAAAAATAGTCGTGCACTAGTCCTATATGTTCTCTATATGTATACCGGTTTTCATAAGTTTATTCCATCATTTAGACACTCAAACGCTGCACCCACAAAAACATATACCTTATAATTTGTCCCAAAGATAAAAAGTGTCCGTTAAAAAATATCTAACTTTAGATAGTTAACAGCATTTTCAATAGAAAAAAATATATATTTGGAAAGGTCATTCAATTTCCTACATTTCTTGTTTTTTACTGATCGCAAGATTCATTGTGTAAGTGTCTCAAAATATCCATACAAGTTGATGAATGTCTGTTTTTTCAGTTTTGTATTGCATCTAACGCGCCAAAAGAGACCCTCAACTTCTTGCACACACCCCCACAAATAAAATGGGGGCAATAGGACCTAGTCTTTAGATGTCAATTTTCAAGAACAATAAGTTTAATATATTTGAATACATCATTTGTAAGAGAAGCAATTTTGCTTATTTAAGGTGTATCTAATCATTGTTTTGACTTTGTTTTCGTTGAATGTTTCTTATTTGTGTAGGTATCTTTTAATTGTGATATAGTAATAACTAATAAGCCCTCAATGACGTGCATTGAATGATAAACAATGTGGTATTGACTCTCTTGATGGAGTGAATTTTTAATCCAAAGTCTATGTTTTAGAAGTATCACTATAGTGCCATTTCCAACTAGATAACTAACAACTTGACACAGAAACAGCCGGTGTGAATCCATTCAAGGATGAAACTTGGATACATCATGACATGAGACATTGGAGCCGATCTTTCCTCAATATTGTCATTTATTTGTCCATGATACAACTTATTGTGTTCTCCACGGGTTCCACATTGAGTCCTGCTCCATGAAAGTATAAAACTTACAACTTGCCTTCCAATTATGCCAATGACAAAAGTAAGAAGAGGAAAGGAAAAACTGTTAGAGATACATTTAAGAGTTTATGAAAAGCCAAAGGAAAAAAAACATGTGTAGAAACTAATACTGACTAATAGAATCCGCATGAACAAATAAATAAATCCAGCACTCCATATATAAGTATAAAAATAAGCCTAGTTCAAAATTTAACAAAGATAATGTAATGCAGATAAATGCCTCGCTTCTTAAATGTGTTCAAATAGAATAGGCATGAAAGTACATTACTCAATTATCTGCCATATATATTCCAGTTTCAACTTTATGCTTATAGGAGCATCAGTTTGATCCCAATGGACTTATATTAAGCCTTGGGGATACACCTACAGTAGTATAACTTGTAAAAAAAGAAACTAACACTTGTTCTACCTCCAAAGAATTAGACATGTACTTTCACCGATGAGCTTGATAATTTGCTCAATGAGCACTCCACTCCCCCTTACGGCTTCATTTTTACATTCTTTTTCCAGGTGCCAACCATTTTTAAGGGTTTTTCGAGTGAAGTTTAACTGTTTACGAGCTTGGAAAGTGCCAAATGAAGAAACACCATACGTGAAGGCACAAAGAAAGCCACAGGTACTAAACCTTTGCTATTCAAGATGTTTACAAAATCATTGCTATGAAACTCTTCCAAGGCCAAGAATGGTTGCACCACTATGTTTGATTGGGTGGAGTGACAGGAAAGATGGAACTCAAAAGAACAATTACAAACGAACATAGATGGATGAATGTTAGGCTTGATCTGTATATATCTATGTAGCCTCTACTCTTGCAGAGCATATAATATGAAAAAAGGATTTAAGGCCTTAAATGAGATCAGGCGAAGTTTAGGTCAAAATATCTCAGTCATATTGGATAGAAGAGTAAACGAATGATCTATACTGATGATCTAGTAAATCAACCCCAAACCAATTGAAAAATTAAGGTTATTTCTCTACCTTTAACCCCCTTAATCATTGTCTATGAGTTGGCCCATCCCAATAGAAATAATTAGGGTATTTTCTCAACCGGAATAAAAGGAAAGTAGATCTCCACCCACTATATATAAATTGAAATGTGAAGGTGACTCCACTAAAGGAAGAATAAAGTTAAGTACTGGGTCAACCTGGCAATAAAGGTCTATATTTTGTAATGCCGGGTATTGTTTTTTCCCACTGAAAGAAAGATGAAGCTGACCTAACCCGCAGATCTGGGATCGGTATTTAATTTGAGAATAAGCCAACCCAAACCCACACGGGAAAGAGATTGTCAACAGGTGCGTCTCACTTATTGTTATCTAGTGCCGTCTCCAACTAGATAACTAACAACTTGACACAGAAACAGTCGGTGTGAATCCATCCAAGGATGAAACTTGGAGACATCATGACAGGAGACATTGGAGCCAATCTTTCCTCAATATTGTCATTTATTCGTCCATGATACAACTTATTTTGTTTGCACACTTTGGTGGCCATTTAGCAGTTACTGTTCATGGGATTCCATAGAGGCATCAGAAATCCAATAATTGTTTTGATGCTATGAAGTTCTTGATGTATTGTTCTATAGTAACAAATATTGTAAACTACCATTTGGTATTGTCATGCACAGAGTAAAGTTGTATTCTCTGGCCCCATCAGCATCAATCCATCCCGTATGAATCCAATCCATTCCAATCCATTCCATTTTGTTTCTCAGAGAAGAGCTAAAGGAAATAATGTCAAATCCTGTCCCCATAAACAAAAAGAAAGGCATCATCCGTGTTTTCACTAATTTATGTGATATCAATCAGGTTTTTCTAAAAGACAATGAACCTACGCCCTTCAACTATCAAATAATCGATGCCTGCTTAGGTAATAAGGTACTTTACTTAATGGATGAGTTGCCCATTAATCTTAATTAAAGGGCAGGGTATAATAATCTATTTATTCATCCACAGATGTTGTAAACTACCATTTGGTATTGCCATATTATTACATTGTTTAGGTATTTTGTGTACTAGCTCCTTATAATCTTTATGAGGTCAAAGCATGCAAATTACATGGCCAGTCTTCCATCTGTTTGCCAGTCTTACAACTGTTTGCAGGAAAGGACTGAAGCACATATTTATTCCTCTTTCATCTTCAGACATAAAGATTGTAACAAGTTAACAACTATCAAAAGTGGTTAAGTTGGTTAACTAGAGAGAGATTTGTTCTTTAGGCTGGGTTAGCCAGGAAATGGTGTTTTTACAATTGGTTTGCAGGGTTACATTAGTTGTAATTTTGAGTTTGTGAGTTTTCCTGTATTTCTCTCTTTATAAACCAATGATCTATCTATTCTTTATTGTGCTTCAGTTTCTAAAGTTTTGAGTTTTATTATGTAAAGTTTTGAGATTCTGCATTGTCATTATAGAATAAAAAAATGTTTTTAATATAGAAAATATGAAGCTATTTATATACAAATATTAACATCATTGATGGTCCAATTTTAACTTTTAAATTATTATTATTTAATTTCATATCAAGTGCAAAAAACAATTTCTTCAACAATTATTGCAAAAAAATCTCTTCATAACAAAGCTAATAACAATGTCGGTGACATTGCACATTGCCACCAGGTGGCTCTTGTTATTATAGAAATATGGATAATAGTATGTATAGTACATCAAGATTGAAAGATACATACTAATTAGGGAAATTCTTGACTAAGGCACTAGATCCAATAGGGCACTAGACCCAATAGAAAGGTTAACCACGTGGGATTGGCTTGAAATACTGGACTCAGTGTTGGAATTTCACTAGAATATTACCTGTCAAACAACGTTTTTGGGTTTCACATCACCCTTCACTAAACGTTTTACTTAAATATATACCTGTCAGTAATAACATTTTGCTTAAATATGTACTTGTCAGTAATAACGTTTTACTTAAATATGTCCCTGTCAGTAATAACATTTTAGTGCATTGGTAGGTATAGATAAGTTACGATAATAACATCATCATCATAAAATTCATTCGAGGGATCAAGGTTAAAGAGGACCTTCAATATCACCCACGACTTTCTTTGAAAGTTCATTCACCAAAACACTAAGCTCCTGAAATACATGCTTGATAAAAAAAGAGATGAACTTGTCCATAAATTGCATTGTCCTGCAGAACCAATGATCTAATAAGGATACCTGTAGTGTAGAAATACCATTGGCCTTGTCCACTATCACTTTTGAATCCCAAAACACATGGATTTCCAGAATGTTTATGAGAATAGAAAATTTTTGAAGGCCCTATAGAGCTATTAGTTTGGCTCAACTATTGCTCCCATACCCATAACTCATCTTCAATAGAAAATAATGGTATGGATCCATCTTGATGACCATGCCCTGACCACAAAGAATATCTTTTGATGCATCATCCAAATACCCATAAGGAAACCTAGAAGTGCACTTGGGATCATGAATCAATCTTGAACTTTTGTTTGTAGGAGCTCTGTAAAATTCGTTAAAATAACTCAATACTTCAATACTAACTCTAATTTGGGATTGTATGCTATCTCCAAAAATCAAAATGTTGCAGGCTCTCCAAATACCCCACATAACAAACAAGGGAAACAATTTAAGACGTGGAAAGGATTTAAACCATTGTAGCAACAAAACCTCCAGCGATAGAAAATGCTTACACCGTGTTCTTGCATTGATCATGCAGAATGACTTTGTTATTGGGTCCCCCTAGGTCTGGAAAGACAACATTACTACTGGCTTTGGCTGGGAAATTGGACTCTGGCTTGAAGGTTAAAACCTTTTGCTATCCTTACTTAGCATTGCGGTATCCTTTACAATGTTTCATCAAGAAAACAGGTATTTACTTATTCATTCATTGATGATCAGGTGAAGGGAGAGATTACTTACAACAGGCATAGACTGGACGAATTTGTTCCTCAGAAAACATCTACTTACATAAGCCAACGTGACTTACATGTTGGAGAAATGACAGTTAGAGAAACACTTGATTTCTCTGCCAGATGTCAAGGTGTTGGAGATAGATTCGGTGGGCAATCTAACCGAGTTTCAATCTATCATATTTAAATTTCACCTAGTTAATCAGTGTCTTGAATTACACTCTGAAAATGTCTTTAAATTTTATATTGACTGGCATTTCGTTGGCATATTCTTGATTAAGAGCTGTTTACCGAGCTCGCTAGGAGGGAGAAGCAAGCTGGGATTTTTCCAGAGCCAGACGTTGATCTATTCATGAAAGTAAGCTCGGATGTTTATGGGCCACCTGTTTGCTTAGAGAAAATCTTGATAGATTCTAATGTGTTACTCAGCTTGGGCACCAAGGCTTTTAAAATTTTGATGTCTATTTGGTTGTTTAATTTTATGGTTGCTTGCTTTCTGCAGGCAGCAGCAATGGAAGGTATGAAAAGTAACCTTCAGACTAACTACATAATGAAGGTAAATGCAATTGGAGGCCAATCTAATTATAATTCAAAGTTTTAAATAAATACATATAGGTATCAGATGAGATGCCGGAATTCAGTGCGGTAGAATCCGTGTGTCTAAACAGATCCTGGGCTCAGATGTTTGTGGAGATACAATAGTTGGCAATGAGATGCAAAGAGGAATCTCCGGTGGGCAAAAGAAGCGTGTTACAACTGGTATGCCTTATAATCATGTCGAAAATTCATTGATACAAACTAGAACTATGTCTTCAAAATGGATGACATTTCAATGACAAAAATTCTGCATAGCGTGACAACAATTCATAAATTTTGCATTTTTTCAGGGAAAATGACTGTTGGACCTACAAAAACTCTCTTTATGGATGAGATATCAACAGGGCTGGACAGTTCTACCACCTATCAGATAGTGAAATGCCTTCGGCGGTTCACCCATTACATGGATACAACAATTCTCATGTCTCTGTTGCAGCCAGCACCAGAAGTATTTGACCTCTTTGATGAGATAATATTGTTATCAGAGGTTCAGATTGTCTACCATGGGCCTAGGGAGAATGTCCTGGAGTTTTTTGAAAGCTGTGGATTCAAATGCCCTGCAAGAAAGGGCACTGCAGATTTTTTACAAGAGGTACTTAAACTGTAGAAACTTCAAAATAATCCGTGATAACACAGCTTTCCAATTTGAATAGAAAAATACTATTTCCTCACCAATATCTATGGTTGCAGGTTACATCAAAGAAGGATCAAGAACAATACTGGGAAGACAAGAAGCCGCCTTATCGCTACATACCTGTCATGGAATTTGTATTTAGATTCAAGGAGTTTCATGCAGGTTTGGATCTGGAAAATGAGCTATCAATCCCTTATGAGGAGGAGAGAAGTCACAGAGCAGCTTTGGTGTTCGATAGGAACACTGTTCCCTCAATGGAGATCTTCAAGGCATGTTTCGCTAAAGAATGGCTTCTAATCAAGCGAAATTCCTTTGTTTACATCTTTAAGATAGCACAAGTGAGATGTTTCACAGCCTAGAATTTGGTCTGATTTGAGATAAATCATAATTTATTTCAATTTTTTTAATCTTACATGAGAATCATCACTACAAGGATCAAAGATATTTAACTAGAACTATCTCACTTTGCAGATTGTAGTTGGAGCCTTTATTGCATCGACTGTAATCATCAGGACTGAAATGCATCATAAAACCCTAAATGATGCAAATGCATACCTTGGAGCACTTTACTACAGTCTCCTCACAAACAATGTTCAATGGATTTGCAGAGTTGGCCATGACAATAGTCAGGCTTCCTGTGTTCTTCAAGCAACGGGATTTACGCTTCTATCCTGCATGGGCTTTCACTATTCCTACTGTTTTACTGGGAATTCCATTGTCATTGTTGGAGTCTGGGGTTTGGGTAGTAATAACTTACTACACCATTGGGTTCGCCCCTGAAGCTAGCAGGTAGTATTAATGAATAAGTCGTTTATCTGGGTTGTTTCCATTCTGAGTATGAAAGCTTAATCTCTTCATTGCATTTGTTCCTTCTAGATAACATCAATTTATCTACCATGCAGGTTCTTTCGACAATTTCTTATTATCTTCCTAGTTCATCAGATGGCATCGTCCTTGCTTCGTCTTATGGCAGGAGTTTTTAGGACAATGATCTTAGCTAATGCTGGTGGCTTTTTAGCTCTTCTCCTTATAGTCATTCTTGGAGGATTCATTTTACCAAGAGGTTGGCACTTTTATTTCCTTCTAACTCACAAACATATAATATTTCTAGGAAATCAGCGAAACATTGATGTAAGATTAGAATTTAGAAAATCTTGTTAGACAAGAAGAGGAATCAAGAAGAAATTTACTTGTCTTTCTAATCATATGATAGGCTTTTGGTTTCCTAACAGCGAAGTATTAGTTTACAGTGACATTAACAATAGATTCCCGATGCAAACAACATCCCAAAATGGTGGATATGGGGCTACTGGTGTTCCCCTTTGATGTACGCAGAGAATGTGATTTCCGTGATCCCAGATGGATGATAGTAAGGTTTCAAACTTTTAATGTATTAAGAATGACACAAAAGATTGTAGAACAGATGCAAATAATCTAACATGAGCTTCCTTGAGGAAATCTTTGAACTATGGAGGATTTTTCAATTCTATTCATTTAATTGACTACTGCCATGGAACCGTGTTGGCCTTCAGGGTGCAGATAGTGCCACAAACTTGGGTGTTTTTGCGCTGGAGAGTCGTGGCATCTTTGCACAAGACTATTGGTATTGGCTAGGAGCGGGCGCCTTGTTGGGATTTTCAGTACTCTTCAATGTTCTTTTTACCTTGGCTCTTCAATATCTAAATTGTGAGTTACTTCACTGCTAATTTGCTATTCTCGTAACACAGTGAATGCACTGTTTCCGTCATTCAAGTTAGTTCCATTATCGATCTCAGTACGGGACTGAAGAACAACGATGATGAGTTTCTTGGATATCCAGTGATTGGGTATCAAAATAACATGCAGGCTGCTAGATCCTGTCTCAGTAGCCCTGAGGACGGATTGCAAGACAGCGTGCCCATGGGATCCTAGAATTAAAGGCTTATTCTTCTTTCAGAATGGAATCAGTATCAGTGTGTCCAAAATTGGGCAATTTCTTTCAAACGTAAGGAAGATTAGGGACATGATTCCAAGCAAAAACCCATCATCATTTTTGGGTTGCTGAATTCAGCCCAAGAGTAGGAAACATCAAGGTAATTTCCAGAAAGATTTCAATATCCTGAGTTTCTGGTTTTTCAGCTAAGGTACCAGAAACGAAAATAGAAATGGGACCAACACAATAAATGGGCCTAGAGGTTCTGGGAGATCAAAACCATCAAAACACTCCCCTCTATTATGCATATAAATTCTAATAGCAATGCACTGATGCAGAATCAAGATGGGAATGAATAAACTTATGGATACAAAATATGGCCCACCCTACAGTGTCAAGATGGAAATAGAATGTACCTGAAATTGAATCTCCCCAATTAAACAATTATTGAGAGAAAGCAGTGATCTCAGGCTTCAGCCGTGTTCTCTAATCCCATGAAGCTCATTTGTCTTTGTTCCAGTCCAGCAAGCCTATATTCATGAATCATGCTTCTATTTCAGGGTTCTAGATACTCTGCAGGTGATAGAGACCCAGAGCGGAGAGAACCCAGGCGGCAGGAAGTGTAACTTGTCTGCCCCACGGCCCCCACCGAACCTGGCCTGCCGGCGAACCCACTTCTCCAATCTCTGTGGCATAACCTGAGTAGGAAGAAGATCGAGCTTCGTTCTCCACTGGCAACAAGCACTAAACGAGGAACATTCCCACTGGCGATAAAGAGAATCGAACCCTTGCGGCCTGCCTCATATTGCTGCAACTTGTGGCCTGCCTCTCGTTCCTTGCTCTGCCCAGTGCCCAATGCCCAGTGCAGATTCCAATTTCCCACTACCAGTGCCCACTGGCCCAGTGCTGAATCCGATTTCCGAATGGAGTCTGGACTCTTGAGTCTAGAGTCTGGACAATGCAACATTGGAACAGGATCCTCATTCCTGAATCCTCAATATTACACAAACAGCGGCATTCAATGCCATTCAATGGCATTATGGCACACTACCTACCAATCCGCGGCTTCCAGTTCCAAGTTCCGCCCAGTGCCATTAACCGATGGTCCGAAACCGTTCGATGCCCATAAAAACTGATTATTCACGAATCACGTGGATGGTGCACCCGTGTCACCATTCCAGGCTCCAGCCATGCCACGGTGCCACCTGTTTAAGGGCTTAATGACGTTTTGGTGGAAAATTAAACCGTTAACAGTCTGTTAGGATCGTAATGACGTTTTGGTTTAAACTTAAACCGTCAAATTACCGGTTTATAAAATATTCCGTCCGTTCAATAAAACGGTCTTGAAATATTTTAACCCATATTTGACGGAATTCCAACTCTGACTGGACTGCTAGTATCTTATTTAATACCCCACTTAGTAATTGGAGTGCCTATATATTAGCAAATAAAAAGTATATTAGTACAAAAATATATAATCATTCGAGCATGGGAAGAGCAAATAAAGCACCTATACCTAATGTAGGGGGGGGCTATAGGTAGCATATACAATTAGCAAATATGGTGGGGGTGGAGGGCTATAGGTAGCATATACAATTAGCAAATATGGTGGGGGTGGAGGTGGCTAATCTCTTCGCCGAGTAATTCAGTATATAGATTCTGTTATTTTTTCCTCTTTCTCTGTGTCCATCTAATTACAAGTATAGGATTTATTTGCATCAAGGCCATCTTTCCAAAATGACAACTATGTAAGAGGGCTTTCTTTTTTTTTCCAAGCCACAAATTGTTTCAATATATTGAACATTAAATATACTAGAAAATAACCAAAAAAAAGAAGTTAGAGATATCTTGTTTATTTAAGGTGCTTTCTCTAAAGTATATAATGTGTATATGAACTAATATAAAAATAAGACAAGAGAAAATAAATAAAACCATATAAAAAACTTCTGTGATATCAAATATAAAGAGTTTTAAATACAGTAACAATTATTAACAGAACATTATACAACTAACTACCTTAAATATAAGTTTCAAAACTCTAACTAATTGTCTTCCCACTATTAATAAAAGTCGATTATTTAAAAACCTTTATTCAATTAAAATTCTTTACATTAAATCACCACCCACTAAATGTCTATGATCTTATACATTGATAAGTAAATAACTAACTAAATGTCTATGATCTTATACATTGATAAGCAGATAGGTAAAGTAAAATCCCTAAACATAAGCTAATAATTAGATAACATTAATTTTTATATAATCATAAACAGCCGAGAAAGACGTATTTTTGTTTCATCATTGTTCCACGTGAGTCTTTCCCACCAATCTAACTCTCCATTAATTTGCTTTAAGCTGGGCAGTGTCTCCATTGCCGCTGGTAATTTCTTCAACAAAGGGCAATCAATGAATTCCACGATTTGGAGTTTAGATCTTGTGTCTTTATTCCACTCCGAAGTTCCTGCAATACTCTCTAACTTGTTCAGTTCATCCAATGCTAACAACTCTAGCATTGGAAAACTGCCGCTCCCAATGTCCAACTCCACGAACTCATTGCACATAGTCATGTGCAATTCTTTTAATTGAGGTAGCTTCATTCCCTCTGGAAATCTTTGCAATAATGGGCAATTGATTATCACTAATAATTGAAGTTTGGACATCGTTCCTTCAATCCACACATCATCAGATGGCCCTGCAATTCTCTGTAATTTAAGTAAGTGTTTTAGAACTAATTTTTCTAAAATTGGAAAAGAGTCACCTGCATTTTCGCTCCTAATCTGATCCAAGGCAGGAGGCGCTTCCGACTGAGAAGTGTCACCTGCACCTTCGCTCCTAATCTGGTCCGAGGCAGGAGGCGCGTCCGGCTGAGAAGAGTTACCTGCACCTTCGGTTCTAATCTGGCCCAAGGCAGGAAGCTCCTTCAAATGGTAACATGAGCGCAAAAGTAAGAGTTTCATCTTTTTTAACTTACAAATACTGTTGGGTAGAGTTTTCCCCTTGTAGTTAATAACATGAAAATTCTGCAACTCCTTCAGATTCTCCTCCAGAATAACATGCTCAGGCCACCCCGAATTATCTCTTTCTGCATTTTCATCGTCTTCATATTCTAATGTTAAGTTCCTCATCTTCGACCAGGGCTTTATCTTCGACCAGGGCTCCATATGATCTGCATTATCTGATTGTGCATTTCTTGATTTTACAACTGTTGTCAACTCCACAAGATTGGAGAGATTTAAGAGATCCGTCACGCTCATAGCACAAGTAGATTCCATTAATGGCAAGATGAGAGTGTTCAGTGAAGTGAGTTGAGAAATATTTTTTGTAATATTTTCTGGCAAGGTGAGACTAAAGCATGCATCTAATTTGATATGCTTTAGACTCTTAAGCTCCACTATCTCTTTCGGCAGTGTTTGCAGCTCTGAACAAAAATTAAGATTCAGAACCTGTAGACCAGATAGATTACCAAGGTTGCCAGGCAATGTTCTTATGGAAGTGCGCGACAAATCCAAACCTTTAAGAGAAGTGACACTACAAACGCTGTCAGGAAAATCAACAAGCTTGGAGCAGCTAGACAGGTTAAGAAACTGAAGCTGTTTAAGTTGCTCCAATTTAGGCAATGTTCTTATTGAAGTAGACGACAAATCCAAAACCTTAAGAGACTGGACATTTAGAAAAATCCCTTGTGGAACCTCTTCCAAAGGAATATTAGAGGCTAATACCAAACTCTCAAGTCCTTTACAGTTCAAATCATTTGGAAGATTCCTAATAGCATTATGGGCAACCGATATTCGACTGATATCCCTGGTAACTTTATCAGTCGGAAAGCTTTGCAACCGTTGGCCTGTTTCAAATAAGCATTTCCCCTCCCTTTGGCCTATGTCAATTGCCATGTCACGAAAAACTTGATGAATCTTTACATACTCCACACTATGATAGTCGTCATCAACAATAGGGTTCACATGCTCCACCAAGCACCTACTTACCAGTTCATTTATCAATTGCCGCCCAGCATCCATCAAGTCAGGTGTCTTTGCCTGGTTGAGCAACCCTTCCGCGTCCCACATGCTCACCAAAGTGTCCACAGCAATTTCTTTATCTTCAAGAAATGCTGCACAAGTAAGAAAACAACTCTTTACGGGATCAGACATTTCATCATAAGTCCATCTTAACAATTGATAAAGCTCTGCGTCTATGGTCAGCCTCTGCCTCTGATTTGTTGAGAAGGAAGGATCTGCAATTTTCAAATCAAAAGCATTAGTACTCCACTCCTTCTGGGCAGAATATTTTAATCTGATGGCTGCAGCAACTGCATTTATGGCCAACGGCAATTCTTTGCAGTTCTTGGCAATTTCTTTGGCTCTATCCTCTCCAATATTCTCGGGAACAACTCCATTTTTAAAAGCTCCTCTTCTAAATAAGTCCCAGCCATCCTCTGCAGACAAGGTTTTTATTTCCAGGAGGTAATTCTTTTTTGCCCCCATTTTTTCAATCACATTGCTGCTGCTACTGGAAATTAGGAGTTTACTACCATTATCGTCTCCAATTTTGACGCCCGCTTCATTAAGATCTATTTCCTGCCGCATGTTGTCCAATATAAGAAGATATTTCTTTCTTTCTAGAGATGCATTCAGTTTCATCTTTTTCGCCTCGGCATTATTAGCAGCTTCCTCCATACTTAAATTCAGAGCCTCGGCAATAGAAGCCTGCAGCTGTTGAATCTCAAAGTTCCGAGACATTGTAAACCAAATGACGACATCAAAGAAACGACTGACCTCTTTCTTGTAGCTATTGTAGATGATTTTGAGCAAGGACGTCTTGCCCACACCCGCTGTACCATATATGCCGATTACACGAGCTTCGCGACTAGTTTCGCCCAGCCATTTCTGCAGCTTCTCCCGGTTAATTTGAATGCCCGAACCTACGAAGCCGGAGTCAGGCACAGGTTGAAGAAGGCGCGCTGTCGAGGACACAATCTGCTCAGTATTGGAGGATATCGAAAAAACCGTTTGAAGCTCTTGCAAGAGGGCATCAGATCTTGCTTTCCAAACTCTAATTTTCGAGGAGACGCCACCCTCGCGGCGGCAAGGAAGACACCCCGCTCGATCTTGCTCTCGCTTGGCTTCATCGATCAGGTTTGTGGCCTCTCGAAGGGAAGCACTGATCCTTTCCACACATCTTTCCACCGGCTGGGGAAGCCTCTTTTGCCGAGCTTGGAACTGGTTGCTAATATGGATTAATAAGCCCTTCACTCTGCAAAAGTCATAGTCAGTTTTGAGAACTGGGAGGTCTTTCTCCAACTTTTTAACATAATCCCTGTTCCGTTCCCATTCTGGATCTTGTGGAGTAACTTTGAACAGCAAGCCAACAATGTTCTCTGTGACTTCCTTGCCAATATCTACTGCCATTATGAACTGAAAACAGCTAGAGAGACAGTGTGAAGGATTTAACTGAACACTGAAACGAAGTAAATGGCTGGAAAATATGGGAAGCGTGAGAAATACAGAGCACTGAGACTGAGCGAATGAATGTATATATAACGACTGAGAAGCCCGGAATTGATTTGAAGCAGAGCATCCTATCCTACTGTAACTTCATCCTAAAAGTAAAAGTAAAAGAAAAAATTAAAACAAAAGTGGGAGCAAACAGAAGCGAAGAATGAATATCAACAGCCTAGATCAGTAACTTCATCTTAAAAGTAAAAGACAAAGGGAATAAAACAAAAAGGGAAGAATAATATCAACAGCCTGGATTCCTAACTTCATCTTAAAAGTAAAAGAAAAAGAAAAAGAAGAACGGAATAAAAGAAAAGAGGGAGTAAACAGAAGGGAAGAAAGAATATCAACATCCTAGCTCAGGCAGTTGGGCCATGTGGCCAAGCAAAAGGTTAGCCTAAGTGGCCAAGCAAGACGTTAGGTTTCAATTCTTGGGTCCGTTGGGGCTAGATTGTCCACTAGGTTATGTGGCTTCCCAGCTTCTCTCAGGTGAAAAAAAAACAAGTATTATTAATTTTAAGTGGGCTTTCAAGCTTCTCTAAACTGAAAAAAGAAAATGAGTATCAATAATTTTGCAGTTTTACTTTTAATTCTTTTAAAAATAAAAGAATAAAATAAATAAAAGAAAAATATAACTTAATTCTTAAAAAGAATAAAATAAACAAAAGAAAAAGATAAGGTGTTGAATGGAAGAAAACAAAAAAATATCAATTATTTTGCCACTTCATCTTTAACCAAACAAATAATTATTGGATATGAACTATTTTTTTCCCCACAATTCCTTTTCCCTACCACCACTAGTGATGTCAATATAGTTCGTAGAGTTTTATTTTTGTCACTTTGATTAAAAGAATTAATAGTTCCTATCAAAGTAATCTCGATTTCCCATAATTAAAAAATTTAAATTAAGTATCAATTATTTTGTCACTTTAACCCAAATGAATGACTCTTTGCAAGCATTTCCCAATTATTTGATATACGGCTTCAATAATTTATTTGGGAAATCACGGCTTACTAGTTCTCATCGTGCAAGGTGGGGTCATCGCTTTACAAGACGCTGAGAAAGTAAAGCACACGAGAGATGGTCTCGACTCCTGCTCGGGGTTGGATCGTCAGTTCGCAAGAAGTTGAAACTAGAGTAAGTTGGAGATGGTCTAGTTTAGGGTTGGAATTTGATAAAGAAAATAGGTTATGGTTTTGTATATGTAAGCATTTTTGTATATGTGCATAAATGAATGAGCCTTCCACAAATGTGTATGCATATATGGAAGCACTTCCATAAATACACACACATATACGAAAGAACTTTCGTATATGCACACACATATATAGAAGTGCTTTTGTATACGCACGCATATACGAAAGCGTTTATGTATATGTGTGTGCATTATTATACATAAGTGCTTCCGTATATGCATGCACATATACAGAAGCGCTTCCATATATGGAAGCGCATATACGGAAGCGCTTCCATATATGCATGCGCATTTACGAAAACACAAATACAAAAGTGCTTCTGTATATGCACATATATGAAAGAGCGTTTCATATATGCATGTGCTTCCGTACATGTGTGCACATATACGGAATGCACTTCCATATTTGTGTGCACATATACTTAAACAATTTTTGTATATATGTGCGCATTATGGAAGCGCTTTCGTATATGCACATGCATACACAAAAGCACTTTTTGTATCTATGCATATATGGAAGAACTTTATGTATATACGCATATATGCGTGCGCATATGGAAGGGATTTTCGTATATGTGCATATACGAAATCTTTTCGGTAAATGCAATCGCATATATGAAAGCACTTTCGTATATGTGCTTCAGCATGTGTGTGTGCATATACAAAAGCACTTTTTGTATAATTGCATATACAGAAAACGCTTATGTAGATGTGCATGCATAAAGTGCTTTTTGTATATGCATATATGCGGAAAGCTCTTTATTCTCACGCATTTACATAAGTGCTTTCCATATATGTACTTTTATATATGCGCATATACATAAAGCACTTCCGTATATGCATGCGCTTATGTGCTTTCGTGCATGCGTGTGCATAGGCATTTCCATATATGTGGATATACAGAAGCGCATTCTATATATATGTGTTCTTTCGTATATGCACATCCATATATGGAAGCACATGTGCATCTTTAGTGACTAAGCTCCAATTTGAGATCACTAGATTTCACTAATGGAAGTATGCTTGTTTGGATTTTAAATATGGCAAGTTCAAACAAACAAATGATTTTTTTGGCTTGTAGTAGAAGCATCCAAGGAACTCCTTTGCTCTTTAAAAGCATGCATATAAAGTCAAACATTTTTTGAAGGAAGCACTTTTTGTATATGCGCATATGCAGAAGAGCCTTTCGTATATGCGTGCACATATACGAAAGAGCATTAGTAGCAACTTCCTCTAGACTAAGATTCAGCATCTCAGTAATAGAAGCCTCATGTTGTTCAATCTCAAATTTCTGAGACATTGTAAACCAAATGACGACATCAAAGAAATGATCGACCTCTTTGTTGTAGCTGTTGTAGATTACTTTGAGCAAGGACATCTTGCCCACACCCGTTGTACCATATACATCGATTACACGAGCTTCGGTGCCAATTTCGCCCATTCAAATCTGTTGCTTCTCTCGATTAAATTGAATGCCCAAACCTGTGAAGCTAGAGTCAGGAACATGTTGAAGAAGGCACGTTGTCGAGGACACAATCTGCTCACTATTGGAGGATATCAAAAAAACCGTTTGAATCTCTTGCAAGAGGTTATCAGATAATGCTTTCCAAACTATAATTTTTGAGGAGAAACCACCCTCGCAATGGCAAGGAAGACACCCCCCTCGATCTTGCTGTCACTTGGCGTCATCGATCATATTTATGGCCTCTCGAAGGGAAGAACTAATACTTTTCAAACATCTTTCCACGGGCTGGGGAAGACTCTTTTACCGAGCTTGGAACTGGTTGATAATATGTATCAACCAACCCTTCACTCTGCTAAAGTCAGTATTGAGAATTGGGAGGTCATTTTCCCACTGTTTAACACAATCTGTGTTCCATTTCCAATTTCAATCATTTGGATCTTATGGAGTAACTTTGATCAGTAAGGCAACAATGTTGCTTGTGGCTTCAGTTGCCACTCTTATCCCAATATCTACTGCCATTATGAATTAATAGCAGAGAGAGAGAGTGTGTGTGTATAGGATTTACCTAACCACTAAAACGAAGTAAATGACTGGAAAATATGGAAATCATGAGAGAAGAAAGGCAGTGAGAATGAGCACAAAAGTAAATGAATGCATATATAACAACTGAGAAGCCATGCATTTGTTTGAATCATATCATCATATCCTACCATAACTTCATCCTAAAAGAAAAAGATTGGAATAAAACAAAATAGGGAATAAACAAAGAAGAGAAGATTGAGTTTAATTTTTTTTGAGATTTAGCTTTACTTGGAATAAAATAACACATGTAATAAACAAAAGAAGAAAAGAGAAATACCAATTATTATGGAGCTTTGATTTTACGGTAGCTTCAATCTAAAAGAAAGAAATAAAAAGAAAAATATAAGAAGATGAGTGAACATAGAAGATGAAATTAATAAGTATCAATTATTTTGTCATTTTATTTTTAACCAAAAATTATTTGATATGAATGACATTTTTCCATCATCTCTATTTCTATGAGTTATATTTGGTTAGTTCTCCATCTTGATATGGGGATTACATGTTAAGATTAATTAATCTTTCTTTGTCTAATATAGTCTATTTGGTCATTTTGATAACTTAGGGGGGTATTATGGCATTGTAATAGAGTATGGGGGACATATCTAGGGGTTATCTGCCACTTACTGCATCTTCATGCATGAGTTTATGTGCCTCTGAGAACCAATCCCTACATTATAAGAAAACACTATGAGTGCCACCAACAGCCACATTCAGTTGGTTGTGGTAGGTGAGCAGTTATGTTGAGTTATCCTCCAGTTACTTTCAGTTAGATCACTATCAATTATCCTAGTGCCATTTTTACATGCATGCAAGGAAAGTGGCACCTTTTGTCCACCTACCTCATCAGTTAACTGATTGTAAACTGATTTAGACATCCGTAGTTATACTAGTGAGCTCTAGCTGTGATTTTTACACACCGAGTTACCTAAATAGTCAGTTAGAGTTGGTAGATTTGAATCATATCCATAATATTTGAATTCTATTTATTGTACCATCATTGTAATACTGATTAATGAATGAAGATTAATGTTGTGATTATCTAAGCAATTCTTGTCCAATTAATCTGAAATTTGTGTCATGAATTATTTGCTCAGTGTACATTGATATTAATTATTCTACTGCATAATGCCTTTCCAATAACTCTCATATTATCTTGTAGATCTATGGTTCTCAAATTTAACATGGTATCGGATCCTTGTTCAGGCTAAAACTCAAACCTCAGAATTTAGAAACCTCCATGCTTGCAACAGAAGCAGTTGAGTTTCCACATAATTCCTGGAATCATTGCATTGCTCCCTCTGGATTATGTCTAGAGAAGTCTATCCAAGTATGACAGGCTTTAAAAAAGTGCACATGTCAAGGTGGAAAGGTTTGAAATGACATATGATTGTGAATTGGATTGTTTTGCAGTGATTTTTTGCAGGTACCTATGTAGCTTTTAAAAGATTTGACTGATCAGCATACCGTGAAATGAAAAATTCTTCTGCTCTTACACCCAGAATCCTTACACCCTTCAATTACATTGATTGGAGGGAAGATATGCAGATGGACTTTCCCAACAATGGACTATATAGGATGACAATGGAAAGAGAAGTTGAGCCCCAATGGTATGATGAGAAATCCAAGTTTATGAACCAGCTAGATGAATCCTTCAACTTCATGTGCATCCACATCTCCAGTGAACATTTATTTCACCTTGAGGGACTTGGAACTCCAAAGGAAGCATGGGACAAGCTTGAATCTTTGTTTGGAAAACAAGATGAGCTTAGAGGCCATATTCTTGAGAATGAACTCATTGCACTCCAACCTAGCAATTTCGTGACTATTCAACCATTCTTTTCGAAATACAAAGCTCTTGTACTACAATGCAAATGATGTGGAATAGGAAGCAAGGATGAGCAGCTTGTGTTGTCAATTCTGAGCAAGCTTGGCTCAGAGTTATCAGTCTTTGTCTCTGCTTTCCATTCCGAAAGAGTTTCCATTCCAAATTGGAAAATGCCTTCTCTAGATGCTTTTGTAGAGTCTTTGATCCAAAAGAAAGACAAATTGATTCAAATGGAAGTGCTTCAAACCTCCAAGAATTATGCACTCTTAGCTGGAGACTCTAGCAATCCACAAGAAAGAGGGAAGCAAAAAGGGAAGGAGACCAGATATACTGATTCGAAGCCAAAGGAGAATAAAAAATATTTCGATCACTAGTACAAAATGAGAAATTAGCTACTAGGTGACTAAAAATTCTAGTCACCACAGGTTTTTCAAGTGATTTGCTACTAAATATGAGTAATTTTGATTGACCCAATTATAAATGGCTAAAATCAATGACTAATTTAGTCATCAGTTAACAAATATGACTATATAATAAGTGACAGAGTTAAAAATGACTAACATAAACGACTAATTTAGTCACAACATAAAAAATGACTAGTTAGACGAATATAAATTAGTCATTTATGTTTGTCATTTTTAATTGTGTCATGAAAAATTGCAAATTTGACAATGAAGTGTAAATTTTGTAAACTCTAACACCTTCTATTAGTAATATTGGTGCCATGTACCTCGATCTTCAAAGATCCACCAAACCAATTGCATGAATTTTCTCTTGACCATGTTTATCCATGTTGCACCATTAAAGCAAACCCGACTAAGTGAGTTCAAAAGAAAAATTAGGTTCCTACGTCAGTTACGAATTAGGTACTAGAACCAGTACCATATTGATACCTAGCTAGAAGAACCATATAAGCTGTAAATCCCCTGGAGAACCAGCCATTCGAATGCGCCACTTGCATGTAGACTTACCAAATGAATCCAATGCATGGCAAAAAAAACATGTCCACTTTGGATCTATGGGCTCAAGGTGTCGTTCGACCCTTGTTCCCCTATTTTTGCAAACGATAGGCCGATTCAGGATCTCGCAACGACCAATCGGAGCGCTTCAAAGGTATCGTTCTTGCCCCTCCGATCATGTCCATCACTCGAATCAATAACCAGTTGTTATAAATTTTTATAGGTCTCAATGCTGCCGTAGTTACTGCTTCCACTTTACATTCGCAATTATCACCATCTCCAGCCTATGTGCTCATAACCATATGCATTTTGAGCTTTCAGCCTAGGAAAAGCGTGAGCACTCTCTTGCAATGCCACTATTTGCGAAGGTCAATGGTTTTTGCACATCAACATTCCTCACACGCTCCAAAGGAAAACTGAAGCAAACATTAATAGAAAAAGTGATTAAACTTTGCAAGGAGGTTTACTTATTGCAGATGTCATTGTATAGCAGGGGTCGAATGATACCTTCAACCCACAGATCTGAAGTTGACGTGTTTTTTTTGCCATGCATTGGATGCATTTGGTAAGTCTACGTGGAGGAGGCACATTCAAATGGTCGGTTCTCAAGGGGATGTAGGGCCCTCATCTGTGGCTGTCACATGTTGTTGTCCCGAAGAGTATTGATCAGATTTTGGTACCGGTCGAAGTTAATGATTTGGTTGAGAAGTGGAGACTATGACCGGCTTCCGGGCCAAATCGTCGACTCAGTAGACTACTCCATTTATAAAACTAAACAACTTACATGATAATTATTAAAAAAATATAATATATAACCAATTAACATAATTTATATAATAAAATAATAAAAATAAAACAAAAATATATATAACAAAAGCAAAAAAAATCTATATAATTTATATAATAAAATAATAAAAACAAGAGCCACGAGGTGGCAATGACCCCAAGGTTTCTTATAGGTGTTGATATAGGATGAAATGATAAGAAGCTATTAGTAAAGAAAATAGTCTTTGTGATCAGGCTATTAACAAAGAAAAGATGCCTTATGAATAAGGCCACTAGCAATTGTCTCACAACATCATTGAAGCATACCCTTTTAAATGGATAATGCCTATTCTTTTGCATGGATGGTTTCCTTCTAGTTTTTTCTTTTTATAGATTTTGTGTTAGAGAAATACCTTTTAGTAAAGGTGGATATATTACTCAATGTAACACAAAAAAAACTATCAAATACTTTAAATTCACCTAAATGCTTTGGCTAATTCACCTAAATCCTTAAGCCAAAGAAGATAATTTAAATGTCTTGCAATCTCTAAGTTTAAGGACCTAACAATATATGATAAATGTTAAGCCAAAAAAGAAAATTTAAATAATTTGAATGCCATGCAATCTCTAAGTTTAAGGACTTAAAAATATATGATAAATATTAAGCCAAAGAAGATAATTTAAATTCTGTGCAATCTCTAAGTTTAAGGACTTAACATATAAATACCATGCAATCTCTATGTTTAAGGACTTAACGATATATGAAAAATGTTAACAAACTTTTCTGGTTGTTAGTTATGCATGAGTTATGTGTAGATGATCACGTCTCGAATACACACAAATCTTATGTCATGGATAAAGTGTGTGTAATCCATACATCATTGCTAACAATAAATTTTGTGACTTATTATGAATTTATTAAATTTAAAATATAAATATGTGAATGGATAAAGTGTGTCTAATTCATAGAAATATTGCTAACAATAAATTTTGTAATCTAATGAGTGAATTATTATGAATTTATTAAATTTAAAATATAAATATTTTAACTTTGAGATAAATGTAAATTTATTTAAAGTATAAACAATAAACTCTTTTTTGTCAATTTAAAAACCACATGTCATTCTAAATTAATAATAAAATGTCATTCTAACATAATAATAAAAAGAAAACAAAATTAAGCAAATCCACATGTCATTCTAAAATAATAATAAAAGAAAACCAAATTAAGACATTTCTTGGGTTGCATAGGTTTCCCATTTTCAAATCCACCTTATTAAAGTTAAAAGAATATATATGATGAGCTAGTTGGAATAAATTGACAACCATATTGATTTTAAATAATAAAAGAAACATTAGACAATACATTAACTTGTAAGGATTGTGAGAAAATTGTAAATTTTTTATAATATTAATAACTAATTTTTTTTCTTCATAAAATAACAGTTATTAGATATCAAAACCACCTTGATATCAAAACAAAGAATTTGTTTTCTATTACATATATGCACCCAAATTAATTTTGCTTCTTTCCACCAGCCAATATGGTAGATACCAACCAATATGGGAGATATTTGTAGACCCCTGCTGAAAGCTTGATTAAATAGAAACCTAGTCTGAAACTCCGAGACAAAAGGGAACCATCCAAGCACTGCTACAGGGATAAAAATAATCAGGCCCATTACATAATCATAACCATGTGCAAGAGCCCTTACCTAATCCCAAAAACCAATCTTAACCACCACTGGTCTGCATGTTTGTGCCATCTGCAATTTTCAAAAAATAGTAGTTGGAGATATAAATAATATGGCCCTTGTGAGGAATTCAAATCAGTATATTTATGAATTAGGTGATTCAAAACAACATACTTTACCATAATCCACCAGATTCTAAAGAGTCTTCACAGCAATGTCATAACTGTTTGAATAAACAATCGTAGATCCGGGAAGAGAAGCCTACAAGTTTGCAAGTGTCGGTTCCCACTTCTGATTGAATTAATATGATGCAGCATTTAGTCTCTCGTTACATGGCCTTCCAGCAAAAGCTAGGTATGTTCTCTTTGAAGGCGAACACCCCAATATAGACAGACCGACCACCAGCATTTTTTGAGCCCCTGTATTGTATACTATCCAGTCACAAACTCCTATCAGTATTAATATTCCCAACTACAAACATCCATTAATGGCTATAAAATGCTTGTACATTGTTCTTACAATGTTATGGACTTCCTTTCCATAGATCTAAACTTCCTTATAATCTCTTCAATCCTAACCCTAACCCTATTATAATAAACTACATTTTTCTTCCCTACTTTTAAACTGTAAAAACCACATTCAAATAATTCCGAAAACACTAGACTTCCAATATTTAATCCCATGGATATGAATCTCGAAATGAGAGAAGAATAACTGAAGTAAGGTTGTAACCTGTATATATTTAGAACCAAGGCTAATGAGATAATATACATACTGGGAGACAGTAAACTAAGATGCACGGTTAAATCGAGGGTTGAAATTAAAATAACTGACGCCAGAATCAGCATTTCCCGTACCAATGTAATACAGGGACTCGCTAATAATTCTGGAAGCTTCTTGTTGTCCTACGATAACTTATAATCGTGACTGGTATTCCCTCAGATATTGTATTTGTTGCTCAAAACTTATTACATTCTACAAAAACATGTAAAATGCCACCACTTTCAGTACAAGAAACCAACCAAGTAAGTAAGCATGCAAGAGTATAAACAATGAACACCGGGAATAAACATCCTCATGTTGTTTTTTCACATGTTTCTTAATAGATAAAACTCCATCAATATACAGAGCAGGTCAAAAATCTTCAACTTTTGATAGATATTAAAACAAATCAAACGGCCACATACAACTGAACACAACTGCAAATCTCCCGAGCAACTAAACACAACAACTACAAATACTATACAACACATGGTATGCGAATCGTGTGAGATTCATATCGTACTTGTGTATTCTAACTCACACTATTCAAATTGCATGATGCTTATTATCAGCCAATTCTGAAGGGAAAATGACACTATGATGGCCAAAGCCTCATTACTGCTCAGTGCTCATGCTTTTTCTCTTCCTCTTGCCCTTCGCCTTTCCTCATTACTTACTTGTTCTGGAGTTTGGGAATATTCGCTTTGATTTTATTCACCAACCCAAGATTTTGATTTGAACTGGAATAACTAGTTTGAACATGGCTTCCTAGAAGCATCCCTTTGAATTTATCCACTAGCCCCGAATTCTGAGTTGCATTAGAATGACCAGTCTAGATGGTATGACCAGTCTGGGTATGAGTATGGCCTCTCGGAATATTCTCTTTGATTTTATCCATCAGACCCGCCTTCTAATTCAGATTATGATGAACAGCCTGTGTTTGGGTGTGGCTATAGGCCTGGTACTCAGCAGCCATGATAACAATACTTATTCGAAAAGCTAATAGATATCAATAAACAAATTGAAGGATATATAGCAAAATGAGTGTATAGAAATTTGTGAAAATTGTAGATGAAAAAGGATCGCTATGAAAGAGAGACAGTAGAGCATGTGCTATGGCTTTTTACTTACTCCACTCTCTAAAGTAGTGTTGTCGTAGACAGAGCCAACCAAGACGAATGTGACTCTGGTGATTAAATCGTCAGACGTCAGTTGTGGATCGAGGTATGCAGGGATTGTTTCTTTGATACCCAAGGCCGAAGCTGCAGTTCACAATATACAAAAATGATACTGAGAAAAATTATTCAATCCTTGGAATGTATATAGAAATATAAATGTTGAGTATTTTGGAGGTTATACCCAAGAAATATGAAGTAAGCTTTCCATTAAAGAAGCATCCAATAGGTATCCCACCAGGAAAATCTCTTCCATAAGGTGAGAAGTTTCACTTTGTCGATGTATTGATGTTATTATTGTTGCCAGCGTCAAGAGTAGATTCTCATAGCACAATTAATGCAGAAAACTGTGGTGTGCTTTGATCTTGAACCACCTCTGAACTTGAGATTAAGTAAAAAAACACTGAGATGAGAGTAGTCACGACAAATTCAAGCTTCCAGGAGGCCGCCATTGATGGTGAATTTTGATGCTCGGCTGCCATTGATGGTGAATTTTCCAGCTCTGTATTCTATGTTTGCATGTTTAAAATAATCGTTGGAGAGTGGTGCTTCAAAGATGAATGTAGAGTGTAGAAGCAATTGAATGGTTCAATGAGTTATTAAAGGTACCATGAATTCGAATGAAAGTTCAATAAATTCCATTAATAAAAATGCAAGAGATCTTAGTTGTCATTGTATTTGTAGGGGTGCCATGAGTAGTTGTGATCTGAATTGACTTAACTTCACGTTGCAGACGTCCCAGCCGCCATTGTAAGTGATATTTAAGAACATTCATGTAGACGTCACTGTCAAAACAACTAATAAGGTTTCTTGATTGGCAAATTCAGGAGAGAAAAGAAGTGGACAATGGACTCTATTGTAAAAGCTACTTTGATTTAAGAGGTGAGGGTCAGGGATTCTTATCCTCCACATTCTGTGCTTCATCTCTTGTCCCATGAATTTAATTCGGTTCATTGTAATAAATACCAAATTGCTATAAGGCATTATGGCATGGCCTGTCAAATGTAAATGCAGTAATGTGGTAGTAGTTATTGGTCGACAGAGGACTTGAACATGTTAGACATCATCCCACTCACTCCGAAAAAACCAAGTTAATGCCGCTAACGTGAGCCCGCCGCCTACGCCTGAAGCGGATTCCCCAAATCTGAGGTCAGCTGCTTCTGGCCAATAACCAAATGAAAAAATAACGATTTAAAAAAAATAATAATACAAGAAACATAAATGTATGTTTTGAAAATTAATAAAAAACTAATCCAACTTCACCATATATAAATGTCCCCAGTCCGTCGGAGACATAATAATAAAAATAAAACAAAAAAATATATAACAAAAACAAAAAAATCTATATAATTTATATAATCAAATAATAAAAATAAAACAAAAAAGTATAAACAAAAATAAAAAAATATATTCTGCAAATAGCGCTGTCTACCCAAATCTCGACCCAACAGCTCTCCACCCATGATGGCAGATTTTCCTGAACCCCGTGGAGATTTTATCCTCTAATTCCACTCATTAGCACCAAATAGCCTGTCCAAACAGACCGTTGGTGCCAAATATTTTGGGTTCCCTAGAGGCTAGGAGGGTTTGGTGGGTTATGAGGGCAAGTACTGTGAATTGGGTGGAATTTTTGGTCATTTATGAGGCCACCCGCAATACCGTGGAGGATATTGGTATGGATGAGGAGATTGGTATGGATATTTACCACAGTTGAGGGTTTATAATTTTGGTATTACCATCGTTGCCAAGATAAAACAACACTGGAGAGAACCTGGAGGCTCGTGAAAATACAAACACAAATTCTGCAGCTCTAGAGTCAACATCACCTTCTTCCCTTACAAAATCCCTGGTAAGTTTCTTGGTTCAGTGTGAATTGATAAATTTTTCCGGATTATAGTACTAAAAGTTTCTTGGTTTAGTGTGAATTGATAAATTTTGCCTGAAGCGTATGTGGCTAGGTTAAAATCGCTCATAATTTTCTTTTTACAGTGAATTTTTATCATTTATCCCAGGCATTGACATTAACGCTTGGCATCGAATCAACTCTCGGCATCACCTCGTCTTGTGTGCTCGCTTGTCTATGTGCGAGTCTCAAGCTGTTTCGATCCAACTGACCACCTACAAATTGATTTGGACCTGGAACTGGAACCCACGGCTTTGCTTTCTTAGCCACCCTCCTTCCTAATATTGCCAAAGGTTAGAGTAGCATCTACGCTCAACCTCATGCTGGAAAGTCTGTGTATCCGCCCCATTGCAACGATTCTGCTCACTCACTCAGTATGACCCAGATCCATCTCTTTTCACACATAAAAATAAGAGATATATGCAAGGTTCCCATTACATATTTAAAATATATATACCATTTATATTTTAGATTTATGTGTGGGTGTTTATGGGCAATATAAGTTACATTTGTGAGCTTCAACCCATTTTCAGAATCATGCTCAATACCCTCTTGATCTCCTTTGTTATGTGGCAAATATGTTCAATATTGTTTGCAAAGAGATTCAATTTTATAACCCATAGATCTGCTCCATTCTGTAGTGGATCCATACAATTTTTATAGAGAGGTATGATCTTCAACCATCGACCTCCCGAGAATCAAGGAGGCAGAGGAAGGAAGAGGGTAGGAAGAGTTTACATGGAAACAAACTGTAAAGTTGCATGTTTTATGCAGCATTTCACACACCTTCTTTCATCAAATGATCCTGACATACTTTTATCAGCTCTTTAAACTCTTGCAGCTCTTGTCAAGATTAACCCTGCAAAGCTACACCTGAGTGGAAAACTGCCAGGAAGTGCAGCATTGAATCGTCATTTTCCTGCTCTATCACAAGGATGGGGAAGTAAAGAAGAAGGATTGGGCTTGTTCTCGTGTGTTGTATAAAACGGTTGTGATGAAGTAGCAAGCCAATTAGGGTCGACTTTACATTTTGAATTTTATTCTAATTGTGGTTCGGACAATGCAGAAAACGTAAATGCTGCAAGTTTGTCAGGTTTACAACTAATACATATTCCTAATTTGCATTTACAACCAAAAGATCTGGTTCTTCTAAAGGAGTTAATTGATAAATATCAGATGAAACCGAAGGAAAACACAAAAGGATGAAACCTTTGGGAATAAAATGCAAAATAAAAGATACTATGATGAAACCTCTAGGACGAAAGCTGATTAAATGAAGTGGGTGAAATCCCATTAGCAGAGGTCACCCCATGGTAATTGATCACCACTCCAGTAACAAATACTGAGGCTTATGATACATTAGGCATAGATACTATTATGGCCCCAATTAAAATAGCTACTGGACAGAGTTTGCATTATATCTCTATAATGTGCCCAATAATAGCTTTCATTAGAGAGAATTTGAGGTCAAAAATGGGTCTCAAAAGGACCAAAATGTACTATAAAAATCAACCAATTACATTCTAGTAGATGACATCATCCCCCATGGTTGAGGTGGCATTGCATGAGTTAAGAATTCTTATTTGTCACATTTTCTATGGTGGATGAAAACCCATAGTTAACCAAGGTAGTGGTACAAGTACTTTTAAGTCATAAAGTGAAGTACTCACAACAAAAGTCATTTCACACTTTCTCATAAAATAATATTATTGTTATTTTCAAGTAAAGTACTCACAATTCACTTTCTCATAAAATAATATTATTGTCATTTTCAAGTAAAGTACTCATAATTCATAAAAATGTCTTTTCACATTTTTTTATAAAATAATATATTGTCATTTTCATGTTTTTAATTTTAAATTATATATTCACTCAATTGTATTTAATATCATAATGTCAAACTAATATATATATAATCTTGTACTTTTAAAATAAATTAAATTCATGAATGATATTTATATGAAAAAAATATGTTAGTTATGCATATAAATTAAATTCATATTTGTTTAATTTTATTTGCAAGTTCAATACAAATAAATGCTAAAAGACAATAATTTTTTGGGAATTTACAATGAATCTTAGTCACATCATTGTAGAGTTATTTTATTAATTTTATTTATAGTCAATTTAGAAAAGTAACTCAACCATGGTTATTTATATTGTGCATAAAAAGTAGTGTAGGAGATGAGTTGTCATATATACCTACCCCATAAAACCCCTAACTCATAATATTTTAATATATCTTATATTTTTGTAGTACATCTCTTAGGAGGCCCATTTTTGACCTCAAATTCTCTCTAATGAAATCACAGGAAAAAAGGAATATTATGATGAGAAATATAACCTGACTTGATTCTAGAAGTGTGATGTGGATCCACATGATGTAAGTGCATAATAAATTATCCATAATACAGTCTACAATAGATTATTGGACAACCTTAACAAGGACTAATTGATTAGTATAAATTGTGGTCAAATTGGCATTCTAGTTGTTTTCTGGTATTCCCAATTCTTTCCATGTTTGAATTTAAATTTATACCGTCCAATGATATTTCACGGGGCATATCATGACTTTGCAGATGCAATTAGTCAAACCCATTGGCACATAACAATGTTGTTCCAAAGAGCTATTATAGTGTTTATATTCTTGTGCGGGCATGAGCTCAATCGGTCATTTTATGAAATGGATTCTACTATTTATTGGTTGAAATCTCTTACATTTTGTACTGCTCAGATGGACAAGAGGAGGAACGATGCAGTAGGTAATCCAGAAAAGGAAAAGGAGGAGGAGAAGGAAAAGGAAGAGAAGAAGAAAACTGAAGCAAGGGAACCAGTCGATAAGAAAGAGACAAAAACTAGCGTGGCAGTACTTGATATTTGGGTTGGTGTTATTCGCAAGGCCTAGAAGAACCCATTAGCTGATAGGTAAGTGTGAGAATGATCCAAAATCTATTAGTTATACCTCTTGGTTCTCCAATATGAAAAATGAAAAATTTGGAAATTTGTTATATTTTACTTATGTTGGCTGCTATTGACTTGTACCTTGGTTTTCCCTATGTAACAGTGTACTTGTTGAGGAAATAGATGTGGGAGAAGAAAAGGTGCAACAGGTTGTGAGTGGACTAGCAAAATATTATGGTGCAAATGAACTGTTGGTATGGGAAAACCATTGACTTAGAAATTTTAGTAGCATCTTTAATGCATTATGCTTCTTTAAGATTTTTCTTTTCCATACTGCACTTTGATTTTTTAATGAAATTGGTTACAACCATCCATCGTGCTTGGAACTAATTATCTAGCAGTCAGGTTTGCATTCCCTTTTCTTTGAGGTTCACAAAACATCTGTGTGATCAATGAGTTTGGGCATTGGATGGGATTATTTTATGATTATTGTGAAATTTTCTCTTTGATTGTCTTTTTCAAGAAGTTGAGAGACTAGACATTTAGAAAAATCGAAAACCTTAAGAGACTGGACATTTAGAAAAATCCCTTATGGAACCTCTTCCAAAGGAATATTAGAGGCTAATACCAAACTCTCAAGTCCTTTACACTTCAAATCATTTGGAAGATTCCTAATAGCATTATGGGCAACCGATATTCGACTGATTTCCCTGGTAACTTTATCAGTCGGAAAGCTTTGCAACCGTTGACCTGTTTCAAATAAACATCTCCCCTCCCTTTGGCCTATGTCAATTGCCATGTCACGAAAAACTTGATGAATATTTACATACTCCACACTATGATAGTCGTCATCAACAATAGGCTTCACATACTCCACCAACCACCTACTTACCAGTTCATTTATCAATTGCCGCCCAGCATCCATCAAGTCAGGTGTCTTTGCCTGGTTGAGCAACCCTTCCGCGTCCCACATGAGCACCAAAGTGTCCACAGCAATTTCTTTATCTTCAAGAAATGCTGCACAAGTAAGAAAACAACTCTTTACGGGATCAGACATTTCATCATAAGTCCATCTTAACAATTGATAAAGCTCTGCGTCTATGGTCAGCCTCTGCCTCTGATTTGTTGAGAAGGAAGGATCTGCAATTTTCAAATCAAAAGCATTAGTACTCCACTCCTTCTGGGCAGAATATTTTAATCTGATGGCTATAGCAACTGCATTTATGGCCAACGGCAATTCTTTGCAATTCTTGGCAATTTCTTTGGCTCTATCCCCTCCAATATTCTCGGGAATAACTCCATTTTTAAAATCTCTTCTTCTAAATAAGTCCCAGCCATCCTCTGCAGACAAGGTTTTTATTTCCAGGAGGTAATTCTCTTTTTCCCCCATTTTTCAATCACATCGCTGCTGCTACTGGAAATTAGGAGTTTACTACCATTATCGTCTCCAATTTTGATGCCTACTTCATTAAGATCTATTTCCTGCCGCATGTTGTCCAATATAATAAGATATTTCTTTCTTTCTAGAGATGCATTCAGTTTCATCTTTTTCGCGTCGGCATTATTAGCAGCTTCCTCCATACTTAAATTCTGAGCCTCGGTAATAGAAGCCTGCAGCTCTTGAATCTCAAAGTTCCGAGACATTGTAAACCAAATGACGACATCAAAGAAATGACTGACCTCTTTCTTGTAGCTATTGTAGATGATTTTGAGCAAGGACGTCTTGCCCACACCTGCTGTACCATATATGTCGATTACACGAGCTTCGCGGCTAGTTTCTCCCAGCCATTTCTGTAGCTTCTCCCGGTTAATTTGAATGTTCGAACCTACGAAGCTAGAGTCAGGCACAGGTTGAAGAAAGCGCGCTGTCGAGGACACAATCTGCTCAGTATTGGAGGATATCGAAAAAACCGTCTGAAGCTCTTGCAAGAGGGCATCAGATCTTGCTTTCCAAACACTAATTTTTGAGGAGACGCCACCCTCGCGGCGGCAAGGAAGACACCCCGCTCGATCTTGCTCTCGCTTGGCCTCATCGATCAGGTTTATGACCTCTCGAAGGGAAGCATTGATCCTTGCCAAACGTTTTTCCGCCAGCTGGGAAGCTTCTTTTGCCGAGCTTGGAACTGGTTGCTAATATGGATTAATAAGCCCTTCACTCTGCAAAAGTCAAAGTCAGTTTTGAGAACTGGGAGGTATTTCTCCAACTTTTTAACATGGTCCGTGTTCCATTTCCATTCTGGATCTTGTGGAGTAACTTTGAACAGCAATCCAATACGAGCATCAAGTTTACGAGCTGCAGCACGCAAGAGATCTTGTGGAGAAGGTAATTTGTCATCAAGTTTATTGTGGCATGCAAGATTTGGTCATCTGAATTATAACAGTCTTCGTTTGTTGGGAAATAATGGTGTATTTGGTTTTCCCACCATTCCCAAAGAGAAGAGCAAATGTGATGCATGTATATTAGGGAAACACAGTAAGCTGCCATTCCATGAATCTAATTTCAGAGCAAGTAGGAAATTAGAATTAGTGCATTCTGATTTATGTGGCCCAATGCCAACTCCTTCTGCTAATGGGAATAAGTATTTTATGACCTTTGTTGATGATTACTCAAGAATGTGCTGGATTTACTCATTAAAGACAAAATCAGAAGCATTTCAAACATTCAAGGACTTTCATGCATTGCTAGAAAAACAAGCACAATCTAAAATTGGTACACTTCGTACTGACAATGGTAAAGAATACACTTCAAATGCTTTTGAAGATTATCTTCGCCAACATGGAATTGCACATCAAACTACAGTTCCCTACAATCCTCAACAAAATGGTGTAGCAGAAAGAATGAACAGAACCATAATGAATATGGTACGCTCAATGATGTTTTTTAAGAATGTAAAACTAATGTTTTGGGGTGATGCAGTGAAATGTGCAGCCTATTTGAGAAACAGAAGTCCCTCAAATTCTCTTGATAACAAGACTCCACATGAAATGTGGTTTGGCCATCTCCCTTCAGTCAGGCATCTCAGAGTTTTTGGTTCCACCTTTTATGTCTTGATTCCAAAGGAGCAAAGAAACAAGCTTGGTGCTCGAAGCAGAAAATGCATTTTCCTGGGGTACGAAGAAAACTCCAAGGTATACCGTCTGTATGATGAGGTAAACAAGAAGTTTGTTATTTCCAGAGATGTCATTTTTCTTGAGACTAATAAAAATGACCAGTCCATTGAGATACAGCTTGATCGTTTGGAAAAATATCCTCATCCAAATAAATATTCTGAAAATGAATATGAAATTCCAAACCTTGAAGGGGGGATTCCTATTCTGGATCAACCTTTGGAATCTCCATATGAAGCACCAACTCCCCCGCATGAAGAAGTTCCTGCTACTTCACCTAAACAAGAGATTCAACTGGATGATGTGATTGAGAGAATTGGAAGACTCAACCTTGAAGGAAATGAAGCACCACCAGCTGATCAACTATGACCATCACAGAAGATTCCTAAATGGGCCACAAAGACACTTGAAAGTGTCCATCCGGATGAAATTGGAAAGACGAG